>CM060392.1:25153029-25198026 GCA_030545235.1 Helianthus tuberosus
AGTTCAGTACATAGACAGACAGTGTTTTGAGACCCAGTATGGGCCGGAGACTAAGTATTACACTAGTATAGTGTATAGGAAAGTGAGGATCACAAAACTGCCTTTCTAAGTAATAGTTTAAGTGCCGGAAAGTGCCTAAAACTCACCCAAAGTGCTGAATTCAGCATGATTCAGCAAAAAACAGCATTTTAACAAGCTAGTATTATGCAAAAATATGACTAAATGGTCCTGAATGCTTTCCTAAGTGTCGGGAATTAAAAGTGTCACAAAAGGGTACATAAAGAACACTAAAAGGTATAGTTTAGCACTTTAACGAACCAGTATACAACCGAACAACCGGACACTACCCGAAACATCAAATTTACACTAGAAGCATTGTTTTAATGTTTCCAAGCTAGTTATGATCCCCCGAACATCATAACACCCCATACAAAATATCTACTAACTATAGTATGCAACTAACACTTGAATTTCAACTAGATAACTAACTAATGGTTGGAGGCTACACCTATACCCCCCCCCCCACCTATTGGCGGATCACATGTGGCCCCCACATGTGATTTTCTTTGTTTATTAAATTAGATCTTGTCTACTCTTTTTAGACATATGGACCATTGGTAAAACTCTTAAAATGGATTATAAGTAAACCCATGAAGACATAAGCTCTCATTTTATCATTTTCACCCAACACAATTTCCTTCTCTTCCCCTCTCTTTGGCTCACGGCCAAGAACAAGCAACAACACCACCACCATTTCACTTCTCTTCCATCCATTCTCAAGTGATAATAAGGTGTAAGAAGGTATACAAGGAAGCTTGGAGCTTTCGGGAGTTGAAGGACCTTCACCGTTTGCTTTTATCCACTCTATTTCTTCCATTGATCATCCCTAGCCTTGAGCTAGTGGTAAGTGTGACAACCCGCACTAAACCAGGTATCCGTACGACTTAATTAATGATTAATTACTGCTTAATTACTGTGCTTATTTGAACTAGCTGATGAACTGCTACTTGATATCTGATACATGCACTTACTTGCATCATACTTTACTTGCTGTCACTACATTATTTACATACTGAACCTTAGTGACAAACATGATGCACAAAAAGCACAGTAGCACAATACACGGATAACCTATTGAACATGCTGATAAAGCCAGCATCAGGCAGACACTGCCTCTAAGGCCTGTACGAGCCAGAAACGTTTTGCTACACTAGTAGTGAGTGTAGGGATATAAGGGTTGTGGAACTGCGTCTCTAGGAATAAGTCACTATGACTGGATGTGCCTAAAACGTACTCTAAGTACAAAATTCAGCACTTTAACTAAAAATTCAGCATTTGGTTAACTAATAAAGTGCCAAAACATGGGGAAAATATTACTAGACACTTTCCAAAGTGTCAGAAATAAATTGTGTCACTAAAGGAAATAAGAGCGACACTTTATATACTTATTTAGCGCTTTAACGGATCAGTATCCAACCAAACAACCGGACTTAACCCGGGACACAAAAATATTGACATTGGCATTGTTTTTCTTTTCCGAGCTAGTTGGGGTACCCGGACACCCTAACACCCGTTACAAAACACTACACGCTAGTAACTAGTTTTAATCTCCTAACTAAACTAACTAAGTCACCTAACTAGAGATTGAAATCTAACTAAATGCCACTCTCATGAACCGATCCCCCCCCCCCCCCTCTTCTCACATTCGATTTTCCCATGTGCCAAAAAGAATCCACCAAGTCCCTATGCAATTATCCTTGGGATTATGTAAAAGATCATGCTAGTACATACACTCACCCTAATTCTTACATCTAACACCCCTTAACTACTCACCATTTACCAAAATACTTTCACTTAACCCCTTTTCTTTTGCATGTAATCGGTTCTTGTGGCCCCTCCCCACCATACGAATTATAAATGTCAACCACAAGACTTTTTCTTTGAAAATTTTCATTAGTTCCCATGCAATCTCTTCTTGGTATTAGTGATATTTGTTTGTACTAAGTGAAGCATGTTATACATTGGGTATTAGTGATTGAGTTATAAATAAACAACAATATCCTCACCACCTTCAACACATATCAAAACCTCATCCATTCAAAACAAAGCTTCTGCCGAACAACTTTCCACACGCCATCACACTTCCATTTTCCATTCATTCCATCCAAGGTTATTTCATAGTGCAAGGAGCCATTTTAGGAGGAGTGGAGCACTCGGATTGCCAAGGACCTCCCTCGCTTGTCTTTAACCACTCGTTTTCTCTCGTGTTTCTTCCCTAGCCTCGAGCTAGTAGTAAGCCTCTTGGATCACCTTTTATTTTATATTTTTAGTGGTTTATAGTTATGTTGTGATGTAAATAAAAGAACTTTAGAAGATCATAAATGCAAACTTGAACATAAAGTTAGTATGAAGTTGAAATAAGAAGAAATCTTGTTAAAATAAAAATTGTTTTGATGTGGTTATTATTTATTTTGATGCTTACTAGTAAGATGATGTTGGACATCAAAATTTAACTTGTTAAAATAAGATAAAAAAAAACTTATGTTAACAAGTTAGGAGGTGACTAATGTTTACATAAAAGAATCACCTCCATGTTTCACATAAACTTGGTAACAAAAACGAGTTCTTGAAAAATAAATAAACTAAGTGAGTGGATGGTCTTATGGACCCAACATCTACAAATGATTTTTCTAAGACACACCAAGTTAAAAGACGGGTCTTTTTGAAAAGTCATAATTTTTGGAGGGTAACTAAACCCACTAAAAGCACCACTAAATTACTACGCGTTTTCATGAAACGCCAAGTTTATGTTGTCATGAAAAAATGCATTGTTTTTACACTTGACTAGTGTAACATTGTTTAGAAAATTGTTGATTGAATTTATAAAAGAAAATGATACGCTTGAAAGCGTGGCCACATCCAGTTACAGAGGGAACTCTGGCGAAATTTTTCTAAAAACCTAACACTTAGTACAAGTTGTTAGTAATTATTTTTTGACATGTTTTCGAAATATAAATTTTCGCCATGACTTTATTTACTAAATATTCTGGAGGTGGGATTTTCACAGAATTTAACGTGATAAATATATTTTTCACACCACTTGCTTATGATTATTTTGTGAAAATACATAAATATTATTTCTAGAGTAAAAATAATATTTACGAACGGTTAACGAATCCAAAATGATACGAACGCTTTCAACCATAAATATATAATGTTACACCGGTGATTATATTACCCACTCGATTGTTAAACGTAACTTACGCACTTACGGAAATTATTTATGAACGCACATGTATTGAATCCCCCATCCTTGGGAAGGAGATTAACTACCAAGTATATATACAGAATGTAAACAAGAAATAGTTGTCTAACTATTTCTCAAGGACTTAAACTATAAAGCTAAGGCACGGCCGTCCGTCTAATTGAAATTAGCACCTGTAGGTCGTCGCACAGCTGCGTGAGCAGGAGATACTTGGTAGAGACGCTTCACTGTGAGTTCATGTCCCCCTTTTCTCTAACTGTTTTCAGTTTTCTTAACTGCGGGGGTGAAATACATGTTACTTTGATTACAAGTACTTTATACACGGTATGGTTAGCGTAAGGAGGTTTACTACTTAGAACATGTGAGTGGGTAGGAGCAATATGAGGCCATTAGTCCTCATACCGGGACCGAGGGACAGGAGCGGTAGATCTATCTGGGTGTAGCGAGCCCAGCCCCAGGCCAAACTAGAAACGGACCTCGGGGTGACTTTGTCCACATACTATTGCCGTGGCGAAATCTGCTAGGTTTGAGTCTCCCTATTTGCACTTCACATATATCAGTGGCCTTGCAAACCATTGGTGATCTCAATTCCCTTATTTGCTACATACCAAGACTATTTTTATACTCACAAAGGTTTACTTACTCACTTACACATGAACTCGCTCAACATTATTGTTGATTTTTCAACTTACATGTATTTCAGGAAATTAACGGATCTGGCACGGTATGGAACGTTTTCCGCTGCACTAGTCATGAGGTCATCTGGGTTTGGGGAGTTGTGACTCTTTCCTGGAAAAGTCACAAATCCTTAAACTGTGTTCTGTTATGTCAATGTTTGTCGAATAATGTCGTTAGAACATGTTTCAGTTAAAACAATGTTATTGTATTTGGTTTTCAAAACTTAATCGAATGGATGATCTTGCATGGTTTTTATTTCATATAGCTTTGTTATGGTTAAGCTATGGTATTAAGAAGTCACACCAAAATAACCACGCTTCCGCAAAGCCAGGGTGTGACAGCTTGGTATCAGAGCTCTGATCATAGCGAACTAGGATTCCTTCTCGAGTCTAGACTATGATCACTAGGGCTCTCACGAAAACATTTTTCTGCATACCACTTAAGTCCAGATCCAAAACTTTTTGCAAAAAACTGTTGAGCACATTTTATTATTTATAGGCTCAGCCTGGAGGGCTGAGGCTCGGTCTGGAGGATCGAGGCTCGGTCTAGGTGACCGAGGTAGTTGAGCACGTTGATTTATTATAGGCTCAGCCTGGAGGGCTGAGGCTCGATCTGGAGGATCGAGGCTCGGTCTAGGTGACCGAGGTAGTTGGCTAGTGAGGCTAGGAAGAGTAGGCTCAGTCATGAAGGCTGAGGCTCGGTCAAGGGGACCGAGGCTCGATCTAAGAGGTCGAGGTGGAGGATAGAGCAGTCTTAAAGACTGGGAGAAATTGGCTAGTGAGACTAGGAGAATTATGTGATACCTTACTTGGTGACTTATGTGATTATCTGATTGTGTGACTGATTATTTGAGCATATTTGTGTTTATGTTACAGACTTATGGACTCAGACGATACTGGCGTTTCGGACACCACTGGACCCATACCTATCGTATCTGATGACCTCACATCCTCCGAGCACGAGGTGCACACTTCTGACTATACCAGTACTGACGAGGATGATTTCCAGCCTTTCGCACTACCCGATGGTGCTGATGAGCCTGCAGATGACCCTCCCGCTGAGTACCTACCTCTAGTAGAGATTCCGGCCCCTATACCCTTAGCCGGTTATCCAGCATATGATATTCTTCTTGACGCCGAGGCTGATGGCGATATTGACCTGTTTGAGGAGGAGCCTTTTGAGGATGAGATCCAGGGCAAGGCCCTTCTTCCTGCAGACGATCTTCTGATGATCGCTGACGTTCCCGCTGATGATTCGCCTGCACATTCTCCTGTCCCAGACTCCTTCGAGTCTGTGGCATCCGCACCTTCTCACACATTGAGCGCACAGCACTTTGCGCATGATTCTGATCCTGACCAGGCATCCTCTGTTGCACCTATTCCCAGTTTTGCGTTTGACCATGATGACATGGAGGATTCTGATCCCATCTTTCCCCCGGGATACGACCCGGATCGTGACATCGAGTTTATACCTATGGATCAGCCCATGGAGGATCCAGCTGACCCAGTAGATCCTATCGACCCCGAGTTTGACTTCGAGATGGCTTTTGATGATCCCGAGCCTGTCGTCGCTCCTGAGCAGGCAGTCGCTCTAGACCCCATACTTGAGCATGATCCCGTACATGCTGACATCCCTATTGAGCCTGTTATAGCAGACCCACCTGTTGATGATCTCCCCGTGGATGTTCCTTTGATAGAGGGCGATCATGTTGTTGTTGATCTTGTTGTTCCCCTACCTGTTGTTGATATACCTGTTGACCATCCTGTTGAGCACATTGCACCTGTTCACCCTTTTGTTGCTCCCCCACCTGATCCCATCCCACTAGAGCCCGAGCATGCACTGTTCGCGGCACACATGGATCCACCAGATGAGCATGCGCAGCACGGTTGGATACCTGCTGATGAGGATGTTCCACCATTTCCCCCTCAGATCCCTGATACACGACATGTTGATTTTTCTTTTCAGGTTCCTCAGTTTGTACCTCCAGCGAGGGCTGGAGAGGGTTCTTCAGCCCATCCTTTTGGGCATGTACCGTTGTCTATCCCTTTCATGCCCCAGATGTCATCTGTTCCACCCGCTGTTGCTCCATTTCATGTAGCACCTTTTGATCCCACCAGTGAGTCGTTCCTTTGGGCACCACACTCTGCTATGCCACCTACTGACCCCTACCATTCTTTCCACATGGGGTATACTATCGAGGATGTTTTGATGTCCCTTGTCGCCCAGCACGAGTCGCACACGCAGCGCATCCAGGAGCTTGAGAGAGCTCAGCTGCCACCATGCCAGTGCCATGGTCAGACACACTCTCCTCTGCAGACATCTCGACCCTTACCTCCAGATTATGCTGCCCGTCTCTTTACACTAGAGCAGCAGGTTGCTTCTATCATTCGTACCCAGCGAGCCATGGAGGAGGACTGGCTCCAATTACGTCGTTTGTTTTACACCCACTTTCCCCCTCCTCCACCACCATCTGTATAGAGCTCATCAGTGCTGTTTGGGTAGACGAGGGTGAGAAGACGGCGATTGTTGGACTGCACAGCATTTTTGGAGACTACTTTATGATCCTGACTTTTGTTGACATGTATTTGATGTTGTATTTGACACTGACATGATATAGTTTTTGGACAGGGGTGATGTAGCCCCTAGTTGATTGATGATTGTATGACACAGGGATGTATTGATACACTTACTATGTAGTCTCGATATATGGCAATCGCAGTATTCTCACCATATTTGATTCGCTTGATTGCTTATTTATATTTTTATGACTTGGGATGTTGTGTGATTGGTGTTTGTGATGAGTTGATAACATGAGATGTTATGTGCTATTACTATTACTATATACGTACGTTTTACTATGGCCTGACCAACGTAAACCATCTTATAGAAGATGCCGCCGAGACGTGAGACACGCATGCCAACCAATGAGGCAGAACTCCAGCAGATTATTGCTGCTGCCATAGCACAGTATGCAGCATCCCAGCCAGGAACGAGCGGAAGTATTAACCAAGGCAATAACAATCCACCTCACGGTAATACTAAGTCATTAAGACATACCGTGACCTAATTGGATATCTTTAGCAATGATGCTAATGCCGTTCATATGTTATAACGTATGTGCAGGATGCACCTACAAGCAGTTCTTAGACTGCAAGCCCGTAAACTTTGATGGCACAGGAGGTGCTGTCGCCTTTGTTCGTTGGGCTGAGAAAACCGATTTTGTTCTACGCATGAGCAAGTGCGCGCTGGATCAGCAAGTCACCTATATCTCAGGGCTGTTTCTAGATGGAGCCCTATCTTGGTGGAATCTACAAGTACAGACACTAGGCGAAGCTGCTGCCTACGCGCTGACCTGGACCGAACTGAAGGAACTTATGCGCAAGAAGTACTGTTCCCGCGCAGAAATCCAGCGATTAGAGACCGAGTTCTGGCACTTGAAAATGGACGGTCCAAAGATAGCAGAATACGTTCAAAGGTTCCATGACTTATCGCATGTGGTACCCTACATGGTCACTCCTGAGTTCAAGAGAATTGAACGCTTCATTTGGGGACTAGCTCCTCAAATCATAAGCATGGTAACCTCATCCAAGCCTGCGACCATTACTGAGGCGATCGATCTGAGCGTAGCTCTCACTGAGGAGGCTATTCGTTTGAACAAGTTTGATGAAGCAGAACCAAAGAAGAAAGAGACTCACGTCGAGTCGTCAGGAGGTAGCAAACGGAAGTTCTCAAACTTCAAGCAGGGCGCCAGTGTGGCGGTTAAGAAAGGAGGATCAGCTGGTAGTGGAAAGAAAGGAAAAGGATATCAGGGCACCCAGCCCAAGTGCAATGTCTGTCAACGCCATCATACTGGCCATTGTAATGTGAAAATATGTGAAGCATGTGGAAAGCCGGGCCACTCGAAAGATTCTTGTTGGGCTAGTGCTGGCCGGGGAGGCCAGGGAGGATTTGGGAATAGGAATAATAATCGTGGTGGTAATCGTTCGCAAGGAAACTATGGAGGTAACGGGAATCGAGGCAACTTTGCGAATCAGGCTGGCAATGCAAACCAAAACAACAACCAAGCTGGAAATGGAGGTGGAAACGGGCAAAGACTTGGATGCTATAACTGCGGTGATATCGGGCATTTTAAGAAGAACTGCCCAGAGTTAAACCAAGCCTGTGGAAGAGTGTTCCAACTCGAAGCTAGGGAAGCGCGCCAGGACCCCAATGTTGTTACTGGTACGTTCCCTGTAAATCAACGCTATGCATCCGTTTTATTTGATACCGGTGCCGATTATAGCTTCGTGTCACTAGAATTTAAGAATATGCTTGGGTTAGCCGCTAATAAGTTAGATATTCCCTACTCAATCGAATTGGCCAATGGGAAGTTAGTAGAAGCCAATGAAGTTATCAGAGGTTGTGTGATCGAATTAGGAGAGCGTGAGTTTGCTTTAGATCTACTACCAGTCCAGTTGGGAAGCTTCGACATGGTGGTAGGAATGGATTGGTTATCAGGCAACAAGGCAGAGATAGTTTGTCATGAGAAGACCGTTCGTATCCCAACCGAAGATGGCGAGACAATTGTGGTTCACGGAGAAAAGCGTGATACGCCGTTAAGGATTATCAGCTGCCTGAAAGCAAGGAGGTGTTTGCAGAAGGGATGTGTTGCTTTTCTGGCACACATTGTGGATAAAAAGGCTGTTGAGCCAAAGATCGAAGACATCCCTATCGTGAGGGAGTATCCAGAAGTCTTCCCAGAGGACTTACCTGGACTGCCACCTTAGAGGCAAGTAGAGTTCCACATCGACTTAGTTCCAGGCGCCGCGCCTGTGGCTAAGGCACCTTATAGACTTGCTCCGTCTGAGATGCAGGAACTGTCGACACAACTTCAAGAGTTGTTAGACAAGGGATTTATCCGACCAAGCTTCTCGCCTTGGGGAGCTCCGGTCCTGTTTGTCAAAAAGAAGGACGGTAGTTTCCGTATGTGCATCGACTACCGGGAGCTGAACAAGCTGACGATCAAGAATAGGTATCCTCTGCCAAGAATTGATGATCTATTCGACCAACTTCAAGGTTCAAGCTTTTATTCAAAGATCGATCTTCGATCTGGATACCATCAGTTAAGGATACAAGAGGAGAGTATCCCAAAGACAGCCTTCAGAACTCGTTATGGACACTACGAGTTCCTTGTTATGCCGTTTGGTTTGACAAACGCACCTGCAGTCTTTATGGATTTGATGAATAGAGTTTGCAAGCCATACTTGGATAAGTTCGTGATTGTATTCATCGATGACATCTTAATTTATTCAAAGACGAAGGCTGAACACGAGCAGCATCTTAGAGCCATTCTAGAGCTGCTGAAGAAGGAACAGCTGTATGCCAAATTCTCCAAGTGCGAATTTTGGCTACGGGAAGTCCAATTCCTTGGGCACGTGGTAAATGGAGATGGAATCCACGTGGATCCAACAAAGATCGAAGCGATCAAGGATTGGGAAACGCCAAAGACGCCAACTGAGATTCGACAATTCTTGGGTTTGGCTGGCTACTATCGAAGGTTCATTGAGGATTTTTCAAAAATCGCTCAACCTTTGACGCTCCTCACCCAAAAAGATAAGAAGTTTGATTGGGGAATCAAGCAGGAAGAAGCGTTCCAGATACTGAAGGATAAGCTCTGCAATGCGCCAATCTTAGCACTACCGGAAGGTACTGATGATTTTGTGGTATACTGCGACGCATCGCGTCAAGGACTGGGTTGTGTGTTGATGCAACGCCAAAAGGTTATTGCTTACGCATCGCGTCAGTTGAAAGTGCATGAAAAGAACTATACCACACACGATTTGGAACTTGGCGCAGTGGTTTTTGCACTAAAGATCTGGAGACACTACCTTTATGGTACGAAGTGTACAATCTTTACAGATCACAAGAGCCTACAGCATATATTCAACCAGAAGGAGTTGAATATGAGGCAAAGACGATGGGTTGAATTGTTGAACGACTACGACTGCGAGATAAAGTACCATCCAGGGAAGGCGAACGTGGTCGCCGATGCCCTAAGTCGTAAAGAGAGAATCAAGCCCATAAGGGTTAGAGCTTTGGAAATGATTGTCCGAACCGATCTTTCCTTGCGCATTCGTGCCGCGCAAAAGGAAGCTCTCAAGGAAGGAAACCTTGAAGAAGAATATCTCCGTGGGATGAAGAAGCTACTGGTACCAAACGAGGAAGGAACGTTATGCTTCGAGAAAAGAATTTGGGTTCCTCTGTTTGGTGGTTTAAGGGAAGCTATTTTTGATGAAGCTCACAAGTCGCGGTACTCTATCCACCCGAGAGCGGATAAGATGTACCAGGACCTCAAAGATTACTATTGGTGGCCTAGGATGAAAGGCGATGTTGCTGTTTATGTGAGCAAATGTTTAACGTGCGCTAAGGTTAAAGCCGAATACCAGAAGCCTTCAGGACTTCTGCAACAGCCTGAAATTCCCAAGTGGAAATGGGAACAAATCTCCATGGATTTTATTACGAAATTGCCAAGAACGCCAAGAGGCCATGATATGATTTGGGTGATAGTTGACCGCCTAACAAAGTCCGCACACTTTCTGCCAATCAAAGAGAAAGACAGTACTAGTAAACTTGCGGAAATTTACATGAGAGAGATCGTCGCGCGCCATGGAGTACCTCTCTCAATCATCTCTGATAGAGACGGAAGGTTTGTGTCAAGGATATGGCAATCCTTCCAAGAAGCCTTTGGCTCACAATTGAATCTGAGCACTGCGTTTCATCCGCAAACTGACGGCCAGAGCGAGCGAACGATACAGACTTTGGAGGACATGCTGAGAGCGTGTGTTATGGATTTGGGCGGTAGCTGGGATAAGCATTTGCCTTTGGTCGAATTTTCATACAACAACAGCT
The DNA here is from genome assembly GCA_030545235.1 of Helianthus tuberosus. Classification (NCBI taxonomy): domain Eukaryota; kingdom Viridiplantae; phylum Streptophyta; class Magnoliopsida; order Asterales; family Asteraceae; genus Helianthus; species Helianthus tuberosus. Next base: position 25,163,861 of record CM060392.1, read on the forward strand.
ACCACACCAGTATTGGTGTCGCGCCATTTGAATCCCTTTACGGACGCAAGTGCCGATCACCCTTATGTTGGGCTGACGCAGGTGATAGGCAGCTTGCTGGTCCCGAAATCGTCCAAGAGACGACAGACAAGATTGCACAGATTCTTAAACGCATCGAAGCAGCTCGCCACAGACAAAAGGCCTATGCGGATCCAAACCGGAAACATGTGGAATTCCAAGTTGGAGAAATGGTGTTATTGAAAGTTTCACCCTGGAAGGGGGTGGCACGCTTTGGAAAGCGTGGGAAGTTAAATCCGCGCTACATTGGTCCTTTCCGAGTTTTGGAAAGAATAGGACTAGTAGCATACAAGTTGGACCTACCTGCTGAACTGAATGGTGTTCACGACACCTTTCATGTATCCAATCTAAAGAAAAGTCCAACTCAAGTCACCGTTGCCATTCCTACCGACGAGTTTCATGTTGACGACACGCTCCACTTCGTTGAAGAACCTGTTGAGGTCACGGATTGGAAAGTTAACAAGACCCATCGGAGCAGTGTCAAGCTCGTCAAAGTTCGTTGGAATGCCAGACATGGTCCTGAATACACCTGGGAACGTGAGGACCGGATGAAAGAGAAATACCCCCACCTTTTTCCTAAGAACCCTGCATCTACAAGCAGAACTTAAATTTCGGGACGAAATTTATTTAACGGGGGGAGAATGTGACAACCCGCACTAAACCAGGTATCCGTACGACTTAATTAATGATTAATTACTGCTTAATTACTGTGCTTATTTGAACTAGTTGATGAACTGCTACTTGATATCTGATACATGCACTTACTTGCATCATACTTTACTTGCTGTCACTACATTATTTACATACTGAACCTTAGTGACAAACATGATGCACAAAAAGCACAGTAGCACAATACACGGATAACCTATTGAACATGCTGATAAAGCCAGCATCAGGCAGACACTGCCTCTAAGGCCTGTACGAGCCAGAAACGTTTTGCTACACTAGTAGTGAGTGTAGGGATATAAGGGTTGTGGAACTGCGTCTCTAGGAATAAGTCACTATGACTGGATGTGCCTAAAACGTACTCTAAGTACAAAATTCAGCACTTTAACTAAAAATTCAGCATTTGGTTAACTAATAAAGTGCCAAAACATGGGGAAAATATTACTAGACACTTTCCAAAGTGTCAGAAATAAATTGTGTCACTAAAGGAAATAAGAGCGACACTTTATATACTTATTTAGCGCTTTAACGGATCAGTATCCAACCAAACAACCGGACTTAACCCGGGACACAAAAATATTGACATTGGCATTGTTTTTCTTTTCCGAGCTAGTTGGGGTACCCGGACACCCTAACACCCGTTACAAAACACTACACGCTAGTAACTAGTTTTAATCTCCTAACTAAACTAACTAAGTCACCTAACTAGAGATTGAAATCTAACTAAATGCCACTCTCATGAACCGATCCCCCCCCCCCCCCCCTCTTCTCACATTCGATTTTCCCATGTGCCAAAAAGAATCCACCAAGTCCCTATGCAATTATCCTTGGGATTATGTAAAAGATCATGCTAGTACATACACTCACCCTAATTCTTACATCTAACACCCCTTAACTACTCACCATTTACCAAAATACTTTCACTTAACCCCTTTTCTTTTGCATGTAATCGGTTCTTGTGGCCCCTCCCCACCATACGAATTATAAATGTCAACCACAAGACTTTTTCTTTGAAAATTTTCATTAGTTCCCATGCAATCTCTTCTTGGTATTAGTGATATTTGTTTGTACTAAGTGAAGCATGTTATACATTGGGTATTAGTGATTGAGTTATAAATAAACAACAATATCCTCACCACCTTCAACACATATCAAAACCTCATCCATTCAAAACAAAGCTTCTGCCGAACAACTTTCCACACGCCATCACACTTCCATTTTCCATTCATTCCATCCAAGGTTATTTCATAGTGCAAGGAGCCATTTTAGGAGGAGTGGAGCACTCGGATTGCCAAGGACCTCCCTCGCTTGTCTTTAACCACTCGTTTTCTCTCGTGTTTCTTCCCTAGCCTCGAGCTAGTAGTAAGCCTCTTGGATCACCTTTTATTTTATATTTTTAGTGGTTTATAGTTATGTTGTGATGTAAATAAAAGAACTTTAGAAGATCATAAATGCAAACTTGAACATAAAGTTAGTATGAAGTTGAAATAAGAAGAAATCTTGTTAAAATAAAAATTGTTTTGATGTGGTTATTATTTATTTTGATGCTTACTAGTAAGATGATGTTGGACATCAAAATTTAACTTGTTAAAATAAGATAAAAAAAAACTTATGTTAACAAGTTAGGAGGTGACTAATGTTTACATAAAAGAATCACCTCCATGTTTCACATAAACTTGGTAACAAAAACGAGTTCTTGAAAAATAAATAAACTAAGTGAGTGGATGGTCTTATGGACCCAACATCTACAAATGATTTTTCTAAGACACACCAAGTTAAAAGACGGGTCTTTTTGAAAAGTCATAATTTTTGGAGGGTAACTAAACCCACTAAAAGCACCACTAAATTACTACGCGTTTTCATGAAACGCCAAGTTTATGTTGTCATGAAAAAATGCATTGTTTTTACACTTGACTAGTGTAACATTGTTTAGAAAATTGTTGATTGAATTTATAAAAGAAAATGATACGCTTGAAAGCGTGGCCACCTCCAGTTACAGAGGGAACTCTGGCGAAATTTTTCTAAAAACCTAACACTTAGAACTATTTACACTACAAGTGTTAGAATTATTTTTGACATGTTTTCGAAATATAAATTTCGCCATGACTTTATTTACTAAATATTCGGAGGTGGGATTTTCACAGAATTTAACGTGATAAATATATTTTTCACACACTGCTTATGATTATTTTGTGAAAATACATAAATATTATTTCTAGAGTAAAAATAATATTTACGAACGTTAACGAATCCAAAATGATACGAACGCTTTCACCATAAATATATAAGTTACACCGGTGATTATATTACCACTCGATTGTTAAACGTAACTTACGCACTTACGGAAATATTTATGAACGCACATGTATTGAATCCCCCATCCTTGGGAAGGAGATTAACTACCAAGTATATATACAGAATGTAAACACGAAATAGTTGTCTAACTATTTCTCAAGGACTTAAACTATAAAGCTAAGGCACGGCCGTCCGTCTAATTGAAATTAGCACCTGTAGGTCGTCGCACAGCTGCGTGAGCAGGAGATACTTGGTAGAGACGCTTCACTGTGAGTTCATGTCCCCCTTTTCTCTAACTGTTTTCAGTTTTCTTAACTGCGGGGGTGAAATACATGTTACTTTGATTACAAGTACTTTATACACGGTATGGTTAGCGTAAGGAGGTTTACTACTTAGAACATGTGAGTGGGTAGGAGCAATATGAGGCCATTAGTCCTCATACCGGGACCGAGGGACAGGAGCGGTAGATCTATCTGGGTGTAGCGAGCCCAGCCCCAGGCCAAACTAGAAACGGACCTCGGGGTGACTTTGTCCACATACTATTGCCGTGGCGAAATCTGCTAGGTTTGAGTCTCCCTATTTGCACTTCACATATATCAGTGGCCTTGCAAACCATTGGTGATCTCAATTCCCTTATTTGCTACATACCAAGACTATTTTTATACTCACAAAGGTTTACTTACTCACTTACACATGAACTCGCTCAACATTATTGTTGATTTTTCAACTTACATGTATTTCAGGAAATTAACGGATCTGGCACGGTATGGAACGTTTTCCGCTGCACTAGTCATGAGGTCATCTGGGTTTGGGGAGTTGTGACTCTTTCCTGGAAAAGTCACAAATCCTTAAACTGTGTTCTGTTATGTCAATGTTTGTCGAATAATGTCGTTAGAACATGTTTCAGTTAAAACAATGTTATTGTATTTGGTTTTCAAAACTTAATCGAATGGATGATCTTGCATGGTTTTTATTTCATATAGCTTTGTTATGGTTAAGCTATGGTATTAAGAAGTCACACCAAAATAACCACGCTTCCGCAAAGCCAGGGTGTGACAGCTTGGTATCAGAGCTCTGATCATAGCGAACTAGGATTCCTTCTCGAGTCTAGACTATGATCACTAGGGCTCTCACGAAAACATTTTTCTGCATACCACTTAAGTCCAGATCCAAAACTTTTTGCAAAAAACTGTTGAGCACATTTTATTATTTATAGGCTCAGCCTGGAGGGCTGAGGCTCGGTCTGGAGGATCGAGGCTCGGTCTAGGTGACCGAGGTAGTTGAGCACGTTGATTTATTATAGGCTCAGCCTGGAGGGCTGAGGCTCGATCTGGAGGATCGAGGCTCGGTCTAGGTGACCGAGGTAGTTGGCTAGTGAGGCTAGGAAGAGTAGGCTCAGTCATGAAGGCTGAGGCTCGGTCAAGGGGACCGAGGCTCGATCTAAGAGGTCGAGGTGGAGGATAGAGCAGTCTTAAAGACTGGGAGAAATTGGCTAGTGAGACTAGGAGAATTATGTGATACCTTACTTGGTGACTTATGTGATTATCTGATTGTGTGACTGATTATTTGAGCATATTTGTGTTTATGTTACAGACTTATGGACTCAGACGATACTGGCGTTTCGGACACCACTGGACCCATACCTATCGTATCTGATGACCTCACATCCTCCGAGCACGAGGTGCACACTTCTGACTATACCAGTACTGACGAGGATGATTTCCAGCCTTTCGCACTACCCGATGGTGCTGATGAGCCTGCAGATGACCCTCCCGCTGAGTACCTACCTCTAGTAGAGATTCCGGCCCCTATACCCTTAGCCGGTTATCCAGCATATGATATTCTTCTTGACGCCGAGGCTGATGGCGATATTGACCTGTTTGAGGAGGAGCCTTTTGAGGATGAGATCCAGGGCAAGGCCCTTCTTCCTGCAGACGATCTTCTGATGATCGCTGACGTTCCCGCTGATGATTCGCCTGCACATTCTCCTGTCCCAGACTCCTTCGAGTCTGTGGCATCCGCACCTTCTCACACATTGAGCGCACAGCACTTTGCGCATGATTCTGATCCTGACCAGGCATCCTCTGTTGCACCTATTCCCAGTTTTGCGTTTGACCATGATGACATGGAGGATTCTGATCCCATCTTTCCCCCGGGATACGACCCGGATCGTGACATCGAGTTTATACCTATGGATCAGCCCATGGAGGATCCAGCTGACCCAGTAGATCCTATCGACCCCGAGTTTGACTTCGAGATGGCTTTTGATGATCCCGAGCCTGTCGTCGCTCCTGAGCAGGCAGTCGCTCTAGACCCCATACTTGAGCATGATCCCGTACATGCTGACATCCCTATTGAGCCTGTTATAGCAGACCCACCTGTTGATGATCTCCCCGTGGATGTTCCTTTGATAGAGGGCGATCATGTTGTTGTTGATCTTGTTGTTCCCCTACCTGTTGTTGATATACCTGTTGACCATCCTGTTGAGCACATTGCACCTGTTCACCCTTTTGTTGCTCCCCCACCTGATCCCATCCCACTAGAGCCCGAGCATGCACTGTTCGCGGCACACATGGATCCACCAGATGAGCATGCGCAGCACGGTTGGATACCTGCTGATGAGGATGTTCCACCATTTCCCCCTCAGATCCCTGATACACGACATGTTGATTTTTCTTTTCAGGTTCCTCAGTTTGTACCTCCAGCGAGGGCTGGAGAGGGTTCTTCAGCCCATCCTTTTGGGCATGTACCGTTGTCTATCCCTTTCATGCCCCAGATGTCATCTGTTCCACCCGCTGTTGCTCCATTTCATGTAGCACCTTTTGATCCCACCAGTGAGTCGTTCCTTTGGGCACCACACTCTGCTATGCCACCTACTGACCCCTACCATTCTTTCCACATGGGGTATACTATCGAGGATGTTTTGATGTCCCTTGTCGCCCAGCACGAGTCGCACACGCAGCGCATCCAGGAGCTTGAGAGAGCTCAGCTGCCACCATGCCAGTGCCATGGTCAGACACACTCTCCTCTGCAGACATCTCGACCCTTACCTCCAGATTATGCTGCCCGTCTCTTTACACTAGAGCAGCAGGTTGCTTCTATCATTCGTACCCAGCGAGCCATGGAGGAGGACTGGCTCCAATTACGTCGTTTGTTTTACACCCACTTTCCCCCTCCTCCACCACCATCTGTATAGAGCTCATCAGTGCTGTTTGGGTAGACGAGGGTGAGAAGACGGCGATTGTTGGACTGCACAGCATTTTTGGAGACTACTTTATGATCCTGACTTTTGTTGACATGTATTTGATGTTGTATTTGACACTGACATGATATAGTTTTTGGACAGGGGTGATGTAGCCCCTAGTTGATTGATGATTGTATGACACAGGGATGTATTGATACACTTACTATGTAGTCTCGATATATGGCAATCGCAGTATTCTCACCATATTTGATTCGCTTGATTGCTTATTTATATTTTTATGACTTGGGATGTTGTGTGATTGGTGTTTGTGATGAGTTGATAACATGAGATGTTATGTGCTATTACTATTACTATATACGTACGTTTTACTATGGCCTGACCAACGTAAACCATCTTATAGAAGATGCCGCCGAGACGTGAGACACGCATGCCAACCAATGAGGCAGAACTCCAGCAGATTATTGCTGCTGCCATAGCACAGTATGCAGCATCCCAGCCAGGAACGAGCGGAAGTATTAACCAAGGCAATAACAATCCACCTCACGGTAATACTAAGTCATTAAGACATACCGTGACCTAATTGGATATCTTTAGCAATGATGCTAATGCCGTTCATATGTTATAACGTATGTGCAGGATGCACCTACAAGCAGTTCTTAGACTGCAAGCCCGTAAACTTTGATGGCACAGGAGGTGCTGTCGCCTTTGTTCGTTGGGCTGAGAAAACCGATTCTGTTCTACGCATGAGCAAGTGCGCGCTGGATCAGCAAGTCACCTATATCTCAGGGCTGTTTCTAGATGGAGCCCTATCTTGGTGGAATCTACAAGTACAGACACTAGGCGAAGCTGCTGCCTACGCGCTGACCTGGACCGAACTGAAGGAACTTATGCGCAAGAAGTACTGTTCCCGCGCAGAAATCCAGCGATTAGAGACCGAGTTCTGGCACTTGAAAATGGACGGTCCAAAGATAGCAGAATACGTTCAAAGGTTCCATGACTTATCGCATGTGGTACCCTACATGGTCACTCCTGAGTTCAAGAGAATTGAACGCTTCATTTGGGGACTAGCTCCTCAAATCATAAGCATGGTAACCTCATCCAAGCCTGCGACCATTACTGAGGCGATCGATCTGAGCGTAGCTCTCACTGAGGAGGCTATTCGTTTGAACAAGTTTGATGAAGCAGAACCAAAGAAGAAAGAGACTCACGTCGAGTCGTCAGGAGGTAGCAAACGGAAGTTCTCAAACTTCAAGCAGGGCGCCAGTGTGGCGGTTAAGAAAGGAGGATCAGCTGGTAGTGGAAAGAAAGGAAAAGGATATCAGGGCACCCAGCCCAAGTGCAATGTCTGTCAACGCCATCATACTGGCCATTGTAATGTGAAAATATGTGAAGCATGTGGAAAGCCGGGCCACTCGAAAGATTCTTGTTGGGCTAGTGCTGGCCGGGGAGGCCAGGGAGGATTTGGGAATAGGAATAATAATCGTGGTGGTAATCGTTCGCAAGGAAACTATGGAGGTAACGGGAATCGAGGCAACTTTGCGAATCAGGCTGGCAATGCAAACCAAAACAACAACCAAGCTGGAAATGGAGGTGGAAACGGGCAAAGACTTGGATGCTATAACTGCGGTGATATCGGGCATTTTAAGAAGAACTGCCCAGAGTTAAACCAAGCCTGTGGAAGAGTGTTCCAACTCGAAGCTAGGGAAGCGCGCCAGGACCCCAATGTTGTTACTGGTACGTTCCCTGTAAATCAACGCTATGCATCCGTTTTATTTGATACCGGTGCCGATTATAGCTTCGTGTCACTAGAATTTAAGAATATGCTTGGGTTAGCCGCTAATAAGTTAGATATTCCCTACTCAATCGAATTGGCCAATGGGAAGTTAGTAGAAGCCAATGAAGTTATCAGAGGTTGTGTGATCGAATTAGGAGAGCGTGAGTTTGCTTTAGATCTACTACCAGTCCAGTTGGGAAGCTTCGACATGGTGGTAGGAATGGATTGGTTATCAGGCAACAAGGCAGAGATAGTTTGTCATGAGAAGACCGTTCGTATCCCAACCGAAGATGGCGAGACAATTGTGGTTCACGGAGAAAAGCGTGATACGCCGTTAAGGATTATCAGCTGCCTGAAAGCAAGGAGGTGTTTGCAGAAGGGATGTGTTGCTTTTCTGGCACACATTGTGGATAAAAAGGCTGTTGAGCCAAAGATCGAAGACATCCCTATCGTGAGGGAGTATCCAGAAGTCTTCCCAGAGGACTTACCTGGACTGCCACCTTAGAGGCAAGTAGAGTTCCACATCGACTTAGTTCCAGGCGCCGCGCCTGTGGCTAAGGCACCTTATAGACTTGCTCCGTCTGAGATGCAGGAACTGTCGACACAACTTCAAGAGTTGTTAGACAAGGGATTTATCCGACCAAGCTTCTCGCCTTGGGGAGCTCCGGTCCTGTTTGTCAAAAAGAAGGACGGTAGTTTCCGTATGTGCATCGACTACCGGGAGCTGAACAAGCTGACGATCAAGAATAGGTATCCTCTGCCAAGAATTGATGATCTATTCGACCAACTTCAAGGTTCAAGCTTTTATTCAAAGATCGATCTTCGATCTGGATACCATCAGTTAAGGATACAAGAGGAGAGTATCCCAAAGACAGCCTTCAGAACTCGTTATGGACACTACGAGTTCCTTGTTATGCCGTTTGGTTTGACAAACGCACCTGCAGTCTTTATGGATTTGATGAATAGAGTTTGCAAGCCATACTTGGATAAGTTCGTGATTGTATTCATCGATGACATCTTAATTTATTCAAAGACGAAGGCTGAACACGAGCAGCATCTTAGAGCCATTCTAGAGCTGCTGAAGAAGGAACAGCTGTATGCCAAATTCTCCAAGTGCGAATTTTGGCTACGGGAAGTCCAATTCCTTGGGCACGTGGTAAATGGAGATGGAATCCACGTGGATCCAACAAAGATCGAAGCGATCAAGGATTGGGAAACGCCAAAGACGCCAACTGAGATTCGACAATTCTTGGGTTTGGCTGGCTACTATCGAAGGTTCATTGAGGATTTTTCAAAAATCGCTCAACCTTTGACGCTCCTCACCCAAAAAGATAAGAAGTTTGATTGGGGAATCAAGCAGGAAGAAGCGTTCCAGATACTGAAGGATAAGCTCTGCAATGCGCCAATCTTAGCACTACCGGAAGGTACTGATGATTTTGTGGTATACTGCGACGCATCGCGTCAAGGACTGGGTTGTGTGTTGATGCAACGCCAAAAGGTTATTGCTTACGCATCGCGTCAGTTGAAAGTGCATGAAAAGAACTATACCACACACGATTTGGAACTTGGCGCAGTGGTTTTTGCACTAAAGATCTGGAGACACTACCTTTATGGTACGAAGTGTACAATCTTTACAGATCACAAGAGCCTACAGCATATATTCAACCAGAAGGAGTTGAATATGAGGCAAAGACGATGGGTTGAATTGTTGAACGACTACGACTGCGAGATAAAGTACCATCCAGGGAAGGCGAACGTGGTCGCCGATGCCCTAAGTCGTAAAGAGAGAATCAAGCCCATAAGGGTTAGAGCTTTGGAAATGATTGTCCGAACCGATCTTTCCTTGCGCATTCGTGCCGCGCAAAAGGAAGCTCTCAAGGAAGGAAACCTTGAAGAAGAATATCTCCGTGGGATGAAGAAGCTACTGGTACCAAACGAGGAAGGAACGTTATGCTTCGAGAAAAGAATTTGGGTTCCTCTGTTTGGTGGTTTAAGGGAAGCTATTTTTGATGAAGCTCACAAGTCGCGGTACTCTATCCACCCGGGAGCGGATAAGATGTACCAGGACCTCAAAGATTACTATTGGTGGCCTAGGATGAAAGGCGATGTTGCTGTTTATGTGAGCAAATGTTTAACGTGCGCTAAGGTTAAAGCCGAATACCAGAAGCCTTCAGGACTTCTGCAACAGCCTGAAATTCCCAAGTGGAAATGGGAACAAATCTCCATGGATTTTATTACGAAATTGCCAAGAACGCCAAGAGGCCATGATATGATTTGGGTGATAGTTGACCGCCTAACAAAGTCCGCACACTTTCTGCCAATCAAAGAGAAAGACAGTACTAGTAAACTTGCGGAAATTTACATGAGAGAGATCGTCGCGCGCCATGGAGTACCTCTCTCAATCATCTCTGATAGAGACGGAAGGTTTGTGTCAAGGATATGGCAATCCTTCCAAGAAGCCATTGGCTCACAATTGAATCTGAGCACTGCGTTTCATCCGCAAACTGACGGCCAGAGCGAGCGAACGATACAGACTTTGGAGGACATGCTGAGAGCGTGTGTTATGGATTTGGGCGGTAGCTGGGATAAGCATTTGCCTTTGGTCGAATTTTCATACAACAACAGCTACCACACCAGTATTGGTGTCGCGCCATTTGAATCCCTTTACGGACGCAAGTGCCGATCACCCTTATGTTGGGCTGACGCAGGTGATAGGCAGCTTGCTGGTCCCGAAATCGTCCAAGAGACGACAGACAAGATTGCACAGATTCTTAAACGCATCGAAGCAGCTCGCCACAGACAAAAGGCCTATGCGGATCCAAACCGGAAACATGTGGAATTCCAAGTTGGAGAAATGGTGTTATTGAAAGTTTCACCCTGGAAGGGGGTGGCACGCTTTGGAAAGCGTGGGAAGTTAAATCCGCGCTACATTGGTCCTTTCCGAGTTTTGGAAAGAATAGGACTAGTAGCATACAAGTTGGACCTACCTGCTGAACTGAATGGTGTTCACGACACCTTTCATGTATCCAATCTAAAGAAAAGTCCAACTCAAGTCACCGTTGCCATTCCTACCGACGAGTTTCATGTTGACGACACGCTCCACTTCGTTGAAGAACCTGTTGAGGTCACGGATTGGAAAGTTAACAAGACCCATCGGAGCAGTGTCAAGCTCGTCAAAGTTCGTTGGAATGCCAGACATGGTCCTGAATACACCTGGGAACGTGAGGACCGGATGAAAGAGAAATACCCCCACCTTTTTCCTAAGAACCCTGCATCTACAAGCAGAACTTAAATTTCGGGACGAAATTTATTTAACGGGGGGAGAATGTGACAACCCGCACTAAACCAGGTATCCGTACGACTTAATTAATGATTAATTACTGCTTAATTACTGTGCTTATTTGAACTAGCTGATGAACTGCTACTTGATATCTGATACATGCACTTACTTGCATCATACTTTACTTGCTGTCACTACATTATTTACATACTGAACCTTAGTGACAAACATGATGCACAAAAAGCACAGTAGCACAATACACGGATAACCTATTGAACATGCTGATAAAGCCAGCATCAGGCAGACACTGCCTCTAAGGCCTGTACGAGCCAGAAACGTTTTGCTACACTAGTAGTGAGTGTAGGGATATAAGGGTTGTGGAACTGCGTCTCTAGGAATAAGTCACTATGACTGGATGTGCCTAAAACGTACTCTAAGTACAAAATTCAGCACTTTAACTAAAAATTCAGCATTTGGTTAACTAATAAAGTGCCAAAACATGGGGAAAATATTACTAGACACTTTCCAAAGTGTCAGAAATAAATTGTGTCACTAAAGGAAATAAGAGCGACACTTTATATACTTATTTAGCGCTTTAACGGATCAGTATCCAACCAAACAACCGGACTTAACCCGGGACACAAAAATATTGACATTGGCATTGTTTTTCTTTTCCGAGCTAGTTGGGGTACCCGGACACCCTAACACCCGTTACAAAACACTACACGCTAGTAACTAGTTTTAATCTCCTAACTAAACTAACTAAGTCACCTAACTAGAGATTGAAATCTAACTAAATGCCACTCTCATGAACCGATCCCCCCCCCCCTCTTCTCACATTCGATTTTCCCATGTGCCAAAAAGAATCCACCAAGTCCCTATGCAATTATCCTTGGGATTATGTAAAAGATCATGCTAGTACATACACTCACCCTAATTCTTACATCTAACACCCCTTAACTACTCACCATTTACCAAAATACTTTCACTTAACCCCTTTTCTTTTGCATGTAATCGGTTCTTGTGGCCCCTCCCCACCATACGAATTATAAATGTCAACCACAAGACTTTTTCTTTGAAAATTTTCATTAGTTCCCATGCAATCTCTTCTTGGTATTAGTGATATTTGTTTGTACTAAGTGAAGCATGTTATACATTGGGTATTAGTGATTGAGTTATAAATAAACAACAATATCCTCACCACCTTCAACACATATCAAAACCTCATCCATTCAAAACAAAGCTTCTGCCGAACAACTTTCCACACGCCATCACACTTCCATTTTCCATTCATTCCATCCAAGGTTATTTCATAGTGCAAGGAGCCATTTTAGGAGGAGTGGAGCACTCGGATTGCCAAGGACCTCCCTCGCTTGTCTTTAACCACTCGTTTTCTCTCGTGTTTCTTCCCTAGCCTCGAGCTAGTAGTAAGCCTCTTGGATCACCTTTTATTTTATATTTTTAGTGGTTTATAGTTATGTTGTGATGTAAATAAAAGAACTTTAGAAGATCATAAATGCAAACTTGAACATAAAGTTAGTATGAAGTTGAAATAAGAAGAAATCTTGTTAAAATAAAAATTGTTTTGATGTGGTTATTATTTATTTTGATGCTTACTAGTAAGATGATGTTGGACATCAAAATTTAACTTGTTAAATAAGATTAAAAAAAAACTTATGTTAACAAGTTAGGAGGTGACTAATGTTTACATAAAAGAATCACCTCCATGTTTCACATAAACTTGGTAACAAAAACGAGTTCTTGAAAAATAAATAAACTAAGTGAGTGGATGGTCTTATGGACCCAACATCTACAAATGATTTTTCTAAGACACACCAAGTTAAAAGACGGGTCTTTTTGAAAAGTCATAATTTTTGGAGGGTAACTAAACCCACTAAAAGCACCACTAAATTACTACGCGTTTTCATGAAACGCCAAGTTTATGTTGTCATGAAAAAATGCATTGTTTTTACACTTGACTAGTGTAACATTGTTTAGAAAATTGTTGATTGAATTTATAAAAGAAAATGATACGCTTGAAAGCGTGGCCACCTCCAGTTACAGAGGGAACTCTGGCGAAATTTTTCTAAAAACCTAACACTTAGAACTATTTACACTACAAGTGTTAGAATTATTTTTGACATGTTTTAGAAATATAAATTTCGCCATGACTTTATTTACTAAATATTCGGAGGTGGGATTTTCACAGAATTTAACGTGATAAATATATTTTTCACACACTGCTTATGATTATTTTGTGAAAATACATAAATATTATTTCTAGAGTAAAAATAATATTTACGAACGTTAACGAATCCAAAATGATACGAACGCTTTCACCATAAATATATAAGTTACACCGGTGATTATATTACCACTCGATTGTTAAACGTAACTTACGCACTTACGGAAATATTTATGAACGCACATGTATTGAATCCCCCATCCTTGGGAAGGAGATTAACTACCAAGTATATATACAGAATGTAAACACGAAATAGTTGTCTAACTATTTCTCAAGGACTTAAACTATAAAGCTAAGGCACGGCCGTCCGTCTAATAGAAATTAACACCTGTAGGTCGTCGCACAGCTGCGTGAGCAGGAGATACTTGGTAGAGACGCTTCACTGTGAGTTCATGTCCCCCTTTTCTCTAACTGTTTTCAGTTTTCTTAACTGCGGGGGTGAAATACATGTTACTTTGATTACAAGTACTTTATACACGGTATGGTTAGCGTAAGGAGGTTTACTACTTAGATCATGTGAGTGGGTAGGGGCAATATGAGGCCATTAGTCCTCATACCGGGACCGAGGGACAGGAGCGGTAGATCTATCTGGGTGTAGCGAGCCCAGCCCCAGGCCAAACTAGAAACGGACCTCGGGGTGACTTTGTCCACATACTATTGCCGTGGCGAAATCTGCTAGGTTTGAGTCTCCCTATTTGCACTTCACATATATCAGTGGCCTTGCAAACCATTGGTGATCTCAATTCCCTTATTTGCTACATACCAAGACTATTTTTATACTCACAAAGGTTTACTTACTCACTTACACATGAACTCGCTCAACATTATTGTTGATTTTTCAACTTACATGTATTTCAGGAAATTAACGGATCTGGCACGGTATGGAACGTTTTCCGCTGCACTAGTCATGAGGTCATCTGGGTTTGGGGAGTTGTGACTCTTTCCTGGAAAAGTCACAAATCCTTAAACTGTGTTCTGTTATGTCAATGTTTGTCGAATAATGTCGTTAGAACATGTTTCAGTTAAAACAATGTTATTGTATTTGGTTTTCAAAACTTAATCGAATGGATGATCTTGCATGGTTTTTATTTCATATAGCTTCGTTATGGTTAAGCTATGGTATTAAGAAGTCACACCAAAATAACCACGCTTCCGCAAAGCCAGGGTGTGACAGTAAGAACCATGATCTTTCCATTTTACTTCTATTCTTGGTGGTTAAAAGATATTACATAAAGTTAATCATGAAGAACACTAAGAAACTTGAAGATGAAACATGAACATAAGCATAAAACTATAAGAAATCTTAAAGAAATCATGTTGTTTAGTGTTGTTATGATGCTTGATGATTGATGGTTTGTGTAAATGATGTAGATCATTATATGATCTTGCTAGATCATGATTAAAAACATAATCTAGCAAGATGAGAGGATGAAAATGTTAGAGATTTATAAATCATCCTCATACAAGACATGAACTTGAAAGAATATATTGTCTCCTTGAAAAATAATGATTAATGTGAGTAATAATACTTATAGATCTAAAGATTTATGGAGGATTTCTAAAGAAACCAAGCTAAAAATATAAGTTTTGCTAAAACTTGGTTCTTACATAAACAAATCTTATTTTTAGTGGTTAAACAAGTGTAGAAACACTTGTGTAACAAGAAGAATACATAAAGAAATATTTTTGAAAAATAAGATTACAAGTTATAAACATCTAAATCATTCAAGAATGATGTTTTTATATAAACAACCACACTTTAAAGGGTAACTAAACTTACTAAACACACTACCAAGTTACTACAAATTTTTACAAATATTCAAGTTCATGAAGTAGTGAAATATGCAAGATTTAGGCAAGATTGATAAGTAAAGGTTGTTTGTTGATAATTGTAAATTGATTGTGATGATTTTGACAAAAGAAAATGATATGCTTGAAAGCATGGAAACCTCCATTTTTAGGGGAAACTGTGTCAAAATTTTCTAAAAATACTAACACTTAGAAAAATATTTTAAACAAATATTTACAAGTGTATTTTAACCATGAGTTTTTCAGATAAACTTTGCCATAATTTTTGTTACAAAAATATAAGTGTTGGAGGTTGGTTTTTATAAATAAAAGTGGCTAAATATATATATTTAGAATATATATACATTGAAGACACACATGTGTGATTACTTGTATATTATGTGTATTAGTTATATAATTTTGGTGCTTGAAATAATATATCTCATCAAAAATACCAAAAATTACAATCCGAAATATTACCAAAATTCCAAGGAATAAATATACAAAGAATACCCAAGATACCAGTAGAACCGAACAAAGGTATATAGCTCACAAAATATTCTGGAAATATTATTCATGTGTATATTTTGGTAAATAATATTTTGGACATCAAGGGAATGAAAATGAGATTTTCATGCTTACTACAAGAATATATCATATTTTGACAAGGGAAAAATATATTATTTTTGGCATGTATGAATATATATTTTTCTTGAAATTTTTAGAAAATATATTATTTTTAAGAAATATATATTTTCTTACACACACACAAAATACAATATTTTGATGTGGAAGATATATTCTCCCAAATAAATATGAAGTATGTCATTTTTGGAGAAAATAAGTTTATATATTTTCTAAGATAAGCATGAAAATATATCAATTTTTGAACTTACGAGAAAATACAAATGTTTTTGCCAAAAGAAAAATTATAAATAATTTTTCTAAATAATACTTATTACAATATATATTTTGGAAATATATATTAATGGACTTTTATTAAAGATAATATTCCGGAATAATTAATACAAAATTAAGTATAGGAATACTTAATGAATACAATAAAAATACGCATTTTCATACGTATAAATACACACCGGAATGCGACACCTTTACATGGCAAGAGTATACAAGACTACAAATATACCCATCCTTGGGAAGGATATACATGTTTAAATACTTGAGAAGTATTAAGTTAAAATATTAATCATTTTAACAAATAATTATACACTTGGAATATTAATGAAGACACTTTGAAACGTAACTCAAAGACACTAATCATTACCAAGTCAAGGCACGACCCGCTCGTCTAATGGACCGTAGTACGCATGTCGGTAGTCGTGCGTTCTAGAGGAAGCTTTGAGTTACATCGGATACAAGGAACGCAAAACTGTGAGTTCATGTTCCCCCTTTTCTTTTAACTGTTTTCAGTTTTATAACTTCGGGGGTGAAATACATGTTACAATTGTTTACAAACATTTACAAACGGTATGGTTAGCTAAGGAATGAACTGCTAGATCATGTGAATGGGTAGGCGATTAACTTAAGACCATTAATCCTTGTATAAGGACCGAGGGGCATGAGTGATAGATCTATTGGGTGTTGCGAGTCCCACCCATGGGCCTGCGAGTTGGCCGCATGTGGTGACTATGTCGTTCCGCAGGAGGGGCCGGTACGAAATACGCTTACAGGGTTGAGTGATTCCTATGCCATGTCACTTATATTAATGTATTAGCTACACATTAATTGATCTTTTTTCCTTGTTGCTTCATACCAGTTTACAGATACATACATACAAACATACTTACAAATGTTTTCACGGATGATTCGTGCACACATACTAAACACATGAACTCGCTCAACTTTTGTTGATGTTTTCAAACTACATGTTTTTCAGGAAATTAAGTATGGATCTGGCGGGCGTCGAAGTTTACAAGTTATGTCTCTAATAATAAAAGGTGTCATCCGAAGTCGAAAGGTTTGGGTTATGTATTTTATCTTGGGTAAGATACATGGTTCGACACCTAGTTTGCTAGTGTTTTTTTGTTAAGTCCAGATTGGAACTTAAAACTTGGATTGTTATGTACTAGAAGTTGAAGTCTTAGTTTGTTGTTAAACAATGACGGTTGTATTAATTTGAAAACTATCTATGGATGAACATCTTGGTTTTATCATATAGTTGTTTGTTATAGTTGAATGCAATGATATTAAGCAAGTCACACCAAATCACGCTTCCGCAAAAGTCAGGGTGTGACAGTTTGGTATCAGAGCTTCGATTGTAGCGAACTAGGAATCTTTCTCGAGTCTAGACTACAATCATTAGGGCTCTCACGAAAATATTTCTACAACATGTTTTCATTGCATACACAAAACGCCCAAATCCAGGAATACAAACATTTTTACAAACAAAAGACACGAAACACATTTCAAAGTTTACGTTTATGACTCAGTTTGAGAGGCTGGGTAGTTCAGTCTGGGAGACTGGGAAGTTTAGTCTGAGAGACTAGGTAGTTCAGTCTGAGAGACTGGGTAGTTCAGTCTGAGAGACTGGGAAGTTTAGTCTGAGAGACTAGGTAGTTCAGTCTGAGAGACTGGGTAGTTCAGTTTGAGAGACTGGGTAGTTCAGTCTGAGAGACTGGGAAGTTTAGTCTGAGAGACTAGGGAGTTCAGTCTGAGAGACTGGGAAGTTTAGTCTGAGAGACTAGGGAGTTCAGTCTCAGAGACTGGGAAGTTTAGTCTGGGAGACTAGGTGGCTTAGTCTGAGAGACTAGGAAGGATAGAAAGTTTCATGAAGAATAATGTGAATACATGATTACATGATGAATCGTCCTTGTTTGCAATATACTAAGTGATTACTATGAATATACATATTATGATTATTATGTACCGACACACAAGACACCTTCCTCAGAAAGCGAGTTGTCAGACGTTGGCGGCCCTATGGCCACCGCCACAAATAATGAGATTGCACTTGCGCCGGAGATGTTTACGTCAGACACTGAGAGTGACCCTGACATGCTGACCAAGGATGAGGACGACTTCCAACCATTCGCGCTACCAGACTTTGGAGATGAATTACCCTTGCTGATGGCTTCCTTGACGAGGATCCTTTTGTCACTCTTGTTTCGGTCCATGACCACCCCATCACTGGTCATTCCGATGGTGAGCCTATCATGACTCTGATCCTCGACGCCGTACCTCTCATGGTCATTCCTCCCGAGGATCTGCCTCTTTGACGATTTGTTTGATGATGACGTTGATTTGTTTGTTGATGATCCTCCTGTTGACGCCCAGGGTGATGGAGAGATAGCTGAGGATGTTGTTGCTATGCTACCTCCTGAGATACCTGCCATGGAAGATTCCTCTGCTTCCATTTTACACTCGATTTCAGACTCCTTTGAGTCTATGACATCTGCAGCCTTATAGACGGCCGGATTGCAGCTTTCTACTACTGACTCAGACGACGACACAGCTATGACTGCTACACTATCACCTGCTCGAGATCCCACACCTTTACACGACACAGAGCCTGCTCTTGAGCCAGCTTCTGTTCCTTTTGGGTCAGCTTGTTGTTGCACCTGCTGATCCTGAGCCCTTGCTTGATCACGACCCTATTTCTTTTGGTTTACCAGGCATTGCACCCCCCTTAAAGCTGACCCAGTACCTGCACCTGATGATCTTATCTTTTGTTGAGACATTTGTTCCTGCACTTGCACCCACTGATGTTGCTCCTTTTCCCCTATGGAGACCGACGTCCATTGCACCGACGTGCCTATCACTTTCTTTCAGGACATACCCGCACCCCGGGAAGGTACTCAAGGTCAGCACCCGCATGATGATCCTTTTGCTACAGCAGCATTTTCTCCGACCTCACAGGCCGCACCGTTTGCTCCTTTCATTTCTTCACCGCTGGATGAACCATTTCGATGGTCCCTACCATAAACTATGCCGATTTCGGACCCCTATCATTCTTCGCATTACGGAGGCTACACACGGGATGAGTTGCTCCTGTTACTTCAGCTATAGTTTGAGGTTTTGAGTTATAGAGTTTTGGAGCCTGAGCTGACACCACGTCCTCCACCCTGTCTATGCCAGTATACTTTGATCCTCCACATTCATCACTGTCTCCTTTTGCACTCTCACATGCTGCTATTACACATTTCTTAGGTTTTGATGCTCGTTTCTTTACTATCAAGCAGCAGATCAGATACTTACTTCGCCGTATATACAAGCTCGAGGAGAAAGTCGCACATGTTAGCAGTTTCCTTTTCTTCACTCCTCCACCTCAGACACCAGTATAGTTGGCTTTTGGTTTTATGCGGATTGCATTACTTTTGGGAAAAGACACTACTAATAAGCCGAGATTGTAGAGACTTTTGAAGACCACTTTTGACCACGTGATTTTGATACACTTATAGACTTATTGGACAGGGGTAGGGTGACCCTGTGTCCCTTTTGATGTAATACACTTTGTAAACAATGTGATTGTGGTCGGTAAATAATGAAAGCTCAGTCGCCATGTCCTCACTAAGCACGTTGTTGGTCTGCATGTTGTGCTATAATTGTGACGCTACGTGCTTGCTTGTTATGTTCTTATTAAATATGTTCCTATCTACGAGTTTGTGCTATAATTGTGATGTTATATGATTACTTGTTATAACGACTGCGTATATATACATGTAAATACACCTCCTAGGTCTTATTTGTTAAGTAGGTGCTTATGTGCTTGTGTCTTTAATAAGGCCTGACCTAACCAATCTTCCTCTTAGAAGATGTCTATTCAAAGGAACACTGATACCAACAACCCTCTGCCAACGACAGAGGCAGAATTACAAGAGCGCATCTCACAGGCCATCGCACAACACGAGGCCCTTCGCTCCAAACGCAGCGGAGGTACCTTAAGAAATAACCCACCCAACGGTAATGTTTAGTCACTTAAGACACATTAAAAAACATTTGGACATTTCCAAGTGTGCTTTGCTAATACCTTACGTGAATGATGTTGCTTATGTCGCAGGCTGCACCTACAAGCAGTTCTTGGGCTGCAAGCCCCTGGATTTCGACGGCACTGGGGGTGTCGTAGCCTTCGTGCGCTGGGTTGAGAAGACGGATTCTATTTTGCGTTTGAGAAAATGCGCCCCAGAGCATCAGGTCATGTACATTTCTGGACTGCTCCAAGATGGGGCTCTGTCATGGTGGAACCTCAAGGTTCAGACATTGGGCGAGGCTGCTGCGTATGCTTTGACATGGACGAACTGAAAGAACTAATGCACAAGAATTACTGTTCGAGAACAGAAATCCAGAAGTTGGAAACTGAGTTCTGGAACTTGAAGATGGAAGGTCCAAAGATAGCTGAGTACGTGAAGATATTCCATGATCTGTCTCGTGTTGTCCCCTACATGGTAGAACCAGAGTTTAAGAGGATCGAACATTTCATCGGGGGATTGGCACACCTCAGATTCTATGCCTGGTGACAACATCTAAACCTCCAACAATCACCGATGCTATCAACTTAAGTGTGACGCTCACTGAAGAAGCGGTTAGACTAGGAAAATTTTCAATCTCTGACGAGAAAAAGGAGACTCCTGTGGAGCCATCTGGAGATAACAAGAGAAAGTTCGCAAACTTCAAGCAGGGTACTCAGGCGAATAAAAACAGCAAGGCCAAAAAGGGAAAAGAGTACATGGGTAAACTACCTAAATGCGACAAGTGTCCACGTCATCATACCGGGCGATGTAAAGATGGAAAGTGTGATAACTGTGGCAAGGTGGGGCACTGTAGGGAAACGTGTTGGCATAAGACGGGACGTGGAAAGAGAGGTCAAGGGTGTTTTAACTGCGGCGACGTGGGGCACTTTAGGAAGGATTGCCCAAGGGAGATTAAACAAGATCGTGGAAGAATGTCCAACACCTGAGCTAGGGAATCACACCAGGATCCAAACATGGTCATCGGTACGTCCCCTGTTAACCAACGTTATGCATTTGTGTTGTTCAATACTAGTACCGACTATAGCTTCATATCTCTAGAGTTTGAGAGTATACTTGGTTTTGTAGCAAGTAAGTTAGATAACCCGTACTCGATAGAACTAGCTAAAGGGAAGCTTCGACATGGTAATTGGGATGGACTGGTTGTCGAGCAATCAAGCGGAGATTGTTATCCGCATCCTGATGACGAACGGAGAAACGATCGTGATTCATGGAGCAGGATAAGCCCCTACGGATTATCAGTCATTGAAGACACGGAAGTTTTCGCGCAAAGGATGTGTTTCCTTCTTGACTCCTGTCGGGGACAAGGAAGCCGAAGAACCTAAGCTCGAAGATACCCCTGTGGTAAGGGAATATCCTGAGGCCTTCCCCGAAGACTTATCAGGATTACCTCCTCAACAACAAGTCGAATTTTGCATAGATTTGGTTCCAGGCGCCGCGTCTGTAGCCAAGGCACCCCATCGACTTGCACTTCCTGAGGCACAAGATTTGTCAACGCAACTTCAGAAGTTGCCGGATAAGGGATTTTTAAGGCAAGCTTTTTGCCCTAAGGAGTTTCAGTACTGTTCGTCAAGGAGAAGGACGACGATTTTCAAATGAGCATCAACTACCAGGAGCCGAACGAGCTAACCAACAAGAGTCGGTAACTCTTGCCGAGGATTAACGAATTATTTATTTAACTAACTGTGAGGATCCAACTACTTTTTCACGACTGATCGATGATCGAGTGTCGTTAGCTATGAATTCAGGAAGAAAGTGTACCGGGGAAATTGTGGGACAATAACTTGTTTTAAACATACACAAGAATTGTGTTTCTTACATAATGCACAAACAGTTTTACACAGAATACGAAACTTTGAGAATCTAGAAAACATGTACTTAGGACCTTTGGGAACCCAGGTCCGAACTCGTAAAGGTTGTTGCTTAGGAACCACACCTGTTAACTCAAGCAAACCCCATTACCCTGACATATATGCTACTTCAGTTAACCAAACAGCAAGTACTCAATTTCTTTTGTTGAAATCTCCACTTTTGCTTCTAGCGAATAGATGTTTGCATCTCTACTCCCCTTAATGGTAGTTGCATCGCGTTAATTTTCTTCGCTGAGAGCGAACACACATTTGCTTCGATACTTGGTCATTTCTTCATTTTAGCAAATACTCATTGTTTCATTACTTGGAAACTTATATGTCACGCATGCACCATTTGCTACGCATGTGGTTTCGTTTCAAATAAACGCTTCATTGAAGTTCAAATATTATTTTGCTAAAGCTAACTATTGGTTTATGATTCGAATAACCTACATTATTTTAATTGTTGGCTCCTTTGCTATCAAGTCAACACACTTTCTTGAAACTTCTTTTCTTTCAAGTTACATTCATGGTTTATCTTCGTAACCATGCTGAGATTCCCTTGTTGATACATACGTTTATTATCGGGTTACGCTGAAACCAAGTTCAATTGCTTGAACTTATACATTTCGCATATTCAATTTAAGACGCCATATGATGTATTGAGAGCATCATATTCAAATATTTTTGCAAAAGTTCTTTTGTTTCGAGTCGTAGTAGACTTGATTGGTCTACGACTCCACTAAATCGTTTGCTGGTTTCGATACCTTGAGGTGATACTTTCACAGAATTAAAGCTTGCGCTAATTTGGCTACGCACCTCATACACAGATTTAATTGTCCATCTATTTGTTCTAAATCCATTTCGTTTATCACGATTAAAGCGGTCTCAACACAGTTGTGTGTTAAGACAATGGTACCTAGATTCATTTCATATCACAGTGTACCTCCTAACGATTCTTTCGTTATAAATTGAATACCTTGCAGTGTTTATTGCTTTCCATCTTCAATCAGAAACAGTAGTTCTTTGATGTTCCGTATTCGATTGAAAACCGCATGACGCTGTTTAAACCAAATTCTCAGAGTTGTTTCAGTACACTTTCCTTTGATTTCAAGAACAGTGAACTTGTTCGGTCACCGCTATTGCTGAAATATGTCAATAACGACACCTTGTGGCGTCATTACAAATTTGTAGCTTGTGCTAATCATGGTTAACCGTTTCACACAAAACTACACATACTTTTGTTTGACTTGTCATTTAAACATTCCTAATGCAACTACGAATTAAGACAATGATACACCAGATTCGCTTGTATTTCATTCAGTGTATTTTCGCAATTCAAGAATGTCAACACACTAATCCTTACCATTTATTTATTCGAAAGTTGACAGATCATTTTCATATTCAAGTTGTTGATATAGCGGATGCTATGGTTTGTGAAAACTCGTTTGCATATTGTGACCGATTGTTTGAGAATCCATTAGTCAAAACTCCTTTGTTACACCTCTGTTAACTAAGTTATGCTAGATTATACATCTATACATCTCGTGTCCTTTGACATCGAATGTTAGAACACATACCTTTTAACCATTGGGTTCTTGTTGTTGAAATATATCCCTGGATTCACCTGATGTGAATAAGATTTGATTCGATTCTGTGGTTATCTACCTCGGTATTATTCATATGCATACATGCATAATGTAACCCTAAGGAGTTAAGGTAGTATAAATTTCGAGGACGGAATTTTCTTAACAGGGTGAGAATGTGACAACTGCCAAATTTGCATGCATCCGTACAATTAATTAATCTTTATTAATGTTTAATGACTGTGCTGAATTACAATTAATGACTTGAACTGCCTTCTGATTATTGCTTTATACACACATGTGCATCACATATTGCAAATGACACATCATTATTACATGCAAACCATATTGACATAAACGATGCACAAAGCACAGTTAGCACAGTTAGCGGATAACTCAGAAAAATACTGACGAAGTTCAGTACATAGACAGACAGTGTTTTGAGACCCAGTATGGGTCAGAGACTAAGTATTACACTAGTATAGTGTATAGGAAAGTGAGGATCACAAAACTGTCTTTCTAAGTAATAGTTCAAGTGCCGGAAAGTGCCTAAAACTCACCCAAAGTGCTGAATTCAGCATGATTCAGCATGATTCAGCATTTTAACAAGCTAGTATCATGCAAAAATATGACTAAATGGTCCTGGATGCTTTCCTAAGTGTCGGGAATTAAAAGTGTCACAAAAGGGTACATAAAGAACACTGAACGGTATAGTTTAGCACTTTAACGAACCAGTATACAACCGAACAACCGGACACTACCCGAAACATCAAATTTACACTAGAAGCATTGTTTTAATGTTTCCAAGCTAGTTTTGACCCCCGAACATCATAACACCCCATACAAAATATCTACTAAATAAAGTATGCAACTAACACTTGAATTTCAACTAGATAACTAACTAATGGTTGGAGCCTACACCTATACCCCCCCCCCCCCACCTATTGGCGGATCACATGTGGCCCCCACATGTGATTTTCTTTGCTTATTAAATTAGATCTTGTCTACTCTTTTTAGACATATAGACCATTGGTAAAACTCTTAAAATGGATTATAAGTAAACCCTTGAAGACATAAGCTCTCATTTTATCAATTTCACCCAACACCCTTTCCTTCTCTTCCCCTCTCTTTGGCTCACGGCCAAGAACAAGCAATAACACCACCACCATTTCACTTCTCTTCCATCCATTCTCAAGTGATAATAAGGTGTAAGAAGGTATACAAGGAAGCTTGGAGCTTTCGGGAGTTGAAGGACCTTCACCGTTTGCTTTTATCCACTCTATTTCTTCCATTGATCATCCCTAGCCTTGAGCTAGTGGTAAGAACCATGATCTTTCCATTTTACTTCTATTCTTGGTGGTTAAAAGATATTACATAAAGTTAATCATGAAGAACACTAAGAAACTTGAAGATGAAACATGAACATAAGCATAAAACTATAAGAAATCTTAAAGAAATCATGTTGTTTAGTGTTGTTATGATGCTTGATGATTGATGGTTTGTGTAAATGATGTAGATCATTATATGATCTTGCTAGATCATGATTAAAAACATAATCTAGCAAGATGAGAGGATGAAAATGCTAGAGATTTATAAATCATCCTCATACAAGACATGAACTTGAAAGAATATATTGTCTCCTTGAAAAATAATGATTAATGTGAGTAATAATACTTATAGATCTAAAGATTTATGGAGGATTTCTAAAGATACCAAGCTAAAAATATAAGTTTTGCTAAAACTTGGTTCTTACATAAACAAATCTTATTTTTAGTGTTTAAACAAGTGTAGAAACACTTGTGTAACAAGAAGAATACATAAAGAAATATTTTTGAAAAATAAGATTACAAGTTGTAAACATCTAAATCATTCAAGAATGATGTTTCTATATAAACAACCACACTTTAAAGGGTAACTAAACTTACTAAACACACTACCAAGTTACTACAAATTTTTACAAATATTCAAGTTCATGAAGTAGTGAATTATGCATGATTTAGGCAAGATTGGTAAGTAAAGGTTGTTTTCCTTGCCATGTCACTTATATTAATGTATTAGCTACACATTAATTGATCTGTTTTCCTTGTTGCTTCATACCAGTTTACAGATACATACATACATACATACATACTTACAAATGTTTTCACGGATGATTCGTGCACACATACTAAACACATGAACTCGCTCAACTTTTGTTGATGTTTTCAAACTACATGTTTCAGGAAATTAAGTATGGATCTGGCGGGCGTCGAAGTTTACAAGTTATGTCTCTAATAATAAAAGGTGTAATCCGAAGTCGAAAGGTTTGGGTTATGTATTTTATCTTGGGTAAGATACATGGCTCGACACCTAGTTTGCTAGTGTTTTTTTGTTAAGTCCAGATTGGAACTTAAAACTTGGATTGTTATGTACTAGAAGTTGAAGTCTTAGTTTGTTGTTAAACAATGACGGTTGTATTAATTTGAAAACTATCTATGGATGAACATCTTGGTTTTATCATATAGTTGTTTGTTATGGTTGAATGCAATGATATTAAGCAAGTCACACCAATGCACGCTTCCGCAAAAGTCAGGGTGTGACATAGACTATTTGAATCTTTATAATATGTGAATTACGTGGCTATACGTGCTACATGATTTTATGTGCAATGTGGTTTACATGTTCATTTTGTGAAGGTTCGTGTAAATACGTGTAATTACATATGACAATAGGTAAACCAAGGGTCTCAAAATTTCACAAACACTCACGGAATCGTATTACAAATGGATAATTAACTACGTGAAATTCTATGCTATGTGAAGTGAGTATAGACTACGTGAATCTTTATAATATGTGAATTACGTGGCTATACGTGCTACATGATTTTATGTGCAATGTGGTTTACATGTTCGTTTTGTGAAGGTTCGTGGAAATACGTGTAATTACATATGACAATAGGTTATCAAAGAACCTATGAATATAGCGTAGCGTATGACTTAGCTTAAATTTCGAGGACGAAATTCCTGCAACATGGGGAGAATGTGACAACCCGTACTCTCATCGCCGAGAGAAGGATATTTTAGTAATATTCGTAATTCTTATTATTAGTATTATTATTCCTATTAATTATTTATTTAAATAATAATAACTTGCGACGAGAAAACGAATCGTTTAACTAACAACCCAAAACTACGCGTATTTAATTTAACCCACACACACACACACACACACACACATATATATATATATATATATATATATTTAATAATTATTCGTAATTTAGAAC
Organism: Helianthus tuberosus; assembly: GCA_030545235.1. NCBI lineage: Eukaryota > Viridiplantae > Streptophyta > Magnoliopsida > Asterales > Asteraceae > Helianthus > Helianthus tuberosus. The sequence continues at coordinate 25,190,857 of CM060392.1, forward strand.
GAACGTTTGGGCTCAGCGAGGCACATTATGTATTAACGGGTTCACGCACTTGGGCCAAGCCCAACCCAAAACCTTTACACCTAAACCCCTAGAAACCCTACCCTATATATATACTATAATAAACTTCACCCCCTTATCTCATTTATAAAACTAAAACCCTAATACTAATTCAGCCGCACCCCTTGTCTTACTCACTTTTCCGATCGCCAGAGAAGAGTCACCGGCGTCAGCCTTCTGACGAGACACACAACCACACAACCACCATCCTTTTTCACCCACACTCCCTCGTTCTCCTGCTCTAGTCTGAGCTCCGACGCGGCGACGAAGCTGCCGGCCGTTCATCACACCACCTCCACCTTCTTATGTTTCTTTTACCGGAGAGTTACCATCCAAACACCCCCCCCCCTTCGATCAGCAAAACAGACCACCACCGTCTGGTGGTGGTGCGGCGACGAAACGGAGAAGGTCAGAAGAATCAGCGAGAGAGAGAGGGTCCGAGGAGAGAGAAAGACGATGGCGCAGCAGCACCGCCGTCTGTGGCGGCGACTGTATTTCTCCGGTGACTCCCATAAGTTTCCAGCGACAGGTTGCCGGTGAAGGAGATGCTGAAGATGATGGTGATGCCGGGGGTGCTCAAGACAGAGTGTCAACGGTGATGGTGATGGTGTGACTCGGGTACCGGTAGCAGTGGTGTTAACGGTGGTGGTTCCGGCTAGCGGCGCCGGTGACAGAAAAGACAGCAGCAGGCACACTCATCGTCAATCGTCGGAATGATGTGGTTGACCAATTTAGGACAAATGCTTTATCTACAGAGCAAAGTAAAGGTGAGTTCACACTACAACTAAAGGCATGCTTTCCCGGTGGGTTTGGGAACTTCATATATACTCCCGTTGGGACGGGAACTTCATATATTCCCGGTGGTTTGGGAACTTCACATATTCCTGGTGGTTGGGAACTTCATACACTAAATGAAATTCTAGCAAAAAGTCCCTTCTTCACTTATACCGATTAACCGTCGTGCGAGGCAGACATGATACTAGTTGATAGCGCTATTAGGTTTGACAACCTCACACCGTGCCTCTGGAGGAGGACGGGTGTGAACTATTATCTAGGAACTTTGGTCAATGACGGTAGACATTGAACAAAAGGGCAAATAACAATTACGTCGAAGTTTCATACTGCACAGTTTAGTGGATTGTTTGGTTCATTCATACACACAAACGGGGTAGCTCCTCGTGGCTTGATTACAACATGGTAACTTCATAAAACGATGTTTTGGATAAAACGAGAAAACCTTTTTCGAAAACCCTGAACTCGCCAACTTTATGTTGACACCCTATTGTATGCCTACAAGTTTTTAGGTACGACTGCGAACGGACAATGCAAACGGATGGAGTGTGTAAGTGGTACGTTCTGTACATTTATCTAAACAGTGGTTTCAAACTACAAAGGGGTTTATCTTTTATTTCCGCTGCAAAATCAAATCATATTTTTGAAAACTTTTAAAATCAATCACTAATTGGTTTATCAGTAACAATTTACAAATTTCGCAAACGGTTCAAAACAATTAGTGGTTGGATCCTGGGTAGTCACACGCCTCGCGGTAATACTCCGCATGTGAAATTTGAGGGTGTGACAATGGGAGTGGAGCTGGATAAGAACAATTGTATCTGAGGGGAATTGGCCCGAATTTGTGTCAGTATTGGCACAAAAAAGTTACAGATAACAAAGATGCGTGGTAGTGGAAGGATGGCCGGATTGAATATTCTCTGTAAAGCAAGTGAAGGAACAGTTAGACAGGGAGCTAGAGATAAATCAGTCGGGCCCAGGTATTCTGCTGGAACAAGATAGCTACCCCCAAAGTCAACTAATTCGTGTGGCGAGCTAATAATGGGATAATTCCTACTTTGGATGCGATGGCGGCAAGAGGTATGACTTTTCTATCCATGTCCTGTTAGTTATGTGGTTCTTTACTAGACTTGGCTAACCACATTCTTATTCATTGTATGGCGACAGTCCGTATGGCAGCAGATTTGAGTGTGGGTAAAAATGCCCATGTGCAATAGCTATGAATCCATTAAGGAGGTGACTTTTAGTGTACATTAGGTTGGTATGTCCGCACAAAGAAAACAAATAGTTCTTGATCTTTTCTATTTAACAATTTAGAGATTATGGCAGTGTCGGGATGACAAGGTATTCAAAGGAATGGGTACTTCATTCTTCAAAATGGTGGATGAAATTAAGGAGGCTCCCTTTGATTAGTATCATCACAAGACGAAGTCTAGGGAAGTATCGTGGCAAAATTGGTGTAGTTTTTATGTTCAGATGTTCAGACTTTCTTACTTATTCTTACCAACTGATGTATTTCTTCATGATATACTTTGTATGTTAACTTCAGTGGTTACCGAAAGATTTCATGGAGCGTTATTTCAAGACTGACACTTTGGACTTTGGATTTACTATTCGTTTTGGAAGTAATAATATGTAGAGTGTTAAAGTCAATAGGCTGTGGGGGTCCAACTATTACATTGTTGATTTCTCACAAATCACAAATGATCTTCATCTCATACCTGGTGATTTTATTGTGTTTGAGTTAGTTGCCAGTCTTGTTTTCAACATTCTGCTTTTACTGTTGGTGTTGACGAACAGGAACAAAGTGAAGAAATGGATCTCATTGAAGATTACTTAGTAGATGGCTCTCAACAGGACATGGATACGAACAATAAGATGTCAGCGATGGTAATGCTGATGTGGCCTTTCAAGGCGAGCATTTGGACGATGATCAAGTAGCAAACGAAGATGTTTTGGAAGATGATGTGGTAAATGTTCCGCCTAATGTCCCAGTTGTAGAAGCCGAACATGTCTTGGAACAAGAGGTTTTAGATGTTCCACCTATTCCACCAGTTGTTGGTCAACCTGATGAGTACGAACTAACATAGCATGTCAGTTTTCGTTTTGTAAGTTTCTCATTATCTAGCTTCCTTAATTTAATATTATGGAATGTTTTAAAGTTTTTATTTGTATTAATAATTTAACTGGCTTCTTTTATGGAAGTGTAATGCAGCGGTTTCCAAAGGCCTTTGCCACAAATGTGGATTTATCTGTCCTTGATGAAATGACAGTTCAAACTGAAGACGGCTTTTCAATGACTTTGGAGATGCGGGAAGAAACTACACATGGCAAGATTAGGTATGCGTTAAGAGGATGGGAAAACTTCATGCTACAAGCTGGCTTGGAGAATGGAGGTCAATTTGTGCTTTGTTATGATAGGAATCTCAACAGGTTGCTGGTTGCTAACCCCAACGTTTAGGGAATGTATGTTTTGTCGATAATATAAGTAGTAAACAATTATGCCGGTACTAATCATATTTAAAGTTTTTTTTGTCGTCGTACCATGTTTGGATAGAATTGGCGATTATTATGCCTCTACCATGTTGCATACTTATACCATAAATAACGGTGACGAAGAAACCGTGTCTTTAAAAGCCAAAAAAGAATGGACGTATAATTGACACGTGGCACTTAAAAGCCTAAAAAAAGGACATGTGGCTAAAGTTGGTTTTGATTTATTATAATGAGTAAATTACGATTTTGGCCCATGTGGTTATATCACTTTTACCCTTTTAGCTCAAAAAAGAATCTTTTAACATCTTAGCCCCCAACGTCTTTTTTTCTAACCCTTTTGGCCCCTAACACTAACCCCATCCTATTACTTTTAGGGGTCAAAAGGGTTAGAAAAAAAGGCGTTGGGGGCCAAAAGGGTTAGAAAAAAAGACGTTGGGGGCTCAGATGTTAAAAAATTCCTTTTTGGGCTAAAAGGGTAAAAGTGATATAACCACATGGGCCAAAATCGTAATTTACTCTATTATAATTTATATAGATAGATTATAGATTCAACAAATACTCAATATAATTTTATTTCTACCCAAATTTGAGTATGGAAGTATATTGTCTTGATGTACAAGTATTCTTAAAAATGCTAAACTATGCCCTTTATAGATTGTAATAAAAACCTAACACAACCATATAAAAGCCCTTTATAAATTGTAATAAAACTAAACACAACCATACATAAAGTGAACGCTTTTAAGGTCTCAAAGATCAATCGAAAGGTAGGAGATGATGGGCCCTGCACGCCTTCGGGTCCTCTCACTAACCTTTGATTTCTCGATCAGAACCTTTTTGATATTCGCACATGTTGAAATGACAGTGGCCACCCCAGCTGAACTCACACCGGGGCAGTAGACCATGTGGCAGGACTCGAGCCATTTGCATCTTTTAACAAGATGGGCTAAACCGACGTCTGTTATCTCACGGCAATGTGATAGTACAATATCCTGTAGCAAAGGGCACCCTTCACCTACCTCTGCCAATGCCATATCGCGCAAATTCTGTTGAAAGATAGAAAGATAATCATGATTCTATGATCATACAAAAAGGAGATGTTACTTATGTTAAAATCATGAAAGTAGCCTCTTTAACAATTTCAAGCATGCAGACATCAGATACATGAATCTTTGGTCATTTAACCACGTTCACTCGCCTATAACCTAAATATTTTCATCCTATAAGCAAATCTATGCATGATATGGCGTCGTGTGTCACATCAGTTTAAGTCGTTAATTCGTTATTGATAGGAAAATGTCTTAAATTAATTGCATTACACAATCGAACATTCATAAATTATTAATGTATTAGATAAGAATCATAAGATTACTCAAAATTATATTTTTAGAATAATAATCTCGTTCTTTTAGTTTACATAATGGAATGATTTAGAAGTATTAAAAATAAGAATCGTTTTTTTTTAAACATTTGCAACTTTTGTTGTGTTACCTGAAGAACGCTAACATCCAAATATGTTAGTCGATGACAACCTCTTGCAATAGCGGTTATTCCGGTATCTCCTATATGGTGGCAGCCACTGACATTTAAATGACATAATAAGGGGCAACCATTACCAATAGCCACCAGAGCTTCATCCCCTACCCTGTCAATATAAACACAATTCCTTCATGATTAAAAGATTACAAGTGGGATTCCCCTTGTGACTTGGCCAGAATTCGGAATTGTTTCGATTTGTTACGGGTATACCTTTTACGTTATCAAATTTGAATACAACTAAATCGAAGAGAAAAAAAATAACAAAGTTGTATTTATACCAGTATATCAAGAAAAAAAAAGTTAAGCATACATACACTTTCAGTATAAAGCGTATATTATTTCAAGTGTAAGGGGTTAAATTAAAAACGTAAAATATTATTATTTATTAACAAGGTTAATGTTAATATTTCATAGTTCAGGCAAATTAAAAGTATGGTAATTTAACATATGCTAATTGGTCAAGACTCTTGTAAGCTACTCAAAAACGTTTTGTAAAAGTTCAAGCTGAGTCGAGCATAAACGAGTCAGCTTTTAAAAATAAGCATTGAGCTTGACTTATAATTTATATAAGCATTGACCAGTTAGAGTAGTGGAAACTCTTACTGTGGAGGGGAGGAGAGGAAGAGGTAGACCCAAACTGACATGGGATGAGCAAATTCGTGATTTACTAGAGTTGCATCTTTCTGAGGACATGGTCCAAGATAGGACTTCGTGGAGGCGTAGGATTAGGGTTAAGGACTTCTAGAGGATATTGCAGTAAGGTCTTAGGTGTATTTTAGGGACGTAGGTTTTTCTTATTCTTTAAGTGACTTTACCGGTGATTGCCTTCTTGTGTGTATGCCCAAATGATGTTGTACGCTATTATACATGATTTACATTATATTGTGTCACTCTGATCACTTTCTTGGTATTGGTGACTTCTTATTCCTATATTCTTTGACTTGGTGTGTTGGTATGTTGTTCGTTTTGGAGCCGAGGGTCTCTCTGGAAGCAGCCTCTCTATCCCTAGGGACAGAGGCAAGGTCTGTCTACATCCCACCCTCCCCAGACCCTATAAGTAGTGTTGCTATTTATGGGATTTACTGGGTATGGTTGTTGTAGTTTTAATTGAGTTTAATCAATATAAGCTACATAATAAAACTAATTCCAAATATATTTATTATAAAGATGATAAATAATATCTAATAACTGAGTCGGGCTCAAGCTTGAAAAATATCTTACGAGTCATTCCTGAGTTGTGGCTATAAAGCTCAAAACATCTTGAGCGCTCGGCTCGTAACTATTGGAAATACAATGAAAATATGATATTTTTGTTTACCAACTAATACGTCATTATTATTAAATATAATTATAATGTGTTCTCGATCTCTTTGAAGAGAGCTTCGAAACAGATTAATGAGTGTCAAAGTGGACGCGACTACTAATAATGACATATCGATTGTAAAAGTGGTGTGCCTATTGAATAGGAACTTGTCCTGCATAAACCTTGAAATAATTTAAAAGCAGAAACACAAGATTCTTGACAAACATCATTAGTTCTAAATTCTAATTTACTTTCAACTCCATTGAATTAATTTGGGACCCTTCATTAAATAGCCAACATGCAAGAGAAACTGAACATACATGTTAAACAACCCCCCCCCCCCCCCCCCCCCCCCCCCTACAGAAGTGTGTTCGTGTTAAAAATCTAACATATAACATATTGCATATAGTTTATACAATTTGGATGTGATCTAATAAATTTAAATTTTTTTATAGCTTAGAGGTTCCAAAAAGTAGATATCTGTTTAAAAATATGTTTTAACTTTTAGTATCATCTATAAGTTTAAGTTAAATAAATACTTTGAAGAATAAGGAAATAGATTACTTTAGATTAGAGATCAATTATATAATTAATAAAGAAAGATATATAACTAATACTATTCTTATATACCCATTCGTGTGTTTTCGTTCGCCTTTTTCTGGAATTTTCTTAATCAATTAGTTTAATCGTCTATTTTTTGCTAGTCTCAAAATTTATAGCTTCAATTGTTTATGCAGGTATACTTTGGTGTCTAGGTTCAATGCTTTCTACAATTTTTAATTACATATGCAATTCAAGGGTTCATATTCAATCTATAGATTAAGGTGTGAATTTCTAAAACAACTCGAAGCTCAAATTTTTGAGTTTGGGTTTAATAGTTCAGGACCGTTTTGGGTTTAACTCTCAAACTCATTTAGTTAAACGGGTTGTAAGGGTTGCTGATTGATCAGTTAACTCATTTATTTATTTAATAAAATGTTTTA
>CM060392.1:33353149-33687402 GCA_030545235.1 Helianthus tuberosus
GTTTATGGAGGGAATTTATAATACAAGGGTCTAATAACCATATCCTTAATTCTCCACTTCAGAATCACAAGAAACTCTCTCCTTCCACTTTTCAAAATTTTGGCCATAAGAACTCCCAAAACATCCTTCATTTTCAAGTTTTAACAGTTATATTCAAGGCTTCCAAGATGTTATACAAGGTGGCCTAAGGTGCATACGAGTGAAGGAAGGCATTTATCCTCTACTTTAAACTTTTATCCACCACTTGAAGCTTCATCTTCTTCTTTACTTCATCTTGTGTTCTTCCCTAGCCACTAGTGCTAGTAGTAAGTTCTTTCTACACATTATTTTGCTTCTTGTTACATAAGGGTCATAAATTTACAAGTTGTTCAGGAAGAAGATCAAAATAAAAATAAGTGAAACTCTAAGTAAACAATGTAATCTAACTTAAAATAAGTGATCTTTGTGTTGTTTTTGTAATTGATCTAGTGTTGGTTGTGATAGATCTTAAAAAAAATATAACATGTACACTTGCTACAAGTTGTTAAAAGTTTAGATCTAGCAAGTATACATGTAGATCTACTAAAATACATAAACAAAAGTATGTTTAATGATGTTATAAGTTTCCATGAAGTTTTTGAAGATGTAAATATTCAAGTTTATAAATTTGTCTTTTAAAAGAATATATAAATGTATGGTAACAACTAGATCTAAACTTATATATAAATTCATGTTCATCATTGTTGTTGAAAAATATGTAGTTTATGTTGTTGTTGTTGGTACATTTTGTGATAAGTTTTGGAAATTGATGTTTGAAGAAGTTGTTAAACTTGGAAAAGTCCATATTTTAACAGAAACTATGGCAAAAATTTTCTAGAAATATAAGTGTGTTTAAACAAGGATTTTACTAGTTAAAATGTTTAAAAACACTAAACATGATGTTACAAAGTTTTGGGCTATAATATAATCTAAGGAAACTAGAGTTTTCATAAATTTAAAATGGATATATACATATAGAAACGGGATCAGGAGAAAACGCCCAAAAGTGTGAGAACACATCCTGGCCCAACACGTGGCGCACGATATAATTAGGGCGTATGGGCTTTTTTGTCATTTTATCTTCCGCTTTTCCAATTCCGCTTTTCACAACAATTTTTGGGGTTTAAGATTTTTGGCGTTAACCAAATTCAATAATTATATGGCATTTTAATGGTTTCATTGTATTAACATTTTGGCGTTTATGGTGTTTTCAAATCTCTCTGAATGGCGTTTTTCAAGGCATTTTAGACAAGATGTTCCATTGTTCTATTATTTTTTATATACATTTTGGCGTTTGTGGTGTCTTGGCGTTTTACAATTGTAAAATTATATTACAACCACAGGGGAAAAAATAGAAGCAAAAAAAAATAATAAATTAAAAATCCTAATCGGATCTCTCTTCACAATTTTCACTGTCATCAGTCTCTCTCTTCTTTAATACTACAAGAACTGTCACCAAATATATGGCGTTTTATGTAAAACTTAACAAACCCATCGGTTTGATTTTTTTGCCTGCTCGTCTATTGAATTGGCTTTCTGTGGATGTTTGGGGACATAGATCTGTGACGTGTGGGTGGGTTTTTTGCTTTGTTCTTCAACTTGATCTTCATCTTTATAATCATCCCACTCTTCAGTGTCATTGATGTCTTCTCCTCATCAAAGCCTTCTTTAAGAACAAAGAACACAAAATGACATATGACTGTCATCGGTATCTTTTTCTTTGAAGATTTGTCCATCTCATGCAGCAAAATCTTACTGAGTTACTCCCCTCACCTAACAATCCGTTTAGTGAAACTTCACGAAGAACAATACTGAATATCCAAGAAAGCATATTAGCCATCTTTGATTTTTTTTAATTTTTTGGCGTTTTACAGTGAGTGGTATTTAGTAGTATTGGCGTTTGTTTTTTTGGTTTGATCAAATGGAAGTTGCTGAGACGTATCATTTTATAAGGATGTCTTTTTGGCGCGTAGGTTAGGCGGTGCATTATTATAATAAAGTGTTCGTCGTTTCAGTTACTGTTTGTAATTATTGTTGTTGATATGCTTTAAATCTGAAGTCTGTAACACGTCCCATCTTTCAAGTTTGGCGTTTTAGATTCGAATATAATAAATTTTCCGTCTCTTCAGTTTTACTGTTTTGTAACTGTTCTAGTTACATTTTCAAGTTTGGTTTTTATTTTATTTTTTTAAATGTTTTTTTTATTTTTTGGGTTTTTTATAATACTTTTCCAAAGTAATTTTATTATGGTTTGGTAGTTTTTGGGGCGTTTTATGACATCTTGGCGTTTTGACAAGCATTTGGCTGTGTGACGTTTTTATTATATATGACGTTATTATTATATAACAATCAACTGAAAAAGAAAATTAAATATATATATATATATATATATATATATATAGGGAGAGGATCATGAGAAAACTAGATATAAATGAGAAAACTAGAAAACTAACTAAAAACCACTAAAAAGGAGGGGGAGACTTTTAATGAAGGAGGGAGGGACTTTTAATGAAGGAGGGGTAAAATTGGAAAAAAAAATATATAACTTTTCAAACATTTCCCATTTCTCCATACGTTATCATTTTAAAACAAAAATGGCACCATAAGATCACAAATTTTTGTATCTTTCATTCAAGTATATTCGAGCATATTTTTTATGACATAAAAAAAGATTTATGGTGTCGTCTTGTTTTCAATACTATTATTATAGTAGTGCACATGTGCAATATAACATGTACTACAATTGCATTACATGCTTAAAATTAGTTTTTTGAGTCTAGTTTAGCTTTTAGGGTTAGTTTTTTTGGAGGTTTAGGATTAGGATTAGGTTTTTGGGTGTGGGGGGAGGGGGGTTTAGCTTTTTGGGGGGGTGGGGGTGGGGGGGGGGGTTTAGGTTTTTTTCGGGTTTATGTTTAGGGTTTAGTTTTAGGTTTTCGGGAGGGTGGGGGGTGGGGGTGGGGGGTTTAGGTTTTTGGGGGGTGGGGGTGGGGGGTTTAGGTTTTTGGGGGGATTCGGTGGGGGTGGGTTAAGTGGTTTAAGCTTTATGTATTAGTGCACATGTGCAGTACAACCAAAAAAAAAAAAAAAAAATTTTTTAATTTTTTTTCCATACATAAAAAGTAGCGATTTTTCTATAAAAAATTGTAAAAAAAAAAAAATTTTGGTATGTTTTAGGTTTTTTTTTTAGGCTTTTTTGGTTAGTTTTTTGGTTTTCTCATTTAAACTAGTTTTCTCATGATCCATCCCCTATATATATATATATATATAAACAATTGATTTTCCAAATCTTCACTGTCACCAATCTCTTTCTTCTTTTGAAGCATCTTCACTGACTGTTTCGACTTTAGTATGATTTATTTTGATTTTTGTTTTTTGAAGTAGTTTTTTTGTAGGAAGATGTCTGATAATGTTGTCCATCCCATACAACTATACTTTTTTTACAACAAACCTCAATAATGTTTTTGTATATTTTAGCGTTATAAATTGGATGAAAGTTGAGGATAAAGTCAATAAGATTTTACTCAATGAAATGGACAATATTCTCACTTAAGGATTTTGTCCATTACATTGAGCGAAACCTTACCAACAACCAAACTGAATTTCAAATAAACGTTTTGGTTTAGAGGATATTTGATGTTTGGGTTTTTTGGCGTTTCTAAGACGAATGGTATATATTAAATATGACGTTTGGGTTTTTGTGTGTTTTAATAGAAGGTCTGAGATGCTGTATATATAGGATGTTTTTTGGCGGTTTTTTTAGGCGGAATTTTATTATAATTAATTTTGGCGTTTTATATCTAATGGCATTTTTTAGATTATGATGGTGTGTGCTATTGTAGGTTAAGGTGGTAATTTTATTGGCGTTTTATTTCATGAGATGGCGTTTTGTGTAGAGAAGTCAAAAGACGTTTTTACCCTTAATAATCAAGGGCTATGGTCAGTTCACACAGTTCACTCTTGGAAGGTTGTTCACTCTAGAATCCTACCATATATATATAGGGTCAGGATTTAGAGAAAACGGTGAAAAGTGTGAGAACGGAGAGAATGGTTATGGATCGTCAGATTAAAACAATCTATGGACTAGATGACGTGGTGGCGTTTTCGTAAATAACATAACTTTTATTGCTGTGGCGCTCTCCATTAAGGGTAAAAAACGTCTTTTGACTTCTCTACACAAAACGCCATCTCATGAAATAAAACGCCAATAAAATTACCACCTTAACCTACAATAGCACACACCATCATAATCTAAAAAATGCCATTAGATATAAAACGCAAAAATTAATTATAATAAAATTCCGCCTAAAAAAAACCGCCAAAAAACATCCTATATATACAGCATCTCAGACCTTCTATTAAAACACACAAAAACCCAAACGTCATATTTAATATATACCATTCGTCTTAGAAACGCCAAAAAACCCAAACATCAAATATCCTCTAAACCAAAACGTTTATTTGAAATTCAGTTTGGTTGTTGGTAAGGTTTCGCTCAATGTAATGGACAAAATCCTTAAGTGAGAATATTGTCCATTTCATTGAGTAAAATCTTATTGACTTTATCCTCAACTTTCATCCAATTTATAACGCTAAAATATACAAAAACATTATTGAGGTTTGTTGTAAAAAAAGTATAGTTGTATGGGATGGACAACATTATCAGACATCTTCCTACAAAAAAACTACTTCAAAAAACAAAAATCAAAATAAATCATACTAAAGTCGAAACAGTCAGTGAAGATGCTTCAAAAGAAGAAAGAGATTGGTGACAGTGAAGATTTGGAAAATCAATTGTTTATATATATATATATATATAGGGGATGGATCATGAGAAAACTAGTTTAAATGAGAAAACCAAAAAACTAACCAAAAAAGCCTAAAAAAAAAACCTAAAACATACCAAAATTTTTTTTTTTTTACAATTTTTTATAGAAAAATCGCTACTTTTTATGTATGGAAAAAAAATTAAAAAAAATTTTTTTTTTTTTTTGGTTGTACTGCACATGTGCACTAATACATAAAGCTTAAACCACTTAACCCACCCCCACCGAATCCCCCCAAAAACCTAAACCCCCCACCCCCACCCCCCAAAAACCTAAACCCCCCACCCCCACCCCCCACCCTCCCGAAAACCTAAAACTAAACCCTAAACATAAACCCGAAAAAAACCTAAACCCCCCCCCCCCCACCCCCACCCCCCCAAAAAGCTAAACCCCCCTCCCCCCACACCCAAAAACCTAATCCTAATCCTAAACCTCCAAAAAAACTAACCCTAAAAGCTAAACTAGACTCAAAAAACTAATTTTAAGCATGTAATGCAATTGTAGTACATGTTATATTGCACATGTGCACTACTATAATAATAGTATTGAAAACAAGACGACACCATAAATCTTTTTTTATGTCATAAAAAATATGCTCGAATATACTTGAATGAAAGATACAAAAATTTGTGATCTTATGGTGCCATTTTTGTTTTAAAATGATAACGTATGGAGAAATGGGAAATGTTTGAAAAGTTATATATTTTTTTTTCCAATTTTACCCCTCCTTCATTAAAAGTCCCTCCCTCCTTCATTAAAAGTCTCCCCCTCCTTTTTAGTGGTTTTTAGTTAGTTTTCTAGTTTTCTCATTTATATCTAGTTTTCTCATGATCCTCTCCCTATATATATATATATATATATATATATATATATATATATATATTTAATTTTCTTTTTCAGTTGATTGTTATATAATAATAACGTCATATATAATAAAAACGTCACACAGCCAAATGCTTGTCAAAACGCCAAGATGTCATAAAACGCCCCAAAAACTACCAAACCATAATAAAATTACTTTGGAAAAGTATTATAAAAAACCCAAAAAATAAAAAAAACATTTAAAAAAATAAAATAAAAACCAAACTTGAAAATGTAACTAGAACAGTTACAAAACAGTAAAACTGAAGAGACGGAAAATTTATTATATTCGAATCTAAAACGCCAAACTTGAAAGATGGGACGTGTTACAGACTTCAGATTTAAAGCATATCAACAACAATAATTACAAACAGTAACTGAAACGACGAACACTTTATTATAATAATGCACCGCCTAACCTACGCGCCAAAAAGACATCCTTATAAAATGATACGTCTCAGCAACTTCCATTTGATCAAACCAAAAAAACAAACGCCAATACTACTAAATACCACTCACTGTAAAACGCCAAAAAATTAAAAAAAATCAAAGATGGCTAATATGCTTTCTTGGATATTCAGTATTGTTCTTCGTGAAGTTTCACTAAACGGATTGTTAGGTGAGGGGAGTAACTCAGTAAGATTTTGCTGCATGAGATGGACAAATCTTCAAAGAAAAAGATACCGATGACAGTCATATGTCATTTTGTGTTCTTTGTTCTTAAAGAAGGCTTTGATGAGGAGAAGACATCAATGACACTGAAGAGTGGGATGATTATAAAGATGAAGATCAAGTTGAAGAACAAAGCAAAAAACCCACCCACACGTCACAGATCTATGTCCCCAAACATCCACAGAAAGCCAATTCAATAGACGAGCAGGCAAAAAAATCAAACCGATGGGTTTGTTAAGTTTTACATAAAACGCCATATATTTGGTGACAGTTCTTGTAGTATTAAAGAAGAGAGAGACTGATGACAGTGAAAATTGTGAAGAGAGATCCGATTAGGATTTTTAATTTATTATTTTTTTTTGCTTCTATTTTTTCCCCTGTGGTTGTAATATAATTTTACAATTGTAAAACGCCAAGACACCACAAACGCCAAAATGTATATAAAAAATAATAGAACAATGGAACATCTTGTCTAAAATGCCTTGAAAAACGCCATTCAGAGAGATTTGAAAACACCATAAACGCCAAAATGTTAATACAATGAAACCATTAAAATGCCATATAATTATTGAATTTGGTTAACGCCAAAAATCTTAAACCCCAAAAATTGTTGTGAAAAGCGGAATTGGAAAAGCGGAAGATAAAATGACAAAAAAGCCCATACGCCCTAATTATATCGTGCGCCACGTGTTGGGCCAGGATGTGTTCTCACACTTTTGGGCGTTTTCTCCTGATCCCGTTTCTATATGTATATATCCATTTTAAATTTATGAAAACTCTAGTTTCCTTAGATTATATTATAGCCCAAAACTTTGTAACATCATGTTTAGTGTTTTTAAACATTTTAACTAGTAAAATCCTTGTTTAAACACACTTATATTTCTAGAAAATTTTTGCCATAGTTTCTGTTAAAATATGGACTTTTCCAAGTTTAACAACTTCTTCAAACATCAATTTCCAAAACTTATCACAAAATGTACCAACAACAACAACATAAACTACATATTTTTCAACAACAATGATGAACATGAATTTATATATAAGTTTAGATCTAGTTGTTACCATACATTTATATATTCTTTTAAAAGACAAATTTATAAACTTGAATATTTACATCTTCAAAAACTTCATGGAAACTTATAACATCATTAAACATACTTTTGTTTATGTATTTTAGTAGATCTACATGTATACTTGCTAGATCTAAACTTTTAACAACTTGTAGCAAGTGTACATGTTATATTTTTTTTAAGATCTATCACAACCAACACTAGATCAATTACAAAAACAACACAAAGATCACTTATTTTAAGTTAGATTACATTGTTTACTTAGAGTTTCACTTATTTTTATTTTGATCTTCTTCCTGAACAACTTGTAAATTTATGACCCTTATGTAACAAGAAGCAAAATAATGTGTAGAAAGAACTTACTACTAGCACTAGTGGCTAGGGAAGAACACAAGATGAAGTAAAGAAGAAGATGAAGCTTCAAGTGGTGGATAAAAGTTTAAAGTAGAGGATAAATGCCTTCCTTCACTCGTATGCACCTTAGGCCACCTTGTATAACATCTTGGAAGCCTTGAATATAACTGTTAAAACTTGAAAATGAAGGATGTTTTGGGAGTTCTTATGGCCAAAATTTTGAAAAGTGGAAGGAGAGAGTTTCTTGTGATTCTGAAGTGGAGAATTAAGGATATGGTTATTAGACCCTTGTATTATAAATTCCCTCCATAAACTTGATCCAAGGGTTAATAAGAAAGCATCTTTGACTTGTTTTGACTAACAACTAACAAGTGCCCCCCCAAGGGAGTGGATGGTCATCTAATGGGGGGGGGGGTCTTGATTAGTTTTGTAAGTTGTTAACTGTTTAAGTGTTTAATTATGGTGATGTTATGTTTATTTAGGTGGTATTTTGTAATTAGGGGTTTTAAGTGTTTTAAGGTATTTAGTGAATTTAGCTAGTGTTACATTGTTAAACAATGCCTACTAGTTAAGTGAACATGTCTAGTAAATGTTTGGAAGTTAAGCCGGGTGCTAGTTTCGTTTACGGATTAACATGTCCTCATGATATATTTTATGTGTTTGATATTGTTCATGATGTTTAACATCATCATTTGATCTTATACACTTCCAACAATTATGAAATTGTTGCCGGTTTAGTGCAAAATGCTAGTTTAATGGCTTGAAACAAACAAATGTAATGTTTCTATATTTTTCGGAAAGGTTTATCATGTATACTTGTTTTCCCACTTGGGGTTTTGTATAACATTGATGTTGGACCTAATTCTAAGTCCTATACTTGTCGTTTAGGTGAGTATCGGAGCCGTGCTGCCACAACTAGTCTAGCAGGAAAATCTACCAATGGTCTTTGTAAATAGTTTGTATTGTTTCGCGACGCGACGAATAAAATTACGTGATATGCAAATGTAATGTATTCCATGAGATTGCTAGACTTATGAGACTCAAACATATCGTAATTAAGTCTAATGCACGAAATTTTATAGTTAAATAGTGATTAAGTTGTACGGAATTACCGGGTAATTTTGCCGTTTGTCACATACTCCCCCCGTTAAGGGAAGTTCATCCCGAAATTCAAGTTGAGTTATCCTTTGGAGGAGTCTTCTCGAACATGTGGGGGTATTTTACCTTGATCTGGTCTTCATGTTCCCATGTATACTCTGGTCCATGTTGTGAGTTCCAACGAACTTTGACTAGGTTAACCCGACTTCTCCTCTTCTTTTGGACTTTCTAGTCCACAACCTCAACAGGTTCCTCCGTGAATTAGAGTTTGGAGTCAATTTCTATTTCATCCGCAGGGATGATAACTATTTCTTGCGTTGGACTTTTCTTAAGATTCGACACATGAAATGTGTCGTGGACACTACTGAGTTCTTCCGGCAATTTCAGCTTGTACGCAACGGTACCAACCTTAGCCAGAATTCAGAACGGTCCTAAGTATTGCAGGTTTAGTTTTCTACGCTTCCCGAACCTAGCTATAAGGTGAGACTTTCAACAAGACTTTGTCTCCAACATTTAAGGATAATGGTTTGCGTCGTTTATCGGCGTAGCTTTTCTTTCGATCCCGAGCCGCTTTGATACAGTTTCGGATTTGGAATATTTTATCGGTAATCTCTTGGACTATTTCCAGATCAATGAACTGTTTGCAAAAGCATACAAGGTTTTCGATGTACAAAAAATACATATTTCTAAACCATGGTACAAACAAGTTTTAACTAACACAAATGGTTTGTGATTTTCAATAAACTCAAATGGTTTACGAAAGAGTTATGCAAAACATACAGGTTTTTTACAAAAAACACGAGCATTTACGAAACATGCATGAGCTAGAGACTAGTGACGTGGTTGGTCCTAGTTACAACGGGACAGGCTGTCCTGCATACAAATAAGGGGAATGGTTTCTCCTGCTTATGAACAACGGGATAGTGTGTCCTGCATTCAACCCACTTATCCTGCATGCAACTTTAAGGCCTTCATCTTAAGGACTGAGTTGTCCTACATACAACTCAAAGGCTCATGCGGGCATGTTGTCATTGTCATGCATGGACATTGATGGTTAAACGAGTTTCACATACACAAGGTTTTACAAATACAAAGTTTTACAAACTTCAAGTTTTACAAATACAAAGTTTTCATATAACATGACCTCGAAAATGTTTTTTACTTCGTTTTCTCAACAATATTTTAAAAACCGGTTATCCAAAAAGATTTATATAAAATCTTTTTTCAAACAAACTATGAACTCGCCAACTTTATGTTGATTTTCGCATGTTTCTTTCTCAGGTTACATTTTCAAAATTATGGCACTGTTGGAATAGGAGAAGCATGGGGATTTGAGTACTTAGTGGGAGTTCATTTCCTAGAAGTCTTAGCATTAAATACTTCTGCTCTGCAATGAAGATACCAATCAGATCACGCCAACTCTGATTTTAGGGGGTGTAACATTTTAATCTTAAATATTGTATGCATGGTATTGTTGATATATCTATCGGGCTGACAACCCCGTCGTGACCAGTAGCTCCGTGTCATTTAACCAGCGAATTTATATATCCTTATGTGTGTCTAGCTTGATTAAAACCTCGATGTACTATATAGCTCTTAATCACTTGCAACCTTACGAATCTGAATGATGGAACTGGAATTTAATTTGAAAACTTGGAAAATGATCTGTAATGGGGGTTTTTAATAAACGCTCACGATAGCTGACTCTCGGATTTTGATAAAGGAAATAAAATTTACTTTCTTAAATATATGGGTGTATCTTTAAAAATTCATAGTAAGAAAGTTTTCCTTAAACAAACTGTTACGAATTTGAATATGTGAACTCACATTCCTTTGTGTTGACACTTGATTTTTACGTGTTCTTCAGGTACATGAGTTCGGCTCCAGTAATTTTGGCATGTCTTTTGGTAGTTGATGCAATGGTTATTAATTAATGTTTTGTACAAATTTTTAAA
This sequence comes from Helianthus tuberosus, assembly GCA_030545235.1. Lineage (NCBI taxonomy): Eukaryota > Viridiplantae > Streptophyta > Magnoliopsida > Asterales > Asteraceae > Helianthus > Helianthus tuberosus. The sequence goes on from CM060392.1 coordinate 33,364,001, forward strand.
ACTAATCTTGGACCGAATGTATTAAGATCCATAAGGATCAGACAACTATATGATGGTTTTGGCTTTGTTTAAAAGTTAAACTTTAAATTTCATGTTTTAATTAAGTGGTATGTGCAAATTATTATTACATTGTCCACTAAGATATTTATGGGTACCAACCTCTGTCACCGCCACGTTTGTATTTTCCGCTGCGACATGTTTTAGGGTAAACAAAGTTTACCCCCATGGTGCTATAGATATTAAGGCTCCAGACGAAGAACCCTTCAAAGTTAATGGACAAAGGCTTAAATTCTATGAAGGATTTCTCAAAGACGAAGAAACATAAATGACCTTGGAAGAAATAGATAAGTGACGAGGATATGGTAACAACGTATGTACATATTTGTTTTGTTTCAGTAATCCGTCTTGTAGGTACGCTCGGGGAAACGACAACCAAAAAGTCTACAAATCAGGTTAGTAGAACACAAGGAACCAATTTACCAGAAAAACGACTCAAAAAAATTTCAAAAGAAATAAAAATAAATAAATAAATAAAAGACACGGGGTCGTGCCTATCTTCAGACGGGTTAAAACCCTTCTTTTGTCAGTTTCTTTTTCATAACTCTCACGCCCCGTTTCTCAGCACCCTCTGGTTCCTCGCGGCTCCTGCAACTTTTTGACGATCTTCTTCCACGATTTACTTACACGGTATGTTACTAACACTTAGATTAGTTAGATTCGCATTTTGCATGTTTAATGTCACACCCCCAAAATATCACCTAGGGAATGTCCCTGTTAGGCGTGTGACGTACCAACAACGAGCCACTAATTACATTGAACCCATACAAGTTTATAAATCAAATCCTCAATTATTAATGAAAATCACCATCAACCAGTTTAAAAAACCAATGTATGATATCGATAGTTCAATCACATGATTCCCTCCAGTCGACCCATGACCACTCCAGCTACTCCAAACAGCAAGTTCCCAAATCCAAGATATCTAACGACCTGCGAGCATGCAACAAGTGTATCAGACAACGCTGGTGAGTTCATAGTTTTACGAAAACGTTGATTACCAAGTGTTTAGTTTAATCCATTGCAATTTAATAGCAAACCCAAAAGTAATGTTGATAATATCTCGATACTGAACAAGACGGCTCCTGATGTATGTTTTGCCCATTCCCCAGTGCTCCTATCAAAGCACTGGGCCCGACTGGGTTATTAGTTCACACTCGCCCTCTCTCAGGAACGGGGTGAGGGTGCCAAACCTAAGTAGCGCTACTAACTAATACCCCGCTACCACCCACGATAGCAAAAGATGGGACTTAAGAGATAGAGAGTGAGAATATTATCCAACATCCCAGTTTTACCCAAAAGATTTATCCCTCCCCGGGATACCCACTGACTGTCCCAAACCACCGGGACGCATGCTCAAAGTAGTGAACTCACCTTTGATTTGCTCGGTAGAATTAATTAATCATTTAACAACAGTGATTTACCAAACCCTATGATAGTTACACATAACAGTCAGTTTGCATACTAGCACAACACGTATTATTTCATGTTTAATCATCAGCTAGTGCACACGAGTACAAATGTTAACATTCATCACTAGGCATGGTATATCAATTAATCAAGCATGAAATCCATCATTAAAAGAATACGTTCTCATACTAGATGCTACACATATAGAGTTATACTTCACGTTTCAAGTATTCAAATAACGCATCTTCTCAAACATATGCACTAGAGGTGACTTCATGTACCATATTAATTCACAAGTTTAGGCCGTTTCGTTACACCAGTTAACATATCACATAATTCTATTGATTCCCCGAGTTACCGGCCCAGTCCACGTTATAACCCATCTGCTAACTAACGCGAATTTATGTGACTATTCAACCCAACCTTGCTGGCCCAGCCCACATTTGTTCAAGTGTTACGTGCGGCCCATCGTTACTCCCGACCCCAACAGTGATTGTTTTAGTTGTGTGGCCAACCAACAACACCTGGTGTGCGGCCCAAATGACCAACACACAACATTCTATCTAACATGTTCCTGGCCCAACTCGTGCAAGTAGCCTAGTGAGACCCAACAGTTCATGGTCCACTCATAATTTGCTTCTTGAGACACATTAATATGAAATAGGCCAGTATATGATTTGTAAATTTAACTCATATATTAAAGGGTCAATTACATACCCCACAATCCAACATCATGCATTTCTACTAACTCTAACAATTCAGTAACACACATCGGTCTAAACAAAATATATATGTGTATGTATTCAACAGTATCATGCGGCCCAACTAATAGCTCCCCCACTAATTCTAACAAGCCAGTAACAAATATCGGCCCAACAATGTGTATATGAATTTGTTAAGATATTTGGTCCATACTTAAGTCCAAATCATGTATTCGATGGTTTATCAGTGATCCGAAAATCAACCAAATTATGCAACCAAAGAAACAACTAAATCATGCCATCCTGAATAATATCACTATGGATCCTTATAACAGGACCTACTTAATTAATCAAAATAGCAACTATTAATCATGCCAATTCAATACTTCATGTACACAGATTTTGATAAACAAAACATCAACTCATCATTTAACACACATATTATCCTTACTGACAACTTTATTAAAATACATATATTGTTTGATTAGATGAACACATGGCCGCCACTTTTTAGTCAAGGTTATCATGAGGTCATTTACCTTCAATACTATTGGACCTTTTAAAACTACATATATATCAACTTGGTTATTTGGAATTTGAGAATATGGACCACTTTAATTTGACCAAACATAATCAGTGGGTTCGAGATTTCAACCAACACATATGTAATTTATTCTTCACTGATTTTCATAATAAATTGGTAACCATTACAACCAATACATAGGTGCATATCATATTCTCACTATCCGAATCTAATATACATGCAACCCTACCTATTCATTACCAAGCAATCATCCTAGCTCCCCTTGATTAGGCTCAACAGAAAGTTTAATAACATGTTTATTACAAATCTAATATCATGCGATTCAAGGTCACACACAACAAGATTTTCAATACAAATTTAACATGAGAACTTACTAAGCAAACAAGCCTGATCCAATACTGTAATGTCTCGAAGGGGGGGGGGGTCTGCCGCATATACGTTTGGAACCAGTAGGGTTTGTTTTGAGATAAAGATAAGCAACACATAAGAAATCCCATATAATTCCCTCCTGTATGCGTACACCTACAACTCCAACATTTTCAGCCCACTTAACCGGCCCACACTAAGCTACCTTTGAGCAACACTAGGCCCAAACCAACTGGGTATGTGTATGTACTCGGAATGGGCTCCGAGTGGGTTGGGCCGAGGAAAGGAAACATAACAGTGGCCCGAAAAGGGTTGGTTTCCTAAATTTACTAAACGACACATTCACTAAACGACGCATAACAGCGATTAACGATTTTCTTACATTTAGCACGAAATTATAGTTACCCGTGTTTGTAAGGGACAGACGTGAAAGAGAATAATAAAGCAAGATCACGTGACCAAGTGACTGACCTTGAAAGTTCGGGTTGTCACATCATCCCCAACTTGACAGAAATTTCGTCCCGAAATTTGACAAGTAAGCACAAAAGACTGAAGCGATAGAAACTCCAATTAAACTATATGTAATACTACCCAAATAACAATCAACCATTACACCACCATACTAAGCATCCAGATAACTGCACCACGTAAAACAGGATTGCGAAATCAGTTGGGTGTGGGTGTGCCACATCATCCCAAACTTGAAAGGGAATTTCGTCCCGAAATTCGCCAATGATATCCAAAGTTGTTTCCATCATTTGAACAATCGTGGATAACAGAGCTTCACCTGACCTTTGCGTTCTCACGGTAACTTCGGTCCACTTCTTGAGTTCCAACGAACTCTCTCAAGATTGAAATTCGACTGTGTTAATAGTGGGTTCCTCACAAGGGTGTCACGAGTGTTCCGTCGAACAAACACTCCATTAGGTTCGAGACATAATTGACATCGTGTACATTACCAAATTCGTCAGGTAACTCGAGTTCGCGAGCCATATCATCAATCCGTTCCAGAATCCAAATGTCCTAGTGTACCGCAAACTAAGTTGGCCACATTTTCCATAGTGTACCGCACCCTCCCAGGGTGAGACTTCCGCTACGTTCGTCTTCAGCGAACTCCCAGTGTTCCCTAAGCTTATCAGCTTCTCTGATGGTCACATGTTGCCGCCAACCAATTTTGATCTGGACAATCTTCCCATGAGGTTCGAGTACAAACTCTGAATCGGTGATTAGGTTGTCACCCACCTTAGTCTAACAAGGAGGTTAGCATTGTCATCCATGAAATGCCTCAAACAGAGCTTGTATGCATACTAAAACGGTAACGGCTGCAATAAAGCTTACCCAAAGATAAGTGTCCTTCCCAATTGTTTACCATAGTCAATTACGCGCATGCTCGCAGCATGTCTTCACGTGTCAGGATGGTCTGTTACTCTGCCTGGTTGCCCTACAGTGATACGTAATGCTCATGTCCAGGTGTGAGCCAAGTGTGTTGCGTATTGCCGATCATAAATCAGGTATAGCTCGAAATCAAAAGGTAATAGAAGCTGGCACCTCGTGCCTAAAAGTCGCCTCTCTCAGCGGAACATTCACAGCTGTGAAGTCTCGTCAGTTTCCTTAATTGAAAGATAATGTGCTGATAACGTGAGACAATCAACGATCACCCAGTTGAGACTGTTTCCGTTTTGAGTTGTAAGTAGACTAGTGCCAGATTCCACGGCAATCGGTTCTCATTTCCATATGGGTGTTTCTGGTTGCTGATACTGTACCTTGACTTTCCGACCACCAGTACAAGATCCTCCGATCCTAACATATTCCATCAAATCCAGATGACCAGCATATCGAGACTGGTGTGCTTCGCTCAACAGAAGTTCCCTCGGATTGCTGCACAGTAGAATCCATATTTGTTCCATAAAGTAGCGAGTACCGTCCGACCCACCACGGTTGCTTCCCCATGCCCCACTTGGGTTCAACTTGGAATTTCTCTCTCTTCAGTTCTCTAGTTTGGTCAGAGCAAGTCTGATCAGGTAGGTTAGAGTCGATAGTGAGCTGTAAAGCTCGTGTACATTCAAGTTTCATTGTCGTAACCGTCCAAATTCCATGCAGCGATGCCATTTAGCTTTTCTGAATCGCAAGTACACGGGAGGCCCTTGTGTTCGGTCTAAGCAGTGCATCTGGTACCGTCCAAGTAATGCCTCCAACTTAAATCCAAAGACCACGGCTTCTACTACAGGTTGTGAGTCATGCAATTCCTCTGGTTATGCCACCACGTAACCCATCACCTTCTCGTGTTGCATCGGCGTGTAACTGGTACTCTGATTCAGACCATCATGGTATACCACTAGATCACCCGTACCCTCGGGTAAAGACGATGCTCAAAGCATTGCAGAGTTGAGGTTCAAAAGCTGAAAGGGCGTCCTCCTGTTTTGTCTTCCACGAACACAGCACCGTGCTGTGCTAAAGAGATTTAAGCTGCGCGATCTTCGAGAATCCTGTGATGAATCTGCGATAGCATCTAGTGAGACCAAGAAATTGCTGCATCCTCGAAGGGATCTCTGGTGTCGATCAGTTTCTAACCAAAACGGGTCTTAGCGAGATCCACGTGTATTCCCACTTCGTTGATTATATGACCGAAAAGGTATCCCTCGCATCCAGCAGTTACATTTATCAAGACTTCGCGCGGTGTGGCTCCTCCGTCAGGAGCTCTCAAATAAAATACAAAGCTGCCCATGATGTTCCTTTCTCCTGGAAATGATTTAACATGTCGTCAATAAGCATGGTCGATTCGTGTGATCCATACAGCTGTTGGTGTGATGATTAGCTCGAAAGTCTTGGAATACAGCGTCGAAATGGCCGCACTGCGCTTGGTATGCCGTTGCAGGCACATTCTCCCCTTAGACTACCTTCTGACAATAGCTCGTTTGTTATTCAATCCTCAAATGGAAGCTCGACCCCCGCAACTGGTCATCAGGTTGTCAATATATGGTCGAGGCAAACGGTTCTTGACTGTCCCCTCTTTGAGTTCTCGATAATTAGTACACATACGAAAAGGCTTATCTTCACGGATATAACTGGGGCTCCCCATAGCGAAAACTAGGTCCGACAAAACTCTTGTCCAATAGTTCCTGCAGTTGATTAGACAGCTCTTGCAACCCTCCTGGTGCAAGACAGTTGTGGAAGTAAGCCCGAAAGTTCCTTGGGTAGCACACCGAAAGGAATCACGAATGGTTGGTGGATCCTCGATCCTCCGTTTCCTTAGCCCTAACATCAGTAACGGTTGCTAGTATAGCGGCGTCCGTAGACACTTCTGGCCTTCATAGCTGAAATGGAGCTAACCTTTGCACCACTCTGACGCTTTAGAACAAATAACGATTCTCCACCCAAAATTTTCTCCTCACTGGTGTATCTGTGCGATTTCTGGATAACCAATCCACACTAACTACTGTATTGCAACCATCAAGGGTAGTGGAAGGAAGGTCGATGTCGAACACCTGTCCCCCAAGGTCGTGTTTGCATCCCAGCGAACATATAAGGCTTCAATTAACTTGCATCAGCCGACTCCGCAACAGGTTCGGTTTCAAGAAGCATCAGGGCTAAACAGAACAGAGACGAAGCGAATAGCTACCCATCCAAGCTATCGTGTTGCTATTACACCTGGTATAGCCTATGCCAATACTAAATGTCCTTCCATGAGCTTCATTTCCAGTGTTGTTTTCGTCACGAGAATTTCCAGTACTGCCGTCGTTCCCTTGGTTGTCGTCACCTTGACTTAACACAGTCAATCCTTATCGAGGTCACATTCGTTTCCATACTGTAAGTTACGATCACGAGTACCTTGATGTTGCCACGACTTTTGCCTCTAATATTGTTGCCTGAAACGGTGTCCTGCGTCCTTTTACATTCCGTGCCACGTCCTAAGGCAGTACTCATGGTGCGGGCGGTCACACAGTCCGCTCTACAGTCAATCGTCATCGATTTTGTCCTGATTGGTTCGTAAGAGTCGACTCCCATGAGTCACTGGCTGGGGTTAAGGATTCGATTGGAGTCAAATTGCTGTTGTTCGTTGCCGGTAACTAGGGTCGTTCAAGTGCTGAAGTCGGTAAGGTACTACGTTTACCCTCTTGTCCATCGTTCTTGCAAATTGACTGAGTAATACACGGTATGTCACGAGAGTGTTGCAGAAGTGATCGCACTTCGGGATCTAAGGCGTCAACATGCTAAGTTCCAGCAAACAAAGATAAGTAAGGAAAGTATAGTCCAATCATTTGATGCTGAGCCATCCAACTCAGGGACGTTCGTACTAGCACCTAACATTCTACACAGTTCGCTAGGCGTTCAGATGTGTGGTCAGGTGATACTCGATAGCATCGAGATTCGTAAGGATTCAGAAAGGGGTGAAAAGATCATGTTCGAGTAGGAGACAATCACTGCTATGACTCCTATAGACTGCTGAGTTCTAACATAACATCAATTAACAGAGCGGAACCCCTTTCACACTCATTAAGCCTCACTGGGACTCACATGCACCCCACATTATTAATATGTGTGCACCCATAATAATAAGGCAATTTGCATGCTTATCTCAGTGCCTCTTAACTCGCGCTAAAAGGTTCCCCGAATTCGAGAAATAAGACAGATGACGCCACAACATAGATCATGAAAGTTCAAGAAGAGTCGCACTCTTAAAACACGTAACATGGGTTGGTAACATAGAAGTTCATACTGCAGTGTGAAGTGTGCATTCACGTGTGATGTTATTCATAAGCAAACACTAGATATACTATGCAATAGTAAACGAGAAACGAACCTTGCAGTCTGGAGCTGAGTGTCATGGTCGATTTCGGATCTGTTCGGTTATAGTCTGGTTTTATAAAAACGTTTTAAAACCAAGTTCACTATAACCAGTGGCTCTGATACCAAACTGTCACACCCCCAAAATATCACCTAGGGAATGTCCCTGTTAGGCGTGTGACGTACCAACAACGAGCCACTAATTACATTGAACCCATACAAGTTTATAAATCAAATCCTCAATTATTAATGAAAATCACCATCAACCAGTTTAAACGAAAACCAACATGTTCAGCGGAAGCAAATAGTAAACCAATGTTAAAATGTTTCAAAAACCAATGTATGAAATCGATAGTTCAATCACATGATTCCCTCCAGTCGACCCATGACCACTCCAGCTACTCCAAACAACAAGTTCCCAAATCCAAGATATTTAACGACCTGCGAGCATGCAACAAGTGTATCAGACAACGCTGGTGAGTTCAGAGTTTTACGAAAACGTTGATTACCAAGTGTTTAGTTTAATCCATTGCAATTTAATAGCAAACCTGAAAGTAATGTTGATAATATCTCGATACTGAACAAGACGGCTCCTGATGTATGTTTTGCCCGTTCCCCAGTGCTCCTATCAAAGCACTGGGCCCGACTGGGTCATTAGTTCACACCCGCCCTCTCTCAGGAATGGGGTGAGGGTGCCAAACCTAAGTAGCGCTACCAACTAATACCCCGCTACCACCCACGATAGCAAAAGATGGGACTTAAGAGATAGAGAGTGAGAATATTATCCAACATCCCAGTTTTACCCAAAAGATTTATCCCTCCCCGGGATACCCACTAACTGTCCCAAACCACCGGGATGCATGCTCAAAGTAGTGAACTCACCTTTGATTTGCTCGGTAGAATTAATTACTCGTTTAACAACAGTGATTTACCAAACCCTATGATAGTTACACATAACAGTCAGTTTGCATACTAGCACAACACGTATTATTTCATGTTTAATCATCAGCTAGTGCACACGAGTACAAATGTTAACATTCATCACTAGGCATGGTATATCAATTAATCAAGCACGAACTCCATCATTAAAAGAATACGTTCTCATACTAGATGCTACACATACAGAGTTATACTTCACGTTTCAAGTATTCAAATAACGCATCTTCTCAAACATATGCACTAGAGGTGACTTCATGTACCATATTAATTCACAAGTTTAGGCCGTTTCGTTACACCAGTTAACATATCACTTCATTCTATTGATTCCCCGAGTTACCGGCCCAGTCCACGTTATAACCCATTTGCTAACTAACGCGAATTTATGTTGTCACACCCCAAAATTCCACCATGCGGAGTATCACCGCTTGGAGGCGTGACATGACCAGGATCGAGCCACCAATCATATTGAACAACATAATTAAGTAATTAAAACCGACCTCAATACAATTGGTGACCAAAAGAGAGTAACCAATTTTTAGTTAACAGCGGAAGCGTAAGTTCAAAACCAAAACATAAGTTCGTAGTTCATAAGTTTTAAAGACTCAAAACATAAGTTTCATAAGTTCATAAGGTTTATTTATTAAGTACGGAACATAACAGTTCGCATCCCACAACGACCACCTCCATGTGCAAACCCCATAGCATCTAGCGACCTGCAAAGCATGTAACAACGAGTCAACAACAAAGTTGAGTGAGTTCACGGTTGGTTGTCCATTTTAGAGTTGTTTCCAAAAACGTAGTTTAATCTCATTCAGCTATCCAGCCGTGGGGGTTACCCCATAGTTCGAAAACGTTTATTAGTTAACCATCCCATGTCCACCTTCCCTGGCTATCCAGCCCGGCACTCCGGCCGTGGGGGCTACCCCATTATTTAAATTACCGGACTCGTTTATCATATCGACTACTACGAAAATTAATTGTGCCCTAGCGTCGGTGTCTATCATCACCGACGTGCCATAGTCCATTAGTACACACCCGTCCAACTGGCACGGTGTGAGGTTTGTTAAACCTAATAGCGCTATTAACTAATGACCCGCTCGCCATAGCCTCGGGGATTAAGTCGATACAAAAAGGGAGGGACTTCGCTGATAGAGTTCTAGTCCAGTAAGTCTAATCCGTCCCAACAGGATGAGGAATTTACATTCCTGAGCACGTCCCAAAGGACGAGGAATCCCTATTCCTGAACCCATTCCCATTCCCACCGGGAATTACCATGCTTTGTAGAAAAGTGTGAACTCACCTCGGTTTACTCGGTTAGATTCTCAAATATAGCTAACAGTCAAGGTCGGTCAATCACGTCCTAATAAGGTACGGATAACAATCAGTTTCTCATGCATAACACGTATCCTACGTACAGTTTATTTACTCATTACTTCTATCACATAACATGTACACACTTTAATAGTTCACGCTCATATAAACATTCCACCTATAGCTACTCAAGAACAAGCATACGATATTGCACATATTACTTCCATTGACATATAACATGTTAGATTATTCTTGGGTAACCTACCCGACATTTAGACACGCAAATTACTACTTATGTCGTTTCATCTTTTATATTCAAAACTGGGCTGTTTTCGGGGATTTTAATAAAATAGTTAGCTCATTCCAAAAATTCCCAAATTTTTACAGAATATCTTAAACGATCCAAATATTATTGTGTAAAAATCTCGGGATCCAATTCATCACCAATATTTTATAAAAATTCATTTTCCGGACTGAAATCAGATTTATCTTTTTCTGACTGCAGTCCACGGAATAATTTATTTAAAATTTATCGAGAGTCCGATTTATGAAATTCCAGTGAGAGAATTACAAATACATTAGTGGACATCTACAGTACAAATTTCATGATCTAACTCTACACAGAATTCAAGTTATGACTGAAAACAGAACGCATATTTTCAGCAGCAAAAATGCAGCTTTAGCTGCTGTTACAAAACGACACTTTAAAAATAGTAAACGAAGTCCAAAAATTACGATTCCAGTGCCATTAGAACCGTATTTCATAATACATAAATCTAGACTTCAGAAAATACATTTTTCGTGTGACACCTGTGTCACTACGACCATCAAACAAATACCAAGTCAATGAAATATTGTGTTTCATACTTGGAATTTGTATAAATATGTGTGTTCTTTGCACATATCAATTCTTGTTCGATTTCGAGCTCTAAATCACTTTCTGGAAGGTTATACGCGCACTGATGCGTAAACGTAACCAGTTTAATGCAACAAACACTCCGGAATAGTGACATAGGCTTAACATACCTTAAATAACCTTTACATAACTTAGAAATAAGTTTTGAAGACTTTGGTATGGCAAAATCAAGTTTAAACGCCTACAGGGACTAAATTTGACAAACTGCGAAAGTATGACGATTCGTACTGGAACAAACATTCCGGAACATGACCATAAGTTAAACATACCATAAATATCCTTTACATAGCTTAGAAATAGGCTTTGTGGGGTTCGGTGTGCTGAAATAAACTTTTGGGTCATTCAGGGACTAGAAGCGTCAAAAAGTGCACAAGTTTGCATTTTCGCGCATAACTTACGTTCTGAATACATCCGGACATCCAAAAATTTATGTAAGCATTAAAATATTTTATTTTAGTGTTTGGCATAAGAAAAATCCTTTCGTTTCTTTCGTTCTTTTAGCGTTTTCTACGTTGACCAGTTTATGGTCAACACGAAGTTCGGTTGAACTTCGCAACGTGAGCGTAATCACGATGGTTATAGTCCCTTGTGACTATACCTACTGATTACCACATTATCTAGGCTCAGTGACGAGTCGTAGTTTTGGCCAAAATACGTATTCTTGCGTATTTTGTAACCAAACTACTTTTAGGTATCAAAACCGTTTGTTTTGATACTAAACTTGTTTTCTAACTTAGTTAAGCATGTTTTAACATGCTTAGCTCGTTACTTTTAGTTTAGTGCTTATATAGGGTCGTAAGGTAAGCGATCTAAAAAATCACTTATACTTTCGAACCCGACCCATTTGGTCGATCATTAGGATCCGACCAACCACATTAGGTGACCATAGTTGTATAGGGAATGACCTTCCGAGGTTATACCTTATGGTCACGACGTTTAAGTTAGTTGTATGATAGGTAGTTATATGCCTTAGGTAAATTACCAAAATACCCTTTTTACGCCAAAATTCATTTTAAGCATATGTAACATAATTTATGATATCTAAACTGATTTGGCAACAATATTAGACATGTTAAGGCATATTTCACTTATCATAGGACTAGTTAGGCGTTCCGAACGCGTTTTACGCGAACGACGCGTTAAAGTAGCATAAGCTACCTAAACGGGTCGTAATGGGTCGTAAGCACTTAGGTTAGGTTTCATTTTAGTATGTAGGCCTTGTTAAACCATATCACATGAGTTCCCATACTCATTTGGTTTACAAGCCCTCATTCTATCCGATCCTCCGACATAGGTCCGGTTTGTTAACGTAGTTACCTATATTAGGTGCCGTTTGATCACGTGATCTTCTAGCTTTGCTTGGTGGTTATCCTAGGACTATTGAGCAATCTCAAGTGAGTACATAGACCCCTCTTTTACTGTTTTCAAACTGTTTTGGGGTGAAACACATGTGCCTACTTGTTATTTTCGTGCTTTCCTGTTTTCACATCATATACTTGCTATGTTCATTAGTACACTATTAGTACATGATTTACATTACATTGTTTCGCTATGTATGTTTACTTAGCATACTTAGTACATTGTTTTACTTTACATTTCTGCTATGTATGTTGACTGAGCATGCTAGCACATTGATTTACATTACATTAGTTGCATATGTTTACTCAACATATGGACACATTGTTTTACATTGCATTTTGTTGCATATGCTCATCCAGCATATGAACACATTATATTACATTTTGAACCGTTTGTAACTATTTGACTATGTGAACCATTGTAACTATTTGACTATGTGACCCGTTGTAACTATTGACTATGTGAACCATTGTAACCATTTGATTATATGAACCGTTTGTAACTGTTGAACCGTGTGAACCATATTTGACCATACATAAACATTTCTACAATTGTTAAACATTACATTTTGGTGGTTGTTTTGGGTAAGTGATTTAAGTAACGAGGCCATGTGTAATACGATAAAAACATGGTGGATACGCCGCTGGTACTTCCTATATATAAGTGCTTTTATGGTATTACATATCGTAGCGTTATTTAAACCATTTCAGTTTAGACATATTACATCTACAATACAATCTTCACACAAACATCATTTTACAAATAACTTATTACAAACTCATTCTACATGGTTATTCACTTAACCATACATTATTCTTTTATACACATATATATCATTTGGTTTATTTATCACTTTTCAAATGATTTATGAAAGGAACCACTCAACAAGATTCATGGCTACTTTTTATTAAACAGTTTCTTTAAACTCAAGTCATGAATCCTATTTTCACAAAACCTATGTATCTCACAGACATTTTTATGCTGACGTACCTATTTTCACATGTGTTTTCAGGAGCTGTCGCATAGGATGTTCGAGACACCTGTGCCTTAGTGACTTAAAACGAAGCAAGAACTAGTTAAATTATGTTATGTACCATTTGTTTCTTGTTTAAAACAATGTAACTCTATTAATTGATAAATAAAACGTAACTTTAATTTCCATGGTTGTGAAACAATTAATTCTGTTATAACACTCCCCGACGTTTCCGCCACGTTTCGTTGTTTTACGTGGTCGGGGTGTGACATTTCGTTTTATTAAGGTTCTGTTACAGCCAACTAAAGTTGGCTGTAATCACCAATCAGACTCCTGTTTTCAGCTTTTAACACTCTAAAGCATGCTCGATTGATTCCGTTAACATGTTTAGTGATCACAACGACATCAAACATCAATATTAACCAGCAAATCATCAGATAATCAACAAGAATCAAAACAACTTCATATTAACATTACTTCATCACATTTCCTTTTTATGTAAACATTATGTTCATGTTTCTAGTTCAAGTTTCTTTGTGTTCTTTAAGTTTATCATCATGTAACTTACTTTAACCACTTAAATAACATGAATAATGAATGGATCTAAGTTCTTACCACTAGTTCAAGACTAGGGAAGTTCAAGTGAAGAAATGTGGTGGTTAATAGCAAACGAAGAAGGTCCTTCCACTTCCGAGAACACCGAGCTTCGTTGTTTGCACTTTAACACCTTTGTATGCTCTTAGATTAATGGAAGATGATTGAATGATGATGATGGTGAGGGTGGTTGAGTTCGGCCGAAGCCAAGGAGGGGAAGAGAGAAGGAGTGTGTTGGGTGTTTGAATGAGAATGATGAAGCTTAGAACCCTTGGTGCATTCTTATAACCATTCTACAACATTAACCCTTGCGTAACATGTCCATTATGTCCCAACATAATCAAATTAAATATTGAAACAAATCAACAAGGTGGGTCCCTTGTTGGAGCCGTGAGCATGGGGGGGGGGGGGTAGTAGATTAGGTGCTAACCAATTTGGTTACAATCTAGTTATAATTAAAGTGTTAGTTACATACTTTAGTTAGTAGATATTTTTAGGGGGTGTTATGATGTTCGGGAACCATAACTAGCTCAGAAAAATAAAAACAATGTGTTTGACAATATTTTTGTGTTCCGGGTAAAGTCCGGTTGTTCGGTTTGATACCGGTTCGTTAAAGTGCTTAATTAATCCGTAGAGTGTCCTATATGTATATTTTTGTGACACTTTTAATTTTCAACACTCAGGAAAGCATACAGGACTATTTAGTAACTTTTCTGTACACTACTAGTATGTTAACAAGCACACGTAAGTATATCACAGAAATCAGAAAGCAGTTAAATGATTCAGCACCGTCATCAAGCACTTTAATTTTCATTAATAATTTGTACGGATACATGGAATTATGAGGGTTGTCACATATGTGACTATTCAACCCAACCTTGCTGGCCCAGCCCGCGTTTGTTCAAGTGTTACGTGCGGCCCATCGTTACTCCCGACCCCAACAGTGATTGTTTTAGTTGTGTGGCCAACCAACAACACCTGGTGTGCGGCCCAAATGACCAACACACAACATTAACTATCTAACATGTTCCTGGCCCAACTCGTGCAAGTAGCCCAGTGCGACCCAACAGTTCATGGTCCACTCATAATTTGCTTCTTGAGACACATTAATATGAAATAGGCCAGTATATGATTTGTAAATTTAACTCATATATTAAAGGGTCAATTACATACCCCACAATCCAACATCATGCATTTCTACTAACTCTAACAATCCAGTAACACACATCGGTCTAAACAAAATATATATGTGTATGTATTCAACAGTATCATGCGGCCCAACTAATAGCTCCCTGAAGGGGTAAGGTCCCAAAAACCTCATAATAAGTATTTAGGACCATACCGTAGCTCTGCCTTTTCACCTTTTAACCTTGCACGGCCGCGCACTGGTCTTACAAAAGGAGGAAAGTAATCAATCTATAATCGCGCGCCCAAAGGAGAACATAAATCCTTGCGCCTTCTCCCATTAGCAAAGGATAAAAATCCTGAGATCAATACTTCCGCCCAAATATCCAGACTTGGATATTATTTTACCCAGACTTGGGATTTATTCGTCTGTTTCTATACAGTAAGGTGTCACACCAGATTACAGCAGTAATCTTCTAGAAGAAAAACAATCGTGCACCACCCAGGCGGTTATAACCGTCTGGACACGTGTCATTACCACGGGCACTCTTGAAATCACAACGAAGGCATGCAATTGGAGAATAAATCTCCACTTAAATCACTTTCCACGTGGCAACTCCCCAGCCATAGATCAAACCACGATCCATGTGCATTCACATCGGATCGAGACAACTTGACGTTGGATCAAAGAACTTAACGGAAGAAAATGTAACCGCTACGGCGTTAGCATCTTCCGTCATCTTTTCAATAACAGGTTTTCCCTCCCAAACTCCCGGTTATAAATACGAGAACTGTTCAGGTATGAAATCAGATTACTCAGACTATTCAAACACATCTTCTTCTTCATTATCAATACTTATTCTCACACCGGAGTCGGGTCAAGGAGAGAACCCTCTTCTCCCCTTGGCGAGGCTAACGGTGCTCTTTTTTGCAGAGCTTCGGAGAAGAAGATCAGCTACAACTGAATCAAATCGAGTGAGAGCTAACCTTTTTATGCGGATTCAAACCCCCTAGATATCTCGGTTCCGACCATTTATCTAGTGTTTCTTCATTGGCGCCCACCGATTCCTCTGTTTTCTAGTTTCTATCTCGTTTCGATTCAGTTCGTACCATTTTCTGTTTTGCACATGGCAGAAAATTCGTCATCTCACCGGCAACCTGGTCCTCGACCAAACGTCGGAAACAATTTACGAATAGAAGAATCCCCAGAACATTGGTTTAACAAATGCCAAGTCGCTTTAGACACAATCGTTATGCAAATCGCCAGATCTGAGTTCCCAAACGTCAGATCTGAAGAAGAAATCAACACTACAGTATTGGATCCACCAACACCACGTCGGGGGGACATCCAATCCAGTCGTACCATTAAAACACAACCCAGATATAGCAGTTATCAAAAACAAACACATATGGTTCAAGGAGGTCCGTCACGAAGACCAAATAAACAAAACTATGATAAACACTGGAGAGAACAGCAAGTTGTCTTTCCTGTTGTTCCTGGGGGCCCTCAGGAAGAACGACCAGTGATTATTACTGGTATCTTCGGTCATTACCGGACAGACTATATGTTTATAGATTCAGGAAGCTCGATGGACATCATATATGAGCAGTGTTTCAAACAGTTAGACCCAGAAGACAAAGCACGATTAGAACCAGTTGATTTTCCCCTCACCGGATTATGTAATGAAGCTGTATTTCCGTTAGGGCAAATAGCTTTCCCTGTGACTTTATCGGATGGCGATCATTCACGAACAGTCACGGTCAATTTCATGGTCATGCCAGCAACATCACGCCATGATGTCCTGCTCGAAAGAAGATCACAACGAGAATTTAGCATGATCACTTCTATTCCACATGCTGCATGCGGATTTCCAACGGAAACCGGAGTTGCAATTTTATACTCAAGCAAAGAAGTCATGTACATAGATGACGAACCACCGGCAAAAGTAGTCAAACCGTCGGCATCCAACGAGCCGGAGAAATGGGTCCTGAACAACGAATACCCAGAGCAGACCATTCTGCTAGGACATGCCATTTCACCGGCAACACGCATACAACTGAAAGAATTGTTGTCTAACAACAAAGACATATTTACTTGGTGTCCTGCAGACATGACTGGAGTCCCACGCGACGTCGCGCAACATTGTCTGAACATCAAACCATCAGCAGAACCCGTTGCTCAGGGGAGGCGCAGCTTTAGTGAAGAAAAAGCAAAAGCCATGGACGAACAAGTGGCAGAACTACTCAACGCAGGAATCTTACGAGAAGTCAAATACCATACATGGGTTGCTAATCCTGTAATGGTACAGAAACACAGTGGTGGCTGGAGAATGTGTGTCGACTTCAAAGACCTCAACAAAGCATGTCCGAAAGATTGCTACGCACTGCCGGAGATAGATAAAAAAGTCGACTCCCTAGCATCATTCAGATGGAAATGTTTTCTCGACTGCTACAAAGGCTATCATCAAGTCCAAATGAAAGAGGAGGACGAAGATAAGACCGCTTTCCGCACTGATAAAGGCATCTTCTGCTACACCAAAATGCCCTTTGGTTTGCGCAATGCCGGCGCAACTTACCAGAGATTAATGGACACAGTTTTCAACAGCGACATCGGCAAGACAGTTGAAGTGTACATGGATGACCTTGTCATCATGAGCCATGAGGAAGATTCGATGCTCAACAATATTCAGCGCACATTCGACTCTCTGCGCAGTGTGAATTTAAAACTCAACCCAACAAAATGCTCCTTCGGCATGGAAGAAGGAAAATTTTTAGGTTTCATCATCACAAGAGATGGCTTTAAAGTAAATCCAGAAAAAGTACAGGCTATCCAGCAAATGCCTTCACCCGCAACTATGAAAGAAATGCAAAGGCTCGCCGGACGCTTAGCGGCCTTTAACAGATTCTTGGCCAATCATGCGGCAAAATCTTATCCATTCATCAGTACACTACGACACTGCGCAAAGAAAACCGACTTTCAATGGACATCTGAAGCGGAAGCAGCATTCAAGCAAATAAAAGAATGTTTAATCCAGCTACCAACGCTGACCGCGCCAAAAGAAAAAGAACCGTTGATTTTATATCTATCTGCTGCGGAAGTAGCGGTTGGTGCCGTACTGATGGTAGAACACGAAAACATTCAGACTCCAATCTACTATATAAGCAAAATGCTCACTGGTCCGGAAACTCGTTACTCGATGATAGAGAAACTAGTCCTTGCACTAGTACACGCGTCACGGCGCCTGCGCAGATATTTCTCAGGCCACGTCATCACAGTTCTCACTAATTATCATTTGGGTCAGATTTTATCCAAACCCGACGTCGCAGGAAGGTTGGCTAAATGGGCCATTGAGCTAGGAGGATACAATATCTTCTATAGGCCAAGACCAGCAATCAAAGGGCAAGTCCTAGCAGATTTTGCTACCGAAGTTCCCATCGAAAAAGTTCAAGAGTGCGAAGCAATCCAGAACCCTATACCCGTTTTCGACGATAGAGTCTGGACTTTACACACAGATGGCGCTTCCAATGACGATGGAGCAGGGGCAGGTCTCCGACTAATCAGCCCAGATAATCACGAACTCACATATGCCATACGCCTAGATTTCCGAAGCACTAACAACGAAGCAGAATATGAAGCGTTTCTAGCTGGCCTTCGTTTAGCGCTAAAAATGGGGGCAAGAAATCTTGAAGCTAACGTCGATTCAAAACTAGTAGCTGAGCAAGTTAATGGCAACTATGATGCAAAAGAAGCTATGGCATTATACCTTGAACAAGCGCGGGCTCTAATCAGCCAATTCCAAACATTCAAAGTTAACCACATAAACAGAAGCGAGAACAAGCACGCAGATGCGCTGAGCAAATTAGCCGCTACCAGCTTCAAGCACTTAGCAAAGGAAGTACGCATAGAGGTACTATCCAACCCTTCTATTCATCTCAAGCAAGTAAGCGTCATAGAAATGGGGAATCTATCCTGGATGTCTCCAATTATCTTGTACCTTCAACACGGAAAACTTCCGGAAGGAAAAGCAGAAGCTCGAAAAATACAACACAAAGCGATAAATTATGAAATGGCAGATGGCGTCCTTTACCGAAAGTCATTTATGGGCCCACTACTACGCTGTGTTGATAAAACAGACGCCCAATACCTAGTCAGAGAAATCCACGAGGGTTTAAGGGATACACGCGGGACCGCGCATGGTTGTGGCAAAGATAATGAGCGCCGGATACTACTGGCCAGGGATGCACATGGATGCAGTTGATTTATTAAGAAGATGCGCAGCCTGTCAACGCCACGCTCCAAAGACACTCCGACCCAAAAATCCGCTAATTCCCGTTACTTCCGCCTGGCCATTCCAACAGTGGGGTATCGATCTGGTTGGCCCATTTCCTGACGTGCCAGGAGCGGTAAAATTCATCATCGTGGCAGTCGATTACTTCACCAAATGGGTGGAAGCTAAAGCTTTGGCATCAACAACAGCAATGGTAATCCGCAAATTTATATGGGAACATATCATTTGCAGATTTGGATTACCATTGCGCATTATTTCCGACAATGGTACAAACTTCGCCTCAGAAGATCTTCAAAAATGGTTCAAAGAAATGAAGATCGAACATAATTTCGCTTCCGTCGCACACCCCCAAGCAAACGGTCAAGTAGAAAGTGTGAACAAACAGATCGTCGACGGCATAAAAGCACGGCTAGGAACAGCGCGCAGAGGGTGGGTCGACGAACTCCCCAGCATCCTTTGGGCGCACCGAACAATGCCAAAAACTAGCACAGGCGAAACTCCGTTCAGTCTAGTCTATGGATCTGAGGCCGTCATTCCAGCTGAGATCGGCTTACCATCACCGCGCATGATAGCCATGGAAAAACAGAACAATGAACAAGAGCGAAGAATGGATTTGGACCTTCTGGAAGAAAGGCGCGAGAACGCCGCCGTAACAGAAGCAAGGTACAAATCCAAACTCGAAAAATATTACAATGCGCGCGTCCGCGTATGCACCTTTGTCCCCGGTGATTTCGTCTTGCGCGATAATGAAGCTTCAAACGCCGAAAAGCCGGGCAAATTAGCGCCAAAATGGGAAGGGCCATACATCATCAACGAGGTCCTAGGCAAAGGGGCATATACCCTAAAAAAGATCGATGGGACCTTAGTTCCCCGCACCTGGAACGCACAACAGTTGCGCAGGTGTTACATATAAACCAAGTCTACAAAAACGGAAAGAACATACATGCAATGTATTTCTTTATTATGTCTTGTATTGCAAGCCTTGCGCTCTTATCAATACAAACATCATCTTTACTTATGTCACTATTTATTACAAATTGCATGTAATTTCTTTGGTTCGCGCGAAAACAATATGGTCAAACATTGTACACCTCATGAACAGTCTAAACCAGGCAAACAATCAGGCCTTTTGCACAAACGTTCACACATGAGCACAATACCATCTCTCATTCGCCTTACCTATTCAAAGCAATTAAGAACATGCAACATATTGTAATCTAAACAAGTAAATTACAAGCACGGCAGTGCATCAAAATATACATTACCCAGTGTAACATAAAACACTTCTTAACAAAGATCATGACAATGATCTTTGGAAATTTTTAGTACCAAAAACTAAGAATATTTACAAAAATCACACCGGTGATCGTCAAAAAGAGGGTTATACTAACATACTAACATAAACATCAAAGAAAGAGAAATACAATTCCCAAAACCTAATCAACAGCAAGTTCATCTTCAACATCCACTTTCTTCCCGGATCATCGAAAAACGAGCAGTCAAACCATCCGCATCCAGCACAGCAATATTATTATCAGCAACCCTTCCTTGCCGGAGAACTTTGTCATCAGAACAAATCACCATAGAAAGACCAGCAAGGATAGAGTTCTCTCCGGTAGCCATCAATGGCGGAGAAGCAGCAAGTAGCAAGAGAGCTTCAGCAGCTTCTCGAATCTTCAGGATATCTGAGAGTCGTCGGGAACGAACGGTACGTTTTCCCTTCATTTTTTCCAAATTAAAAAAGATAAACAAGCATCCCAATGCATATATATAAAAGAACTCAACCTCGGGAAAGGAGAAACACACTCATCATTAATTGTCAGAACTATCACATCCAAACGGCGCTACAGGAACCAGGGTCATTTCCTCATTAATGAAGTCTGACAAGCGCCACTACAAATCTCAAGACAAAAGAGAAAAATACCCACTCTTACTGCCAGCTGACGTCATTACACGTCAGAGCATGATTACAAAGTCACATTTTTTCACTTTTTTCAACAAATTAAAGCTTCTCAGAAAAGGTTCCTTATTTCTCGCGCCCAAAAACATTTCCCTCTCATAAGTCCAGTGCTCCACTTATTTGCATAAGTACAACACTAGACTGGGGGGACTTGAAGGGGTAAGGTCCCAAAAACCTCATAATAAGTATTTAGGACCATACCGTAGCTCTGCCTTTTCACCTTTTAACCTTGCGCGGCCGCGCACTGGTCTTACAAAAGGAGGAAAGTAATCAATCTATAATCGCGCGCCCAAAGGAGAACATAAATCCTTGCGCCTTCTCCCATTAGCAAAGGATAAAAATCCTGAGATCAATACTTCCGCCCAAATATACAGACTTGGATATTATTTTACCCAGACTTGGGATTTATTCGTCTGTTTCTATACAGTAAGGTGTCACACCAGATTACAGCAGTAATCTTCTAGAAGAAAAACAATCGTGCACCACCCAGGCGGTTATAACCGTCTGGACACGTGTCATTACCACAGACACTCTTGAAATCACAACGAAGGCATGCAATTGGAGAATAAATCTCCACTTAAATCACTTTCCACGTGGCAACTCCCCAGCCATAGATCAAACCACGATCCGTGTGCATTCACATCAGATCGAGACAACTTGACGTTGGATCAAAGAACTTAACGGAAGAAAATGTAACCGCTACGGCGTTAGCATCTTCCGTCATCTTTTCAATAACAGGTTTTCCCTCCCAAACTCCCGGTTATAAATACGAGAACTGTTCAGGTATGAAATCAGATTACTCAGACTATTCAAACACATCTTCTTCTTCATTATCAATACTTATTCTCACACCGGAGTCGGGTCAAGGAGAGAACCCTCTTCTCCCCTTGGCGAGGCTAACGGTGCTCTTTTTTGCAGAGCTTCGGAGAAGAAGATCAGCTATAACTGAATCAAATCGAGTGAGAGCTAACCTTTTTATGCGGATTCAAACCCCCTAGATATCTCGGTTCCGACCATTTATCTAGTGTTTCTTCACTCCCCCACTAATTCTAACAAGCCAGTAACAAATATCGATCCATACAAGTTTATAAATCAAATCCTCAATTATTAATGAAAATCACCATCAACCAGTTTAAAAAACCAATGTATGATATCGATAGTTCAATCACATGATTCCCTCCAGTCGACCCATGACCACTCCAGCTACTCCAAACAGCAAGTTCCCAAATCCAAGATATCTAACGACCTGCGAGCATGCAACAAGTGTATCAGACAACGCTGGTGAGTTCATAGTTTTACGAAAACGTTGATTACCAAGTGTTTAGTTTAATCCATTGCAATTTAATAGCAAACCCAAAAGTAATGTTGATAATATCTCGATACTGAACAAGACGGCTCCTGATGTATGTTTTGCCCGTTCCCCAGTGCTCCTATCAAAGTACTGGGCCCGACTGGGTTATTAGTTCACACTCGCCCTCTCTCAGGAATGGGGTGAGGGTGCCAAACCTAAGTAGCGCTACTAACTAATACCCCGCTACCACCCACGATAGCAAAAGATGGGACTTAAGAGATAGAGAGTGAGAATATTATCCAACATCCCAGTTTTACCCAAAAGATTTATCCCTCCCCGGGATACCCACTGACTGTCCCAAACCACCGGGACGCATGCTCAAAGTAGTGAACTCACCTTTGATTTGCTCGGTAGAATTAATTACTCATTTAACAACAGTGATTTACCAAACCCTATGATAGTTACACATAACAGTCAGTTTGCATACTAGCACAACACGTATTATTTCATGTTTAATCATCAGCTAGTGCACACGAGTACAAATGTTAACATTCATCACTAGGCATGGTATATCAATTAATCAAGCATGAACTCCATCATTAAAAGAATACGTTCTCATACTAGATGCTACACATATAGAGTTATACTTCACGTTTCAAGTATTCAAATAACGCATCTTCTCAAACATATGCACTAGAGGTGACTTCATGTACCATATTAATTCACAAGTTTAGGCCGTTTCGTTACACCAGTTAACATATCACATAATTCTATTGATTCCCCGAGTTACCGGCCCAGTCCACGTTATAACCCATCTGCTAACTAACGCGAATTTATGTGACTATTCAACCCAACCTTGCTGGCCCAGCCCACATTTGTTCAAGTGTTACGTGCGGCCCATCGTTACTCCCGACCCCAACAGTGATTGTTTTAGTTGTGTGGCCAACCACCAACACCTGGTGTGCGGCCCAAATGACCAACACACAACATTCTATCTAACATGTTCCTGGCCCAACTCGTGCAAGTAGCCCAGTGAGACCCAACAGTTCATGGTCCACTCATAATTTGCTTCTTGAGACACATTAATATGAAATAGGCCAGTATATGATTTGTAAATTTAACTCATATATTAAAGGGTTAATTACATACCCCACAATCCAACATCATGCATTTCTACTAACTCTAACAATTCAGTAACACACATCGGTCTAAACAAAATATATATGTGTATGTATTCAACAGTATCATGCGGCCCAACTAATAGCTCCCCCACTAATTCTAACAAGCCAGTAACAAATATCGGCCCAACAATGTGTATATGAATTTGTTAAGATATTTGGTCCATACTTAAGTCCAAATCATGTATTCGATGTTTTATCAGTGATCCGAAAATCAACCAAATTATGCAACCAAAGAAACAACTAAATCATGCCATCCTGAATAATATCACTATGGATCCTTATAACAGGACCTACTTAATTAATCAAAATAGCAACTATTAATCATGCCAATTCAATTCTTCATGTACACAGATTTTGATAAACAAAACATCAACTCATCATTTAACACACATATTATCCTTACTGACAACTTTATTAAAATACATATATTGTTTGATTAGATGAACACATGGCCGCCACTTTTTAGTCAAGGTTATCATGAGGTCATTTACCTTCAATACTATTGGACCTTTTAAAACTACATATATATCAACTTGGTTATTTGGAATTTGAGAATATGGACCACTTTAATTTGACCAAACATAATCAGTGGGTTCGAGATTTCAACCAACACATATGTAATTTATTCTTCACTGATTTTCATAACAAATTGGTAACCATTACAGCCAATACATAGGTGCATATCATATTCTCACTATCCGAATCTAATAGACATGCAACCCTACCTATTCATTACCAAGCAATCATCCTAGCTCCCCTTGATTAGGCTCAACAGAAAGTTTAATAACATGTTTATTACAAATCTAATATCATGCGATTCAAGGTCACACACAACAAGATTTTCAATACAAATTTAACATGAGAACTTACTAAGCAAACAAGCCTGATCCAATACTGTAATGTCTCGAAAGGGGGGGGGGGGTCTGCCGCACATACGTTTGGAACCAGTAGGGTTTGTTTTGAGATAAAGATAAGCAACACATAAGAAATCCCATATAATTCCCTCCTGTATGCGTACACCTACAACTCCAACATTTTCGGCCCACTTAACCGGCCCACACTAAGCTACCTTTGAGCAACACTAGGCCCAAACCAACTGGGTATGTGTATGTACTCGGAATGGGCTCCGAGTGGGTTGGGCCGAGGAAAGGAAACATAACAGCGGCCCAAAAAGGGTTGGTTTCCTAAATTCACTAAACGATACATTCACTAAACGACGCATAACAGCGATTAACGATTTTCTTACATTTAGCACGAAATTATAGCTACCCGTGTTTGTAAGGGACGGACGTGAAAGAGAATAATAAAGCAAGATCACGTGACCAAGAGACTGACCTTGAAAGTTCGGGTTGTCACATTTAATAACATCCAGATTTCGGAAAAATCTAGGGTTCATGAACTAGATCCGTGTCGATTCAAAAATATTTCCTAGATCTTGTTGTTTGTAGTTAGCATTAGTGTTTTAACAAGTACATCATCAATCATTCATCAAAACATCTGAACTTTCAACCAGTTTTTATAAAACCCTTGTTCTTGACGGATATGCTAAAAATCAGAAGGGGAAACGGGTTGGTAAGTGAAAATTGATACTTGGGGTTTGATTTTCGGGGTATACCAGACATAGGGGACCAAAAATTTTGAACTTTTCGAAACCGGCTCGAAAAAGTCAGTTTTTGGCCAAAACAGTAACCAAGCACGTGGTCGTGCATCTAAAGGCACGGGGTCATGTCTCCGATAAATCTGCTGCACGGGGTCGTGTTCTCTTGACACGGGGCCGTGCCAACCTACTTTTTTCAATTTTTTGGATAAATTATCGCACCTAACTGTTTAAAACTTGTTCTCTTCTGCCTATGGCACCACATAAATGGCTGAGGTTCACCACCGAGTACACTCATTGTTCGGAACGCATGGAATTTTAAAGGCTAGGACCGAAGAGCCGCGTCGGCAAGTGTGCTACGATACCTTGGGAAGTGTTGAGCAAAGGGAAAGGTATGACAGTTTGGTGACGGGAACGCTGCGTGTGTTTTTGGAAGCACCATTGACGTCTACTTACGAATTCAACCTCGAACTCTTAAGTAGCTTCAAACTCAAAAAGGACATCGACGATATGTTTGACAACGAAGCACTGACTTTTCACTGTGGGGGAACCTGGTTTGGGATCTCAGTAGCTCCGTTTGGTGTACAGGTGGGAATTTACACCGAGGATGAAATTGGGGAGTCAGTCTTCACCGACATCATCATAGACATGCCGACAACACACGAAGTACTTTTTGGGCACAGATCGAGGAAGGAATTTACAACCCAAGTTCCACCAAGAGCACCAAGATTAGGGACCCACTCATCCGCTACATACATCGAGTCTTGAGCGGTACCTTGTGCCACAGAAAAGATAGTGGGGGTGTCGTGAACCTTCGGGAGCTAACTTGCCTACAATGCATCCTAAACCGACAACCCCTAATCGTCACCTACATGCTTCTCAAGAATATGGCCACCAACACAAAGGCCACATATCCCATGCCCAAATATTTTGGAGGTTGGATTGCCTGTATCTACAAGGCCTACGCCACACGTACCCCTCGCCACTTTACCAGGGTGTTGGCGTAACACGGCCGATGTCAGCCTCTGCCGAAGCCTTAACCTCATCTCCGACTGCAACAATGGTCTTATACGCTTCAAGGACAACAAGGGCAGAATTTGGAGCCCGAACGACCCAGACCAATTCCTCGCTATTGAGGATGACCCGAACCGTCCTCCACGTTCCTCTTTTGGGTTTGCACCCAGATCCTCCTCACAAGAAGGAAGCGATTTCCCTAACATGCACAATTTGTATAACATTATGAAGGAAACGCTTCAGGTAAGCCAGAATGCTTTCAGTCTCAGTCAAAGCACTAGCACCCGCATCGGAGGCATGGAAAGAAGCATCAACACTATGCGGCGTGACATCTCCTACATACGGGAGCATATGATGTACAGGGATAACGAGGAGGAGGATGAGGGCGGGGATATGGAGTCGGATTAGAAAGATTCGGTAATGGAGGTAGTGGCGACGTAAAAGGTTAAATCTTTTCTCTGTTTTTCTGTGATGATGGTGATGGTTGTGTGCGGGCTCGACCCGTTGAACAATTACTTGTTTGAACAATTTACTTTCTCGTACTTTTTATTTTATTTCTATATGGTTAACGGTGGAAGATAAAGGTTAAACTTTGGTAATATATGATTTTATGTTTTATCGTTATGTTGTGTTGTTGAGGTATGAATAAGTATACAGATACCTTGGAATGGTTGAATCCACCAAGCATACGGCTCTACAGACCTGAAACAGGAGGCCCGACACCTTAACAGTTGTTTTCAAAAAGAAACAGAAGCTTCACACAGGGTCGTGTCCCTTTGACACGCCCCCGTGCTTCCTTGTCACTGTAACATTTTATTTCTGGACTTGCCATACGAGGTTGTGTCCCTTTGACATGACCCCGTGCCCAACTTCTGTAAGTTTTCCGATACTGACTCTTTTTACACGTGGTCGTGCCTCAGAGACACGCCCCCGTGCCCAGTGTCTGTTTTATGAAAAATTTGCTGCTTTTATCGCACGTTTAACACATTTAATCAATATAACCTATTTTGGACACATTGAGGACAATGTGTAATTTAAGTGGGAGGGGGGGGGGGGACTTATCAACTTGAATATTGTTTATCCTAAACACAAGGCTTACACAAAACTCTAATGGGAACTGCTAAAACACCCCAAATATTTTTCAAAACCTTCTTTTTATTTTTTGTTTTGTCTTGTTTATAGTTTAAGTTAACAAATCACGTACTTTAAAAGTTCAAGTTTTTATAATTATTTACAACGAATAGAGCCGTGATAAAAGGAACCATACAAGAAAAATTTATAAAAAGGGCATGACAAATTTTTAAAATTTATTGTATATATATTTTCATATTTTTACCCTTTCCTACAAACTTGTGAGTTTTAAGCCTCTAACGATCATCCACTATCACATCTATACTAAATGCTCATTCTTCATTTCTTATGTGAGTAGCCTGTACGGTTCCTACAATTCTAGAACTTGACAAGACAATACATTCCCAGTTCTTACCGACTAAATCCAAGTAAGTATATGATTGAGGCATTAGTATTTTAAACCCTTTTCCATTTCAACCTTATTTTTATTTTTATCCCAAAAATACAAAAATCCCCTAGTTAACCACTTTGAGGCTAAACCCTTTCATTTCAAAACCCACAACACACCATCACCAAAAAAAAAAAACCCATATTTTGAGAAAACGCAAAAAAAATTATGTGACTAAAGTTATTAAAAAAAAATTATTGGTTAAAGTGCTAGAAATAAATAAGAAAATTTATGGCTTAATAAGCACTTAGTTCATAAAGTTATAAAATAAAATTTTCAAAAGAAACCGACTTTTTACGCTTTTACCTACTTTAAAATAAAACCTACCCTACCAGTAACCAACAACCTACCATTTCAAAGTTCTCTTGATATTTACAAAGATTAAGTCAAAAAGGAGGAGGTTTGATTGTTTGTCAAGCTTATGGTATGAGTAAGTTCTGTACCTGGACCGAGCATTTCACTTATACATTTCGGCCGAGTGTTGAGTGACCACTTGTGAGGTATGTGGAATGTATATATAGCTTATGAAATTTTAAATATATGTTATGCTTATAAGACGAAATAAGCTTAAATGAACAAAAGGAACAGATTAACGAAAAAAACCAGCATAAAAAACGAAGAAAGGAAGTTGACACATCGTACCGACCCTCCAAGCTTCACCCCAAGTATAAAAGCAACAAGTCAGAATCCCAACACGGGGCCGTGCCTATTAGGCATGGGTCGTGCCCCAGTCAAGATTCCTTAGAGAATAAAGACAAACAGAAAACGAAAAGGGACACGAGGCCGTGTCACCTTAGCACGGGCCGTGGTCAACTCTCAGATTCGCATATCTGGGTTCGTACAACAAGTACAAAGGCCACGGAGCCGTGCCGTTGACAGATGGGGTCGTGTGTGTAGAAGAGCTGACAAGAGCATTAAATAAAGACAGAGAAGATGAAGGACACGGGGCCGTGTGAGTCTCCTGTTTCCAATTATAAATAGAGGTGTTTGGCTCACTTACAAACCATCCCTTGGCAAACCATTTCTCTCACTTCCACCACCACAATTCTATCATCTTCCACTAATTTAGTTAGAGTTAAAGTAGTCTCGGGATCCAGGATCGATAGTAAGAGCTTTTGTCAAACTATGGCCATGCTTGGCTAATCTCTTACATCACTTGGTGAAGACGAAATCTTTTGTGTATTACTTTTGATTTCCAACCTTTGGTCACTTTTTATTTGGGTATGTATTAGTGACTTTAATAACTAGTTTTTTGTATTGAAGGTGAATTTTTATTCTAACACTCTTCATGTTTTGTTGATTCACTCATTCGTGTCTTTACGGTCTATATAAAGCGCGTTAACTGCTTGGAAGGGGGTTAGAATGGTGGTTTGGGTAAAGTTCTTGCCTCGTTCAGTGTATAGATCATGCGAGAACCTGATTCAAGCTTATTAGGATTTCCCTTGAAGTAGATAGCATCAAATCAGGGGAAGTAAGAACGGCTTATAATCCCTTATAAACAAGATACTATTAAAACTTAAAACCAGCCTTGCGGGACTGTATCACTGCTGACTCAGACCAATATGGCCGAGGGAAGTGTTGCCTCCAAAAGAGGGACATGTCACATTTTGCATTAATAACTTACTTAATTATCTTTCAATAATCCGGTCTTGCGGGACTGTATCTGTAACAACTCTCATCAAAAAGTATTATTTATTACTTTAATTTAACCAATAGGAAACCCTAATTGAGAAACCCAAGTGATTCTGAATAAACCCTAAAATTTTCAGAACAATCGGAATCAGGATCAGGGCCCCTAAAACTCAGGGGGGGTAAACCCTACTCGGTAAAATCCACACAGTTTGCTGTCAAAAATTAGAAATTACACGAAACCAACTCAGCCAAGCTACTGGGACACGAAGCAAACCTAGGGTAGACTAGGGCCTGTCGCGCCACGCGACAGGAACAGGAGAACCCCTCGCGTGGCGCGAGGGGGATGATTTTTCAAATATAAATAGGTTGCTGTGGGACTTGATTCTGGACGTTGATGCGACGTTTAGATTCCAAATTCACTCCGAGTTATTATAGAAACAGTACAATAAACACACACGAATTCCGAATTTCTGCCGCAAAACAGGGTAATAACTCGATCGCTATTACGATTCATTTTCCGAGATCAATATATCCAATGGATGTTTAAGTGCCGCCCACATTAGGGTTATACTTTGTCGTTCGTCGTTAATTCGATGGATGAAGTATCGCACTTTGTCGTTCGTTGTGAGAATTTGATCTCGTGAGTTATCGTAAATGCTGTATTGATTACTAACCCCGTTTTGTGTGCATTGTTATTTAAATTAGGTTAACAAGGCTAATCCATAGACTAGACTCTGCTCAAATTAAATCTGCAATGTGAGTCATTCTCTTTTTATCAAATTTACTTTCAAAATCATGTTTATTTTCAAAAGTTATAATTACGGGGATTAAGTCTTTGTAATCACCAAGTTACAGCCGGTATGTGGGGTTTTGTATACATTACTCGATAATCGTCACCATTGGGGCAGCCAATTGGGGGATATGACCATAGTCACAGATTCGGTCGAGTGACAAATACCGTGGGTAGTTGGTTTGATATCAGAAACATTGTAATCGCTCTTAATACTGCAAATTATAACAAATGTGTCATTTTAGTAAATAGAATGATTCACTCAGTATTTCTCGCTGACAAAACCTTTTTCAAACATGTTTCAGGTGATCTGTTGTAATTCAGGAAAAGTGCTGGGGAGCATTTCAAGCTTAAAGATAGTGGCTCATTATAAAATAAAGAAATATATTTTGTAATATAAAGATTTCTCCGTAATATAGTAGTATTGTAAATTACAAGGGTTTTATCCCAAGTTGTGAAATAAAATAATTGGGAAAAATTTTAGCTTTAAAACGATCCTGATGATAAACTTCCGCTGTTAAACTCAATTAAATAAATACCACGGGATTTCTGTCCCGCGGCTCCTGAAACGGGTCAAACCGGGTCGGGGGTCGTGACAGTATCCCTGCTGACTCATAACAATATGGCCGCGGGTAGCGTTGTCTCCACAAGAGGGATATGCCACTGTAACTAAGATAATATCTTAAAAAACGCGAAGTGCGGAAATCATCAAAGGATACATAAAAGATAAGTCAGAGCCAAGTGATTCTTTCTTTTTATTTGTTTCTTTTATTTATTTTATTTTCTTTCTTTATT
This sequence comes from Helianthus tuberosus, assembly GCA_030545235.1. Lineage (NCBI taxonomy): Eukaryota > Viridiplantae > Streptophyta > Magnoliopsida > Asterales > Asteraceae > Helianthus > Helianthus tuberosus. The sequence goes on from CM060392.1 coordinate 33,395,149, forward strand.
TTACATGTTTAAAACTCTTTTTCGCAAAATTTGGGTCGGTTAGAAGCTTATTAGTATTTTCATTATTAGCATTGTAAGTTAGGTCTTATTGTCCTTCCTTCATAGCCCAGTGGTTGGGGGCCGGTTTGTCCTCCTAGAGGTCACCGGTTCGACTCCCGCTTGTGGCGAAAGGGGGTAGGACACCCGTGCGCAATGATGGTGAAAAACCTATCGAGGAGGGTTTGATCCTGAGCGTCACTCCGGTTTTCATCCGGCTGTTACTCTAGCGAGGCAACTCGTGTAGAGGCAGTACGGTTTCCGGGGGAAAGCCTTCGACCCAAGACTGGTTAACCCAGCGCTGGCCTTGCTATCTGGGCCCACGTTCTTGGCGAGGGTCCGCGATTTGCGGATGTGACAATGGTCACCATTAAGAAGTTCACCTTTCAAAAAAAAAAGTTAGGTCTTATTGATCTATACGGATGATGATATCTGATAAGTCCTCGAGCGACATCAAGACGAATCAAATGATATAAGTGAGTCATTAGCTTAAAAAAAACATAAGCATTCAAACATAAGAAAATACACTCATTACGACAACAAATTCCAAACAATAGCCACCGACTCAAATGATATTAATTGAATTTTTTCCTTGTACGGAATGTTCAGGTATATAAAGACTAAAATATACATTTTTTTATTTATAGTGTTTTAACATGTTCTATATTAAAAAAAAAAAAAAAAAAAAAAACCACACATTTGAAGGATGTAAAGCAGTGATTGGGAAACAGTTAGTTACGTTTTGCACAATTTTTGTGAGGTAGAAAGATTTGTATAAAACAAATCGAGTACACAATTGTTGTTGGTGGGATGAAAGGAAGCTGTGAACCTTCTTCATATCATAAGAAGCCCAGAGTATGGTCCCATTGAATGGAGTTTGACTACGGTTCGAGGTTACGATAATGACGGTGTAAGTATAAACCTGGGACATATTTTATACATTATTTGTCTACTAACTTCTACTGGTTGTAATGGTATTTAAACAAAACACACAGGTGTTTGGAGTATTTATGAAAGATAATCCTGGGTCATATTTTATACCTTTGTCTACTAATTACTTCTACTAGTTGTAATGGTATTTACAAAAAAAATATAATAAAAAAAAACATACAGGTGTTTATAGTATTTATGAAACAGTAGGGACTTTGACGAATTGTGCATGTTGCAATCGACAAGACAAGTTTCGAGAAAGTCCTTAATAGAATTAGTCGTTTAGCTAGCAGATTAGAATTTTCATTATAAAACACTAACGTGTTTGGCTAGTTTATCCATCCATTGTTGAACTACTTGGACATCCATATTATGCAAATCTGATCAACATGATATGCAAATCTAACAATTTGAGAACCGTTTTAACGATACATCATCCATATCACTTCTATGTATGGTTAGCTGAGATGTATCCACGTAATTTTGATAAAATTGACGGTAAGCATAGACTTAAGTTAGAGCTCCCCATCTACATTCGTAAATTGAAAGCAGAACCAATATTTAGCAAGTTGAATGGTTTATCGACTATTGTAAGACTGATGGTGGAGACACATAAAGAACATTCACTTGCGTTGGTGTATCATTTAACAAGGTTGTTATTAGTTTTACTAGTCACAACGACAAGTGTTGATAGAATTTTTTTGTGCAATGACATACGCAAAGGCCATTTTGCATCATTAGATTGGTGAGGTTTATTTGAACGGTACTTGTTTGATTTTAGTAACAATATTAATTGTCTTATAAAATACGAATTTGCGTATGGGCTTATTTAGTGTAGGAGATTTGTAAGTGAACACTTATACATATACCATTAGGCTATGGGGTATACTTTCACGCCCCTTAACTACACGTAGGCATCACATCAACTACTTGACTCTCTTTCACTTCACCTCACACCAAGAAAATTGTTTAACCCCATTAACGCCCCTTAAATTAATTAAAATACATATATATATATAGCATGTTGTTGTTGTGTGTGTGCAAATTTTGCAATGCTTGATTACCTCCTTCTCTCTCCTAGTTAACTTCTTAACATGTGAAGCTTTTAATGTCTCATAACACCCTTCAGAAGCGGTTTAACAAGTGTTAACGGATGCCAACTAAGATTAACACCTATGGGTGTTAGAGTATACCAGGTGGCCTTAACAACAGTCATGAAGCTAGTAGTTATATGATGTCTATTTCAATAAATAAATAAATAAATGATCTGTTTACCCTTTTTGTTGCTTAGTGAGAACCTAATTAAAAACACATATAATATGTAATAAACAATATTACAACCTACTCAACTTGGTTTTAGATTTCAAAAATCAAACACCAATTATGAGTTGACCACCTTGAAATTTCTGTATAACATATATACGTCCTCTTTTTCCTAACTTTTTCCTTCCCGAATCTTGGGGTTGTCTCTTATGCATATTATAACTCATTGGTTCAAGCTACCTTGGCAGTTTTCCTATAAAAATAATACACAAATGTTTTTTTTACATGAGATTCGAATCTTCATAATTTTTCGAGAATGATCGTAAAAGATTCCAACTATACTACACCATTGTTCTTGGGCAGAGTTAGTAGACAGGGCCGTGGTCAATCAACCGGCTGTTTTTTCATTTCTATATGTAACGTATACCATTTTTTTCAGCCGACTTTTCTAGGTTATTAGACGTCTATCCCTGATAAGAAAGATCCAACACCCAAAAAACTGATAAAGTTTAAAAAACTCCTAGCATTCCTAATTGTATTATGTATCATCAAATGAAATATTTTTATAATTCAAAAACTAAATTAGTGTTTGTTTCTAGAGACCCCAACTTCTTCTTGTTCTCCTGGGCACATAATTAGCAAGAGACAAACATACATCGACAATTATTTGAATCTGGTCCACGTTTAGGGTAGGTACATGATTTGGTTCTATAACCAATATATCTATAACACGAGCACTACATGATAGTACGAAAAATGTAGAAAAAATATACAAAAAACGAAGAAAACATAAGCATTTGGGTTGTTTGGTCCCAATAGCTTGATCAAGAAACGAATGCTCACCATGTAGTTCACAGTATAACAGCTCAATTCTATATATAAACCAACGAATCTGTTTATATAACTTTTCTGCACCAAGTTTCAACTAACAGAGACATGTACATGTTTAGTTACGGGTTAAGTTATTCTACAAAAGCTCCTGATTGTAAGAAGTGTAAGAAGACTTTATAGAGTGACAAGTGCCTCTGATTGTAATGCATAAAATGTTTTATTTCATCAAAATATTAAGAAAACTTTGGAAATTTAACTTTTATTTTGCATACCTATGTCGTCAAATATCCCAATATCTGCAACTTGTTCAATAGTTAAGAAGAATTACTGATTTTACCTCAATTATTATGCTTTTTTTTTTTTTTTTTTTTTTGTCTAGGAACTCTCCAACGGCCATTTGTTTGTTCCGGTTGTCTTTTCTTTAGCTTATTGATTATTGATAAAGATTCAAGAAGCATATTCTATTTATCTATTCCATGTTTCAAATATTATAAAAGTAATAGTGTCAAATTAAAATTTTGTATCTTGAAATAGATATAATGATTGTACTCATTTCTATAAAAATGATTAATACATCTAAAACATAAAATAGATTGTTAAGTAAAGTCATTTAATCTATCTATACTTTCTATAAAAGGAGAAATCCCAATGACATAAGAAAAGCTGATGTGTCAGCAGGAGAGCATGTTCAACAAGGCTTTTCTTATGTCATTATTACATCATAATGCCTAATATTAAAAGACTTTAAAATTCAAAGTTGGCCCACATCCACCTTTTCAAAGGTCTGCCCATTTGTATAATGTCTTATACTCAAAGGTCTGCCATCATTCATAATTTAAAGTATTGATGTTTATTGAAAATTCAAAAAACCTCTTCTCACATTCAAAATTCAAAATTCTGGCTACACATTAAAAATTTAAAATTCAAACCATCTATATTCTAATTCTAATCCTATAAATAAGATATAATTATCTGGCTCTACATTTAAATTTCTTTCGCTCATATCTACATATGAATTTGGCTCCACATTCAAATTTCAATTTATCTCTCTCCTTTATATTTGCGATCATATCTCTCTTACTCAAATGCATAGCTCTCATGATTGAGCCGGTTAATCTTTATATGCAGTTCTTTGTTCCAATATCATTGTTCGAACATCGTTGTTTCATGGAAGCTCTGTTTCACACACTCACCTTTGACCTCGGCTTTGCATATTCAGTCTGTTCATCTGCGATTACAGTTTTTTGTACTTCACGAAATTTTTCCAACATCATTGTTGCAACATCGTTGAGGGTATGTTTTTTCTCTGATTTTGAATCTTAAAATTTGAACTGATCTGTTCTAATTCTCTGTTTATATTTCAGCCTAATCAGAGTTGTTTAAAATTCAAACAATCAGTTGCGGGTTATTTTAGGTTTGTGGATTCTTTTAAATTGTTGATATATGTTGATAATATTTATTTTAAGGTGTTGATATATTTCAGCTTTTTTTTTTTTTCGAGCAAGTAGTGGGGAGTTCTTCTGCACTGTTTTTGAAATCTGAAGTGCATAAAGTGGAGTACTTCTTTATGATAAATGAAGAAGTTAATGGTGATTATGAGAACATCGTTTTTTTTGTTCTTTCGGTTTCTTGATATTTAACTTTTTACTACGATTATTATATCCTTCTTTTACATGAGACTTGAAGAAATATACAAGTTAAATAACATATATGAATTTCGCTCCACATTCAAGAGTTAAAAATGTCATCATACCCTTCTGTAGGTTCTTATGATTTAAAGTATCGGTTTAACAAGCAAGTTGAGGATCAAGTATATGAGGATAGGGCTACTGTTCAAGAGCTGAAGAGGTGTTTTGGTGATGTCTTTCTGCACTTCGGAATTCAAAAACAGTGCAGAAGCTTTTCATCACGTTTTACTACCATTATATCCTTCTTTTACATCAGAGTTGAAGAAATATACAAGTTAAAAATGTCATCATATCCTTCTGTAGGTTCTTATGATTTAAAGTATCGCTTTATCAAGAAAGTTGAGGATCAAGTATCTGAGGATAGGGCTACTGTTCAAGAGCTGAAGATTATTAAATTTTGTAGTTCAGTTCTTAATGTAATTATTGATCTATCGTCATATGTGATATGTAAATTTTAATTCTATTAATCTTTGTAGAGCATTTTATTTTTACTGATTTGAGCATCGACAGTTGTTAGTGTTGATACCTGCTATTGTAAATGTTGAGTTGCTATTGTTGCCAGCATCTGTTATTCCCAACAGCAGTTTCAAAAGACAATAGAAGTTCTGAACATTCTTAAAAAATAGACAAAAATCTTTAAAAGTCTGTTGAAAACAGCTGTTTTTAAAACATCTGTTTGGCAAAAGATTTATCCACTGTTTAAAGGTATTGTCTGTTCTCATAATTCCTGTTTTTTGTAACGACTGTTGAGTTGCTACTGTTGCCAACATCTGTTATTCCCAACAGCGGTTTCCAAAGGATTGTCAACCATTAACCCAATAGAAGTTCTGAACATTCTTAAAAAAATAGGTATTTTGAAAAAAATTGACAAAAAATCTTTAAAAGTCTGTTGAAAACAGCTGTTTTTAAAACATCTGTTTGGCAAAAGATTCATCCACTGTTTAAAGGTATTGTCTGTTCTCATAATTCCTGTTTTTTGTAACGACTGTTGAGTTGCTACTGGTGCGAACATCTGTTATTCCCAACAGCAATTTCCAAAGAATTGTCAATGATTAACACAATAGAAGTTCTGAACATCTGTTATTGCTCAACGTCTTTAAATGAAGAGGTTTTTTACCGCTGTTGATTTACCACTGCTCAACAGTTCTAAACATCTGTTATTGCTCAACTGTTATTGCTCAACAATTCCTGTTTTTTGTAACGACTGTTGAGTTGCTACTGGTGCGAACATCTGTTATTCCCAACAGCAGTTTCCAAAGAATTGTCAATGATTAACACAATAGAAGTTCTGAACATCTGTTATTGCTCAACGTCTTTAAATGAAAAGGTTTTTTACCGCTGTTGATTTACCACTGCTCAACAGTTCTGAACATCTGTTATTGCTCATCTGTTAATTTACCACTGTTTACAACATTTGTGTCCGATGAAGTGGTAGCAGCCTTTGTTTGCCATGTAGATTATTGTTGGTCTTTAAATGAAGAGGTTTTTTTATATTTTTTATGGCAGAGGTTTAAAATTTGTCCTTTCAGTTTCTTGATATTTAATTTTATAGTTTTCCCATGAAAATTTATTTTTTAAATGTTTTGCATTAAATGGCTGCTGATATTTAATATCAATTTATTCGTTTATATTAAAAGTCTGTTGAAAGGACTGCTAACTTACTATTGTTGTATAAGATCTGTTGTTGCCATAGGTTCTGTTTGTTTGTTCTCATAGGTTCTGTTTAATCTGAGGACTGCTGAGTTACTAATGTTACCTAACATCTGTTGTTGGCTAACAGTGGTTTTCGCAACAACTGTCATCCATTATCAGAGCAGAGGTTGTGACATGGACAGATGTTAGCCATCAGATCTTTCTAACTTCTGACACGTCAGCATTCACCTTTTCACTTTATAAACCGCTGTTTCATCCCCAAACAGAGGTTTTACTTTCGTCTGGAGTTTAAAATTCAGCAGAGCGGTTTCCACCTTCTTCTTCAACACTTCTTCGTCAACCTCTCGCAACTTTCAATTCCGATCATGACTTTGGTGATGAAAAATTCGCATAACTACCTTGCTATTTTTTGAGAAAACCGAGAACAATACTCTCTATCATTTGATGATTGATGTTCTTACATCATCAAAATATAAGGTCATTCTTACCGCCAACGCACCCATTTTCCAAGAGACGCTTCGCGATTTTTGGGCTAATGCGAATATTGAAGAACAAAACAATGTGGCCGTAAGTATAACTTTAAAAGTCGGAGGTGAATCGGTTGCTATTACCCCCAGTACCATATCAACAACATTTGAGGTAAACGACTTGGCAGGTAAGACCTCTTTGCCGAAAAATGAGATTCAAACATACTTGATGGGGAGGGGATATGATGGAGAGTTGAATCAGGCAACTATGTTTAAAGGTATTTTTCCACCGCCAATGAAATTCCTGTTCCATACTCTCTTAATCTGTCTCTCAAATAAAACTACTTCTTTTAATGAAATACCTTTGAAAATTCAATCATTGGGGTATGCAATTTTGACAAATACTGATTTTAACTATTCCCAAGCACTGTTTGCTGATTTGGTTGCAAATTTAAATAACATTAAAAAGGGAAAAATTGCTGCTATTAAAAAGTGCAAAACTGATGCTATTAAAAGGGGAAAGCTACTGCTATTAAAAAGGGGAAAACTGCTGGTTTTCTTATGTTTCCTAGACTATTAAGCTACTACCTGCAAAAACATGTTTCTCAAAAAGCTTTTGAAAAAGGTGAAGCTATTAAAATGAATAGTCTAACTTTTACTCGCCTTATGGCTAAAGAGTCAGATGTTTTCAAAACTGAAGCAAAGGGGAATGAGGAAATTTTAGATGAGTCTACAACTGCTCCTCAAATGTCTGTTGTTGAGTCCACTGCTCTTGGTGATCACAGCACTACAACCACTGTTGTGAAACCCCCACCAACAAAACTCAAAAAGACCAAAACAAAATCCAAAAAGCCCACCGAAACCAGCAAAATGGGTCCTCTGGAAGATGAGATCCCAGAGGTTAACCCCGTGACAACACAGATGTCACTACAAACCACTGTTGCTACTTCCTCATAACATGTGGAAAGATCTCAACCCATAAACCAAACTCCTAATGATTCCTCACAAAAGGAACATGTTGTATTCACAGGGACACCACAATATGATGTCATACCCTCATATGAGAGTATACTTAAAAGCCCTTCTCCAGCGGCAATGTCTCTTTCGACAGCAATCCCATCATCTTCCATTCCACCAAAGTTTGTAACAATGCTTCAAGCTATTGACATTCAGAGTGATAGCAATCCCTTTTACGAACACTTTACTAAGAGTTTAACTTCAACAATAGCTATGTCTGAACCTTTTCAATTACCTAACCCAGAAATAGTTGAGGAGGCTACACCTCTTGAATTTCAGCAAATTCTTGATGGTATTTCAAGTGGAGCAGCTACTACAAATGTCAAATCCACTGATTTACATTTGGACAGTAGTTTCATCAGTCAGACTCCCTTGAAGACAACCACTGCTGTGTCTATCAGGGTATCCACTGGTGAGTTCAAGTTAACCACGAGTGAGATCACTAAGGTAACCACTGATGCAGAGGGAAGTCCCCAGAACCAAGAACAAGGGATATCTGCTAATGAAAATTTGGAGATACCTCCTCTTTCAAAAGCAGATACAACCACCTCTGGTGGGAATTCAGATGATCCTATTAAGTTAGGTGATGGATTAAAATACTAGGATTTGACGGACAGGATATCTAACTTGGAAACAACTGTTGCTGATATGAAAGATCAATTGAAGCAGTTGGTGGATGCTTTCAAAAGTCGACCTTCTCATCAGCAGTTATGCTAAGAGCTTTAGAATTCGGTACAACTCATTCTTGCAGCTCAAAGGGAACTGGCTGAGATTCAACTTAATTCCCACATGAAGCTAATTAGAGTTATGGTTGAAGCAAGATACAAAGACACACAGGCTGACATCAAGGGCATAAAAGAATGCATTGCAAAGTTAACTGGTACTACCCCTACACCTGTGTTTGAAAAAGACGATGAAGATGATGCTGAAAAGAGGGAAAAGGATTCCATGAAAAACTTTGGCAAACCAACACCAAGGAATCAACCAAAACAAAATCCAAAGGCTGCCAAGCAAACTTCTGCAAAATCTCCTGGAAAATCTGATACTGGTAAGAAAAAGGGAATTAACTATTCCGTTAACAAACAGACATATAAGGAGATTGAACGAAAACAGAAGATGAAGCATACAAAAGAGGAAGATGAAGTGCTCAACATTGGAACTTCAAATAGTAGAAAATCACAGAAAGATAACGAATCTCCTATTTTCATATTTCCTAAACCAATATCACCACCAGAAAAACTAACCACTGCTGCGAAACTCAAAACCACCGCTGAACCTAAGAAGTCAGATTCTGATACCCCTAAAACAAAACTCTCACCAGAAAAACCACTTGTCAAAAAGCAGAATACAAAATCCTCATCACCACTGCCAACCTCGACTGAAACAATTGTTGATGCAACAAATGTTTCAGCATATGTTAAGACAACAGCGGTTGAGACACCAGTTGTTTCAACAGTTGTTAGTCAATCCACTGATTCTACCCAATTTCAATTTCCATCACAATCAACCCTTACAGTCATGGCACCTTTTTCTTCCCTAACTCCTCCTTCTCCTAAATCTGTTTACACAAGAAAGAAAAAATTCATGGTGCATGAAGAAGAGAAGGAAGAAAACGATATACCCGCACCAATTCCGTTATCAGCTACTCCGTTCATTCAAACTTCACCCAAACCATTCATCCCACCTCCATCAACAAAGATCAACCCATTGTCAGTAACTTTCCCTCTGGAACTGCTTGCAGTTCAAGATGAAATGACTCAATTTTACACAGAGGATGATCCATCCAAAAGAACCTTCCCATCTCTTCAGGGATTTGAAAATCCAAAGAATATTTATGAATATCTGAAGCTAAAGGGCAAGCAAGTAGAAGATAAGGCAAATGAAGAGTGTAAAACGGCTAGGAGACATTAATTTATCAGCTCACATGCAACATTGGCTTGGTGAAGTCAAGAAGTTGGAAGATTTTGCTAGAGACCTGAGTAAGAATATGTCAAATCTGTCACCAAATGTTGAGCTAGAAAAGACATTAAAAAATGATTTCTTGAACACTATCATGGAAACTAAGCCCTACGAAGCCTATAGATCTGATTTCAAAGACTGGCCCCTTGAGGCTCTTAATAAGGAAGTTAATAGAATTGAAAAGATGAATAAAGATCCTCAAATGCCAAAATCTGCTCCCAACTGGAAACAATACAAAAAGGTTGAAGTGGATGAAGTGTTGAAGTATAAGAGAATGAAGGTAGAACTTGTAGCAGCTAAGGTTGGGATTGCTAGACAAATTGGAAAATGGACTAGGCAGTCTATTGATCGAGCTTACAGTAGGTTAGAAGTGCGAAGAAAGACAGATCCATCCCTTCCTAAAAAGCCAGTATACAAAGATGAAACGACTGTTATACGTCGGCAGACCGTTACATCTAAAAAGCTATTCTCATCAGCAGATGTATCCATCGTTGCCTTGAACCAAAGAAAAAGACAACAACTGATGGACGAGGAAGATGAAAATAGGTATGCTGAGTACAGAAAAGAGTCTATCAGAAATCAGTTACGATATGGATTGGATGATGCTTCGTTGCAATTACAAGCTCAAGTTGCTCAAACACTTCAGAAGTTGGCAAGCAGGCCTCAATCGCCAAACTCCTCTCAAATAAAACTTCTCCCAAGAAACCCATCAGACCCAAAAATACTAAAGTGGAAGTCTAACAAACAGACCCATGAATTGACTTTGATCAAGTCTGATGGTAGTGTTGAAAAGATATCAAGGGAGAATGCACTTGGTCTGAATCCAGTTGACCTCCAAGATCTTTTTAACCTTCAGCTTGATAGGGATGAAGATGATACTGATTCCTTGGATTTTGAGCTCCAATTCAAAGGGCAAATCCGGGAAATGTTGATGAGAGAATAAAGATCTGCTGATTTCTAAAATCTGCTGATTCCTTGATTTAGTTTTGCTGAAAGTTGTTGAGGCAGGTGATTGTGTTTTTGTAGTTAACGTTTGTTGAACTTTAAGTTGTATTCAAATTCTATGAAGTACGTATGTCTATAAATAGTTTATATTGTCTTTTTGGGTAAACAGTTAAATTGTATGTAATTGATATATTAACCGATAATCTATGTTTATAGTTGTCTTTTAGCTATAATAGATAACAGTTTTGGTACAATATCTATGCACGTATCTGTATGTTCTATTAATATGTGTTATGCATGTTTGTCTAAGAAACGACTCGTGTTTGCAGCTCTCATTTTTAATGAGAGTACTAAATTCTTTGTTAATAACATTATTCTCTTAACATCTGTTTACTAACCTTTGTAATTTCTGTTGACTGACCTTTTTAACATAGGTTGACTAACATGCATATCTGTTTACTATCTATCCATCTGGCAAGCTCTGTTGGAGATAATGGATAACATTTTTTAGGAAAGTCTGTTGGAAAGCAACAGAAGTTTTTAACAGTTAATAGACAACAGTAGTTTGCTATCAACATAATGGAATTGCTGTTGAATAAACCTATTGACCATTAGTGTATATCAATTTTATAAGTCTGCACTAATTATTTTTTTACTCTCTGTCAATATAGGCTATGCATGGTTTTCTAAGAAACGACCCGTGTTTGCACACGGGTCTTACCGCTAGTCTACTATAATAAAATAAACCAAATTTTAGACACATGTCATTTATTAAAGGTATCCTCAAATCTATACTTATCTTATATTAATTAAATAAAAAATAAATTAATATTAAATCTTATCATACTTTAATAAAATATTATCCTCAAATCTAAATTTTTAAGGATATATTCAACACGTGTAATACACGGGGTTTTAAGGATATTTTTTTTTTATTATTTGGTAGATTTTTTAACCCGACTATACATGGGTTTTTTAAAGATACAACGTTTTTAGTATCTAATATACAAAATTACATTTATTAATCTATGTAATACACATTGTTTTTAAAGATATAACTCTTTTTAGATCTATTTAACACATGTAATATATGGGTTTTTAAGGAAGTAATTTTTTTATTGTCTGGTAGATTTATTCAGCCCGATTGATTATACACGAGTTTTTTGAAAATACGACATTTTTAGTATTTAGTATACAAAATTGCATTTATTTAATATGTGTAATACACATTTTGTTCTTAAAGATATAACTTTTTTTATTATTTGATATATAAAATTACATTTATTTAACCCGTACAATATACGAGATTCATAAAGATCTAACCTTTTATTGTTTAATATATAAAATTACATTTATTTAACCCATGTAATACACGGTGTTCTAACCTACTAAAATTATATATGAAATCAAAAGATGTGAAAAATATTTATATATACATCAAATCGATTAAGAAATTATAAATTGATATTATATATACATACTAAAAGGGGTGCCCGCTTGACGTGACGAGGAACTCATACTCTAATAATTACGTAATATGTTATTATTATTGGATTAGAAAAAAAAACTATAACAATATTATACTTAAAGAGAATTAAATACTTGTTTTTATAATTTATTTTTGCTAAAAGATATTCCCATGTGAAAAAATTAATTATGTGGATATTTAAAAATTATGTACTAAACTTAGTTTAAAAGTCAAAATTATAATTTAAAGTAATAAAATAATTGCTTACATTTTTTAAAGAGTAAACTGCCATTTTGGTCCCTGTGGTTTGGTCACTTTTGCGACTTTAGTCCAAAACTCAAACTTTTTGCATCTGGGTCCCTGTGGTTTCAGTTTTATTGTCATTTTGGTCCAAAAATGAAATCAGGTCATATTTGTCTTATAAAATCCTGTTATTTTGTCCTTTTCCGCAAGGGCAAAATGATCATTTCTTTTTTATAAATAAATACCATATTTTATAAGAAAAATATGATCTTATTTGCCCCTGAGGAAAATGACAAAATTGCAGGATTTTATAAGACAAATATGACTTGATTTCATTTTTGGACCAAAATGGCAATAAAATTGAAACCACAGGGACCAAGATGCAAAAGGTTTGTGTTTTGGACTAAAATGGCAAAAGTGACCAAACCTCATGGACCAAAATGGCAGTTTACTCTTTTTTAAATTATGTAAAATTACTTTTTTTTCTTCCTTGTATTATTATATTATAGTTGTAGAAAACCCATATGATCCTGCAAGGTTATTAGGGTATCCGGGGCACTCTCCGGGAGAGGGTGCGGTGACCCCATTCCCCGATCGGGAACATCGCCGCCATCATCGCGGGGACCCGATTCGGGGAGGGGATTCGGCACTTGTTCACCGCGTTGAATTGGCACAATTTTTGAGGAACGGCTATTTTTAAACGGTCAAATTTTAAAAAAAAAATCACTTTTTAAACAAATATAAATAACCACACCCACCACTAATTTTTTACTCTCAAACCACACCCACTTCACTAATTTTTTATACTCTCAAACCACACCCACTTCACTAATTTTTTATACTCTCAAACCACACCCACTTCAAACCGAGCAATGGAGAACCAACCCCGCGAAGCCAAGAAAAAAACTAAGGGACGGGGCAAGCAACCGTCTCGTGGTGGTTCGAGCGGTGCAAGTGCACAATCACAACCCCCCTTTCGGATATACTTCACAACCCCCGTTTTTTTTTCAACAACCTTCACACCCCTCCTTTTACAACACCCAAGCAACCAACCTTCAACCCAATTTCGGCTATTTTCAAAATTTGTTATCAATGGATCCACCTCAATCCCTCGCCTTCGACCCATATGGTTTTCGTTCCCCACAAGTTCCATCTACACGAGGAAATGTTGAACGTCCTCTACCTATTTACGAGGACGAGGAGGTAGTGCCCGAAACTCAAAATTTGGGCGACGATGAAGATGACAACGGCGACGATGAATATAATGTGGATGAAGACGCCGGCAACGAAGAAGATGACGCTCGGGATAAAACGGGAAAATGGAGAGCCAAAAATGGACAAAGGTCCAAGAAGAGGCGTTGGCGAAGGCGTGGGTACATTGTTCAACGGCCTATACCAACAAGCGGTAAAAATTATATTTTTTAACGTTGTATATTTTTTAATTTTGTTTACTAATATGTAAAAAATTATATTTTTTAACCATTGTTATTTTATAATATGTAGGATCGCACACGAGGAAGCGGGTGTAGCGATCTCCACGTGATGAAAGTCGCTTTAAAGGACTTTAAAGAAAAACATCCGAACGGTTTTCAACATGTCGAGGCATGGGAGGTCGTTCGAAAACACGAAAAATGGGCCCAAGTCCCATTGTTGGGTGAGGAAGGGGAAGGTTCGGGACAAAAAAGAAAGCCCGTTGAGGTGGACCCTTCCATACCCGATATGAACGAAGACCCCTCGCCACAAAGAACACAACGGCGAGACAAGCGTCAAGCGACATCGTCCGAGGGAAGCTCGGCCGAGTTGGCGGAACAATTCAAAGAGTACACCGCCATGAAAGAAAAGAAGCACGCGATTGAATTGGAGGTGATTGAATTGAGGAAGAAAAGAGAGTCGCAGGCTCTCGAGCTCATATCGGAACAACGCGAGACGATGAAAAACTACAATTACGATCGAGATATGAAAACATTCCTCAAGCCGCACGACGATGCTCCGCCAAATATGTTGTCGTTCATCCTCGCCCGAAAGCGCGACATCGCTAACAAGTACGGGTGGCCGTGCGATTTCTAAAATTTTTATTTTCTAGTTTTAATGTAATTTTTATTTTCTAGTTTGAATGTAATTTTAATTTTCTAGTTTGAATTTAATTTTTATTTTTATTTTCTACTTTGAAATGTCTTTTGTTAAATTTTATTTAATTTTTATTAATATTTTTTTATAAACATGCATAATTACAACAAATAAAAAAAAAAAAAAACCAAGTCCCCTAAGAGGGGAGTGCCGCCATCAAAATAGGATGTGAGGGGAGTTTAAGAGGGGAGTTGACGTGGCATAACGTAATTGGGTGTGCGTAAGAGAGGGGACTCCCTTAAGAGGGGAGTGCCCCTCTCACCCTTATTGCTCAAACGGTAAAGCAATAATTTTGTCCTCATTGTGATTTCTTACGGTTAAAAACGGTAAAGTAATATTTTTTGATTTCTTACATTGTGATTTCCATTTATAAGTAGGGGTATTTTGGTCTTTAGGCTTTATCATTTTGTATTAATAAAAAAACATTCTTCTTTATTCCTAATCACCCCACCTGCACCTCCACCACCATCACCCTACCAGCCATTACCACCATTACCAAATTTGAAACCCTACCACACAAGCCATAACCACCATTGTCGGATCTGAAACCCCACCAAATTCTATCAAAATTCGTTCAACAAAATAACAACAATTCAATTTTTCTTCAATTTCCCGTAAAAAAGATGTTGACATCTCCTTGATTTGACTCAATTCTTGAACAAATCCAAAAATATTGAGCCCTACACGTCACAATTAAAACGAATTCTAAGGTTTATAAAACAAAATCAACATGATGAATGAAATTGAAGCAAACGTAACACCACTCCATCTGAGCAATTGGGTCAGTTTCTACCTCCTTCATGTCTCCCTTGAACACATCTTTACCAGAAGTCAGATCCACACCCAAACAAACAACTGACTCAACCAGGACAGTATGATGACCACCGCAGAGTCGTCGGAGTTTAGAGAGTTGAATGCACGCGCCAGATCTGTCATCATCGGCTTCGTCAACGACTTTGGCAGTGGTAGAGAGTAATCCGGTGATGCCAGGTGGTTGGTGGAGGTGGAGGTGATGGGGGTGGTGGCTGATGACGATGATGGAGGTCGTGGCATGTAGTGGTGGGGGTGGTGGTTGATGGCGGTGGTAGTTGTCGGAGATAAGTTGGGTGGAGAAGTACTATCTGCGATGATGAACATTTATACAAAGTATGATGATCAGATTTTTTTGGTTTGAATATAATATATAAATGGAAACAAATAATCAGATATACATTTTTATATAATATATAAAATGATAAAGCCAAAAGACCAAAATACCCCTACTTGTAAATGTAAAATATCAAACATACCACTCATTAAACGGTGTTTTTTAACTAAGTTAGTTATTTGGATGAAAATGACAAAAAAATGTCAAACGTGGGGGCAAAATGGTACAAAAAGATTATTTTGGACGAAAATGGCAAACGTGCTCAAACCTCAGGGACGATTTTGACAATTAACTAGTATTTTTTTATAAATGGATTTATATACCACTCACCTAGCTACCAAATCATCAAGGTACAAGTTACTATTATCTCGCTTTCTTCACTTTTTAAGCTAACGTTTCTTTCCATTGTCTAGTTAAATATTCATTATGTATTTATCATGCATATCTATCACTCCTGTTTTGGTAGTTATAATATATTGTAATGTAATGGATAAATAGAGCGAATGACTAAATATTCCACTGTGACATGGAGAGTAATTTCAACCCTTAGATTCGATAATTATGTGATGAACGGCTATGAACTTGTTCATGCAAATCCACTTGCCCTAATTAATATAAAACCCTCCACCTGTGACTGGGTAGTTGACCAAACCTACACATCTATGTCACTACGTCTTTGACAGCATCGAATTTGATGGATGATTCCACCAACATATTCACCACCGCCGACGAAGAAACTGCCAACCAACAAGAACGGCTACTTCCGATCGCTAACGTCGGCCGGATCATGAAGCAAATACTGCCACACAACGCAAAGATCTCCAAAGAGGCCAAGGAGACTATGCAAGAGTGTGCTTCTGAGTTCATCAGTTTTGTCACCGGTGAAGCCTCCGAGAAATGCAAAAAGGAGCGGAGGAAGACGGTGAACGGTGACGATGTGTGCTGGGCTATGGGGACACTAGGGTTTGATGACTATGCTCCACCATTGAAGAGGTATTTAGATAGGTATAGAGAGGTTGAAGGCGATCGATCCGGTGCTTCACAAAGGAATGAAGATGAGGGCGGACCATCATCGTCTTCAGCTAAGTTTAATCCAATCTCGAAACCATTTTAATCATGGGTGTCTCTATTTTCATTTCTTTTTGGTTTTGCTAAGTTGTGTAGGATGATTCATACTGAGGTAAGCATGTATGTTCGATAATGTAAAATAGATCAACTAAACAGTTTTTGTTTCCGTTATATGGTCTAACAAAAAGATCTAGCAACTATAGTTTTTTTTTTTTTTTTAAATTATATCAACACTGATTGATTATTTTCTTTCAAATTTGTTACCATGAACTTACATCAATCTTATATTTACAAAATTATTTGACGGAAAAATGCTGTTATCTTCCTGTATGTGATAAGACTGTAGTAAAAATACTATTTCCATGAAGATAGTGAAACCATATTAAAAAGTTATTTAAGAATTAAATGTTGCTATCACCAACTTTCTGAAACTACTAATTGGGTACCTATAATTGCAGAATTCTTGATCATCCTTTACTTATGATTAATGAAGTTACTATTCCTACTTCAAGGTCCTAAGAGTATATCTGATCGGACTTCCTCTCTCTTCTACGGTGCGTGGAAAACTTTCCATGAAAGGCAACAAAACCTACAGACCTCCCTATCTCCACTCTCCTCTGACAAAACACCATCCTTCCTCCATTGGTAGTTTGTGCCCATGGACCACCCTCGACTCTCTCTTCCACGTTTGCTATGTCTCTTCTCCACATTAGTCCCTGTGGGATTAAACAAAGTACCCAATTGCACATGTTTTAAGTATTGTTAGATAAAAGTGTTGGGATTAAACGGGTCACACGAACACAATCAACACAGAACTCACACACACACACACACACTGCTCACAATCAAGAACACAAAGATTTATAGTGGTTCGGTCTGGTTCTGACCTACGTCCACTCTCGGTAACTAGAAGGTTTTATTTGCTTTGTGATACTCTAAACTGATACAAGATCAATCTCTTATATAGAGATTAAAACAAAGAAGAAAGTCAAAAACAAGATCCGTAAAAAATGGGTCACGGAGAAGACTGGATTATCCCCTGCTTTTTATCCTCTTATCCTGTTTTTCTGACCTCAACTTGATCAAGTGGATTCACACTCAACAAGTGAATTCACCCTCAACAATCTCCCACTTGAAGCCATGGAATAATCTTCAACTGTGCTTCAACTGTGCGTCAGTATTTCTGTAAAAAACTTTTGATCTTAGCATATTCCTTGTTACCCGGCCTTCTCTTCAATTATCCTAAAGGCCAGTTGAAGCTATGCAAAACTTCAACTTCTCTAAGGTGACAACCTTAGTCAACATATCAGATGGATTTTCACTTCCTTTGATCTTCTTCAACTTCAGAGTGCCTTCACTAACTTGCTCTTTGATGAAGTGATATCTCAGCTGTATGTGTTTCGTCTTCGAATGGAAGACAGGATTCTTTGCAAGATGAATTGCACTTTGATTGTCACAGAATAGTGCACAATCAACTTGTTCCTTGCCAAGCTCTTTGAGAAAATTCTTCAACCATATAAGCTCTTTGCTTGCTTCAGCAACTGCCATATACTCTGCTTCTGTGGTTAAAAGAGCAACACTTTTCTGTAGTCTGGACATCCAACTTACCACAGTGCCTCCCACTGTAAAGACATATCCGGTGGTGCTTTTGTAAGATTCTTTACAGCCACCAAGGTCTGCATCTGCAAAACCCTTCAGAATAACATCTTTCCTCTTAAAATGCAATGCCATCTTTGAAGTTCCTTTCAAGTATCTCAGCAACCATTTAACTGCTTTCCAATGTTCTCTTCCCGGATTGGACATAAACTGACTAACAACTCCCACTGCATGAGCTATATCTGGTCTCGTGCATACCATTGCATACATGAGGCTACCAACTGCAGATGCATACGGAACTTTAGCCATTTCTGCTTTGTCTTCATCTGATTTGGGTGACTGAACTTTAGAAAGCTTAAAGTGACTTCCCAAAGGTGTGCTTCTGATCTTGGCATCTTTAAGGCTGAATCTCTCTAACGCTTTCTCAATGTACTTCTCTTGAGATAGTGTCAAAGAACCATCTTTGTTTCTGAAAATACTCATCCCGAGTATTTGATTTGCAGCTCCCAAGTCTTTCATCTCAAACTCTTCAGACATTTGCTTCTTTAACTTCTTGATTTCTGTCATGTCTGAACCTGCAATCAACATATCATCCACATATAGTAGTAGAATGATATAAGAACCCTTGAACTTCTTGATGTAACAACAATGGTCATTTTCACATCTCTTGTAACCAACTCTTCCCATGAAGTTATCAAACTTCAAGTACCATTGTCTGGGCGCTTGTTTCAGACCATAAAAACTCTTCTTCAATTTACACACCAAGTTTTCTTTGCCTTTAACCTGAAAACCTTCTGGTTGTGTCATGTAGATGTCTTCTTCTAGGTCACCATGTAGAAAAGTTGTCTTGACATCTAGCTGCTCTAGATGCAAGCCTTCTGCTGCAACAATACTGAGAACAAGTCTGATGGTAGTCATTTTCACCACTGGAGAAAATATTTCATTGAAATCAATTCCCTCTTTCTGCTGGAATCCCTTGACCACTAATCTTGCTTTGTACCGTTTGCTACCATCATGTTCATCTTTGACCCTGAAAACCCATTTTTTTAAGAGCCTTCTTCCCAGCTGGAAGCTTTGTTAAGTGTCAGGTCTTGTTCTTCTCAAGCGACTTCATCTCATCTTTCATTGCTAACTCCCACTACAATGAATCTTTTAACCCCATAGCTTCAGAGTAACACTGGGGTTCACCATTTTCTGTCAAAAGTATGTAGTAGACTGATGGTGAGTATCGGTCTGGAGGTCTAGTGACTCTAGACGATCTTCTTGGTTGAACTTGAGGTGTTTCTGGGGATTCTAGAGTTTGAGGAGCAACTTCTTCTTCTTCTTCTTCAGAATCATTACTAGAATCATCCCCTGAGCTCCCACTGTCGCTTGACTCATTCCCATTTTCTGGAATGTCGACTGAAGCTTCTTTTCTTGTTTCACCACTTTCAAATTCAACATATTCTTTCTGAACTTCTTATCTCTTGGTGTTTCTGTCTTTGTACAATTCGTTTTCATTGAAGACAACATTCTTGCTTCTGATTACTTTTCTGCCTTCATTATCCCAAAGCTTGTAACCCATTTCTTCTGACCCATAACCAATGAATGTGCACTTCTTGGATTTTAAGTCTAACTTATCCCTGTCACCAGCTTCTAACAAATCGTAAGCACTACAACCAAAGACTCGTAAGTGTTCGAGACTTACCTCCTTTTCTTGCCACATTTCTTCTGGCAACTTGAAATCTAAGGGAACGGTTGGTTAACGGTTGATCAAGTAGGCTGCAGTGTTAACTGCATCGGCCCAGAATGTCTTGGGCATCCCAGCATTTAGCCTCATGCTTCTAGCCCTCTCATTCAAAGTTCTATTCATTCTCTCAGCTACACCATTCTGCTGAGGAGTTCCGGGAACTGTCCTGATCATCTTTATCCCTTCCTTGGCATAATAGTTAGTGAACTGCTTGCTTATGTATTCACCACCATTGTCCGACTTTAAGCACTTTACCTTCAAATTAGTTTCATTTTCAACAGCAGATTTCCATATCTTAAAAACATCAAATACACCAGATTTTTGTTTAAGAAAATATACACATACCTTGCGTGTTGAATCATCGATGAAGGTAACATAATACCTCGAGCCTCCTAGAGATGAAACTGAAGTTGGTCCATATACATCGGAGTGAACAAGCTCTAACTTCTGAGCTTTCGGTGTTCTCCATTTCTTCACAAAAGTAACCCTCTTTTGTTTTCCAAGAACACAAGGTTTACAAAATTCAGTTTCCACTTTCTTCAAGTTTGTAAACTTTCCTTTCTGAGCCAACATCTTCAATCCCTTTTCGCTCACGTGTCCGAGTCGGTTGTGCCATAAATTTGATGGACTCGGACCGATGGTCATTGCATGAACACCTTCAGCAGAAACTTCTGCCATGTATAGAGTGCCTCTCTTCTTTCCTTTGGCAATCACTAAATTGCCTTTGATCACTTTCCATTGTCCACCCCCAAAATGAACATTAAACCCTTCATCATCCAGTTTACCAACTGAAATCAACTTTCTCCTCAGGTTAGGAATAACCATGACATTTTTCAATGTCCATATAGTTCCTAATGGGGTCTTCAAGTCTACATCTCCAATACCTGTAATATCAAGCATTTGATCATTTGCTAAACGAACTATACCAAAGATACCTGTTCGTAGATTCTTGACCATATATGGGCATGAGATAGCATGGAAAGAAGCACCCGAATCCATAATCCAAGATTCAACTGAATCTTCAATAGAACAGATGAGAACATCACCTAATTCTTCCGAGGATACACTGTTTACTTCTTTCTTTGCAGCTGGTTTTGTATATTGGCTTCTAAAGTGACATTTTTCTTTGCAATTCCAACATTCAACGTCTTTTCTGTTCTTTGACTGTCCCTTTTTTTCTGGACTTGGACCTGCCTCGATTATGTCCTCTTTCGTTTCTTCTTCCTCTACTTTCTGTATGCAATAAAGAACTAGAATTAGAAGTCTCACCATTGTTTCTCCGTCTGATATCTTCATTTACTATCAAGTCACGAATACTCTCGAAAGTGAGTTTGGTAGTTCCGGATGCACTACTAACAGCTATGACTGTGCCTGACCAACTGTTGGGCAACGATGATAAAAGGAGTAGCGCTTTATTTCAACTGAGGCTAAACGAGAGATAATCGAGGTAAACTTATTTATGTGAGCGGTAACCAACATGCCTTCCTTCATCTTGGTGTTAACCAATTGTCGGATGAGGAATACTTTGTTTGAAGCGGATGGTTTTTCATAGATGTTGGACAAAGCTTTCAATACACCATATGTGGTTGTTTCATTGACAATGTTATATGCAACACTCTTTGCCAAAGAAATCCTAACCACACCCAAAGCTTGTCTATCCAACAACTTCCATTCTTCATCATACATGTCATCCGGTTGTTCACCCAACATAGGCAAATGCAAACTTTTCTGATACAACAAATCTTCAATTTGCATTTTCCAAAATCCATAATCACTTCCATCGAACTTGTCAATCTTGATTTTACTATCTTCTGCCATTTTAACAAATAATTATCAATTTGCTACAAACTAAACGAGTTCGTACTGCTAAAGGATAATTATACTAGCGGAAGCAATAAATAGAAACAAATACTTATCTGTTTCGTGCTTTAAATGACAATGAACAAGTAGTAGTGGGTTATGATGGATGTTTGTCAAAGTTGAGGGACCTTTCTGATCAAATTGAGAAATTCAATTTTTTCATCAGAAATAAAGTTGAGGGGTCTTTCTGATCAAATTGAGAAATTCAATTTCTCCACCAGAAATAATGGCACGTACATGCTTCTTCTTCCCCAATTCCACCAGAACAAAGAAAATTTTGTTCCTTCTCCTCCACAGAGTCTTCTTTTCCACTTTACAGAAAAAAAAACTCATGCTCTCCTCTTCTTCTTCTCTTCTGTTCGTGTGTCAAACAAGAGCCAGACTAGGTTCAATCGGAACCCTAGACAGCGACGACGGCTGCGGTGAATCGAGCAGAGTACTGGACGGGTGGCGGCTGGTGGGCGGCGGAATTGCCGGCGGTTCTGGCGGCGGCGATGGCGGTTCTGGTGGCAGCAACGGCTGCTAGTTCTGAACAGAAGTCGGCTGCTATGAAGAGACGGCTGAAACCGATGCAAATCGGAACCCTAGTTCAGATTTCTACACTGTCAGGTAACTTCTTCCTCTTTCTACACCTCTGTGTTCATGTTCAAGAACAAGAGCCTGAGCTCTGATACCAGTTGTTGCATGGGATCGAACGGGTCACACGAACACAATCAGCACAGAACTCACACACACACACTGCTCACAATCAAGAACACAAAGATTTATAGTGGTTCGGTCTGGTTCTGACCTACGTCCACTCTTGGTAACTAGGAGGTTTAATTTGCTTTGTGATACTCTAAACTGATAGAAGATCAATCTCTTATATAGAGATTAAAACAAAGAAGAAAGTGAAAAACAAGATCCGTAAAAAATGGGTCACAGAGAAGAGTGGATTATCCCCTGCTTTTTATCCTCTTATCCTGTTTTTCTGACCTCAACTTGATCAAGTGGATTCACACTCAACAAGTGGATTCACACTCAACAAAAAGAACTCGCTCCCCAACTATATTAACTTGCATCTACTTCCAGATATTTCAAGTCCCTTTCTTTCGCTTTTGCTTCATAAAAAAAGTGTAATCCAAAAGCCAGGGCGGATCTAGTTAATGAGACCGGTCTTCTAGGAACCCACATGGTTTGGAAATTTTACTGAAAACGTATACAGAAAATATAGAGTGAGCTCGGAAATTAATTATGGGTGAACCCATAACAAAACATATGAACTGCTTCACTATTATAGCGCCCACTTTCTACGCTTTGATCTTGCTTTTGATTCTTGTCAGATGAATTTTTATTTTATTTGTATTTTTGCGTTCTTTTAAAACCTCTTTTTAACATAAAACCCAATAACCCATATTAGGGTTAAAGACTTGTAGCAAAAAAACGAAAGAAAAAAAAAACACTATAGGGCGCACCTCCTCCACCTCCACGGCTCCACCTCCATGCGGACCAGCCACCTGTGTTGCCCATAATTATCTTTGATCTCTAGATCGCGAATGATAAACTAAACTTTATTGAATACTGAATTTGAATACAATGGAATGAATGTTACAAATGAATTCTAAGCCCTATTTATAGTTTCTAATGGGTGCGAGTGAATAGACGCGTCTCTTCGTGAACGGGTGTGTCTCTTGGATTGTGTGGATGTGATTAAACGTGAAGAGGTGCGTCCCTTGATTCCAAAAGTCACGTCCCTTGTCTTCCCTTGTGGATGCCGATCGCGAATGGGTGTCTCCCAAGGAGACATGTCAATTTGGGTGGAAGTTACCAACTTCCAGATTGTCAACTTTGGTCCCCATACTTTATAACCGCCATACACCTAACTTTTAACTATGTACTAATAAACCCTTGTAGTTTGGATGTGTAAAGATTAGTGATTTCATTCACCCCCTAATCTTGAACATCCTTGAGTTGTTATAGATCTTGAACTCCGAGCAGTTCTCGCATTGTAGCAAACTTGACTCTTGCTAGTGCCTTTGTTAGTATGTCTGCCCGCTATAGTTATCCACTTATGTGTTCCACATTGATGTGTTCGTTTGCCACACATTCTCTTATGAAATGATAGCGTGTATCAATGTGCTTGCTTCTTCCATGAAAGACTGGATTTCTCATGAGTGTTATTACAGAAACGTTATCCACCATTAGTGTTATCTTCTCTTCCTTCTAGTGTCACAACCCCCGATCCCTTATCTGTCCCGGGAACGGGCGGCCGCGAACTCAGTGGCGGTGGTATCAGTTTATTTAATTTGGCAGCGGAAATTTCATCAGGACCGTAGTTAGGAAATGTTTATCAGAGTAAAACCACCATATTTGATATTAATAATCACATGGGCAAAACCCAAGTTTCTTATAACAATACACTTATAGGGACAAACCCTATTTTATTTAATTTAAAACATCGTTTATTAGGTAACTTTTATAGCCACTTATTTTCCAAGCCGTCAGTGCTCTCGAGCTGGCTTTTTCCCAGTTGGCTTTCACATTATGTTACCTGAAACATGTTTTAAAAATATTTTGTCAGCGGGAAATACTGGTGAGTGAATCCCAGTTTAATCAAGAAACATTTTATCAATTAAAACAGTATTGAGAGCGATCACATTGTTTATGTCTACACAATTACTCATTCAGTACTGTCAATCCTTGACTTGTGGGTCATATTACACATTGGCTAACTCGTTGTCCAATGCTAACGTACTGTCATTCCGACTTACTACTCGCAAGTAATAAATTTTGTATACAAAACCCCAAATACCGGTAGTAATTGAAGAACTACAAAGACTCAATCACTGCTTAATCGCATTGTAAAATAATTAAGGTTTTGTAAAACATTCCAAAAAGGTTAACAAAAAAAGGATAAACTCACATTGCTATCTTAGACTTCGCGTAAGGGTTTCCTGGGAATAATCTATAATTTATACAAATGTACATAGGTTAGTATCATAACCCTTTGAAAATATTAATGATACCCTCCCCGAGACGGCATTCCAATAACTACGTCGGGCAGAACCACGACAGTTGTTACGGAACCCTAAATCAATCGGGCAGCGTATTTATTACGAAACTGGGGTTATAATACTTACAACAGAGCAGAACCTCGCTAATTAGGGGTATAATACCCGAGTATAATAACTCTAATTCAGAATTTGTGATTGAGAATTGAATTGTGAGCGAATTGAAATGAAATCCGATGCGTTCTTTATATAGTTGCTGAAACTGGTTCCCACGCGGCCCACGTAAAGAACATGCAAGGCTTACGCGGCCCGCGTCAATGCTGGGTCAACGCGTAGCTTGTCCTGGTCATGATCTAGCCTCGCCACGATGATGACACGTGTCATCACCGGGCTGCGCCACCAATTGGGACACTCGCGGCCCGCGTAAACTAACGGTGTGGCCTTACGCGGCCCGCCTGAACTAAAGAAATGAACGAGATCAGGTTTCAACCTTCATACCGCCTGCGTAAGGTTTGGGGTGGGTCTACGCGGCCCGCCTCAACTTACTATTTCTTGTTTTTTTTATTTATTTTTAATACTATATTATAATTCGGGCTCGGTTTTCACGTATGGGATGTATTTTAGAAAGTGTAGGGTGTCAGGGGTGTTTTAGGAGGGTGGTTATATTTTGGGTATCACTCCTGAGTTATTTGATAAAATATATAGTGCATTCACATTAAGTATAGTAACTCAATTCCACTTTATCCCTACGTCACTAGACAGAACCCCAACGAATTTAGGCAGAGCCTTGACATACGTTACGGGGCCCTACGTCACTTGGACAGGGTATCAGTAATCAGAGGCTACAATACTTAAAACAGGGTAGGGTTTTATTATTATTAAAATCTTAATATTTTTAAAAAGAATTATATGTAGAGACAACGAAAGAAAGAAAGAAAGAAAGAAGGAAAGATGGCATGTATGTTGGAAGTGTTCATATGCTATATATACTATAAATATAACTTTGTGTGTAAGCTAAGTCTTTGATTGTTGTTGCTTTGATAGCCTTCCACGTATACACCTGAATATTAGAATCTACACTTCATGCACATAATATCCATTTTGTATTAATTGTTAACTTTTGTAATTTATGGTGTTTACACATAAGTGCAGACGTGCACTTGAATTTGGTTATACTTAAATCCAATTTCAATTTCATAAGTTAACATTTATTATTATTATATTATTATTATTATTATAATTAATTTAACTACTTCACTTAAGTGGCGTGTATAACTTCTAAAATATGATGTTTTGTAAAATAATAAATATGTCATTAGAACGAGAATAATTTTATCTACATTTTGAACCAAGTTTCATTAAAAACAGAGTAGGTTCGAATATAATGTATTTTATAAATTAGTTATTAAATGGTTCCTACGCTTGCCCAAAATATCTCATATTTCCATTGGTCAATTTACCCATGATGCATTCTTTTAATAACATAAGTTGAAATATATATTTTATATAAATAAAAATTTTGGGAATGTTACATCCTCCCCACCTTGTTTTAAATCTCGTCCTCGAGATCCCATGAAATATGGATGAATATTTTTAGTTAATTTAGTTTCTAGGTATATTCTGGTTCTTGTTTGTAATTCTACTTTACTTTGACCAGAACTATTCTCTATGTTGTGAGATTCTTATCTTCTCAAGATTTCTTAATGAAAGTAAAATTATTAGCGTAAGTGTTTAGATGTGTTGTGTCTTCTCACAACTTTTAGTTACAGGTTTCCTAATGCGTCAATAATTGCAAAGGAAATTGTTATACTTTTGATGGCGTTCTAACCTATAGAGTTCCTGTTGTTTATCTTGTCGCACGAACTACGAGACGGATGATCAAACGAAATAGTGTTTGATGTCGGAATTATAGACGTATACGGGAGATTCCTAATAAATAAGTCTAAAATTATCATCGACACACTTGTTCATGATTTATCCCTAATTGTCAATCAATATGGTTTTTGGATTTCCTCATAGACATACACGTCTATATTTCACATACTAGTAGTATACATACCATTTATAAGGTCAATGTATTTAATAGATTCATAAGTCAGACATCAGGTCATGGTACTAAGGGAATTCCATTATTATAACACATACCCCATCTTACCCGGTCTTGCCGGAGAGGTAACCCCATCTCACCCGGTCTCGCCGGAGAGGTAACCCCATCTCACCCGGACAAGCTGGAGAGTCTACCGCACCATGCCCAGTTTTACCGGAGAGGTAATTATTATGGTATTTCCCATAAATAGACTTCTCTCAAATTAGGATTTTGAAAGTACTTCGTTTATTATAGTTTGCATCAAGAAATAAGGAAATCAGTATTCTCATGATGGATCACATTCTAGAACCGAGTAGTATCAATAAACAAGAAATAACAGTGGCCAGTTGTTATCGCTTATTTATCATACAGGCACTGTTCTAGTCATCATCCTCACAGGATACCAATAACCATCACACTTTATCTATCCAAGTAATTGGATTATCTCAAAGCTTTATACTAAGGCATTCTTCTTAGGTTCAAGTCTAAATACTGTCCTGGTTGTTACCAGTGAATATCAATATCCCAACTTTTTCATTTAAGCATAGATATTATTGTGGTTTTCTTTTGGTTGGAGAATGGAGTTTCAAATATATCATTGTCTCTAGGGGTGTTCAGAAAAAACCGTAACCAAATAAAAACCGTAAACCGAACCGTAACCGTAACCAAATAAACCGATCCGAATAACGAATTCGGTTTTTGGTTTGGTTTCTAACCGAAACCGAATTGTGAATATGGTTTTTTGTTCGGTTTATGGATCCACATTTTATTTTATTTGGTTTATTCGGTTTATTTGGATAACCGAATAAACCATTTAACTTAATTAATTATTAAATAAAAATAATAATATTTTATAAATCATATACAATTTATTAGCCCAAAATAGTTATTTTTTATGTAGCCCAAAATACCAAATGTAAATCTAAAAGCCCAACTCAACATTTCTAAAATAATAGAACTTCAGACCTATAGAAACTAGGTTTTAGGATTTCTATATTTTTTTAGAGAAAGACTCATGTTTGAAGATTATTTATATTTTGTGTCATTAGACTTGTTAACTATTTATAGTTTTCTATGATCTATGTCTTGAAGCTTTAACTTTGTGGTCATGTCTACGATTACTTTATGGATGTGTTTGTTTTATTTCGCAATGAAACTTTCTTTTATTCATATATTGTTAGGTGTAAATTAGTTGCGATGTTCGAAAGTTGGAACACAAACATAAGTATAAATTTGGAAAAAAAAAGTACTTAGTACAATTTGGTTAGATTTGGTTTATTTGGTTTCTAACCGAAACCAAACCGAATTGAATTTGGTTTGGTTTGGATCGGTTTGCATATTTCTTATTTGGTTTGGTTAGGTTTTTGGTTTGGGGTACAAAATTTTGAAAACCGAATAAACCGAACTGAATAAACCGAACCGAATAAACCAAATAAACCATAAACCGAACCGATGAACACCCCTAATTGTCTCCATTGATACTATAGCTAAGTTCAATGTAATGAGTATACTTACAGCTAACTCTTTTTATGTATATAAAATCTTAGATTCCGTTACAAGGAATATTTTATTGAGACAGATAGCAATTTAAAACATAGTAGGTTTCATGGTTTATTCTTATAATAACTTCATATTTTCATATGAATTACCAATGACATTTTCTCTTATGTTTATCTTACAGAAGAGATTATATTGGGTATACCATTAAGAAATTCTATCAGGTATATGCATATAAAATTTCAAATCTTTAGTTCATATTAGACTTATGGAATATATATATACACATATATAAAATAATAACTATACATTTGATGGTACCCATCATCAAGTTTATTCCCATAACTTTATTTTATAAAGGTAGTATATTGAAATAAATTTCAGTCAAATATAATAATTTGGAATTAAAAGTTTAGGGAAGTAAATTACTCAAAATATAACTTTTCTGGATTTATGGGAATAAATTTATTTTTAACTAGTGGGTTGAACCATATGGATTCAAAATATCAAAACTTAACTCTCAATTTATATTATATTATTAAAAAAAATATTATAGTAAATAATACAGAGTTTGATGTTTCAAAAATTGATTCTAAATATATTTGAGTAATATACATGTATTGAAATATGTATGTATATCCCATACAATATTAATAGTAATTTATTTAAAGATATTACAATATTAAGATTGTAATTTGAATTTTAAATAAAGTTATATAAAGAACAAATGTACTAAACACACATTTGAGTCAACTATTCTTATGTGGGGCATTCATTTTAAATTATAGTTTGAAAATGAATGTTCAGGAATATTTTAATGTGCTAGGTAAAATAAATAAATAAATAGATACTAAATTATTGATTCAAGTAGGATAAGAAAAGAAGTTTTCACTATTGCAATATCCTTACTTCTAAAAATTTAATTATCTAATCTTTTACCATAAGTAAATGTGCAAGGATAAAAAATATACAGTATATTATTTTCGTATAGTATAATATACTTATACTTATGAGAAGATAGGATTTGTATACATATTCTAGTAAAAAGATATAATAGCCTTGTTACATTTTAATAAACCCGCGACGGACTTATAACATAAGTGCATATACTATTCTATATACTATTTTACACTTATTAGAATTTATTACACCATGATATTTTATTAAAATTTTAGATATAAAATATATCTTTTACTTACTGTACTATCTTATAGTAAAATATACTATTCACATATCTTTGTAAAATGTTTTATCATTAATAATATAAAAGGTACGGATGAACTCAAATATTATGAGTTATAAAAAAATGTATTTGACTTACTATACGAGTCGGATATTGGAAAATTTATATTAGATTTTAGATATCAATTTATTTTCCAACCGAAAACCGTGTAGGATAGATACCCATATGTACTAGTGGAATTCTATATTTTGGTCAAACTTTAACACCTGTTTGAAAAATGAATATTTCCCTCAAGTATTTCGTTAAAGATACTCCAAAGATGTACTACAAAATAAATTTAAGTTTAAATTAATAAATTATTTTGAGAAAGAACATCTAAATAAAAATAATTAATTTATGGTTTTAGGCAAACCAACAAACCATGTGCTAATATACAAACCAAAATCAAAAACTTCGCAACTACTTAGAGTAAGTTTAACATCCAATTTATCAACTCCATTCATTTACTAATATTGTATTATTTAACTATTATACATCAGCCAGCTAACTCGAATATTTTTATTTATAATTTAGGATACACAATCATATAACTAATATGGCTTTATAATCTTATATTAATTATTTTTAGGCATAAGACCTATCTTGGACATACCTTAAAGATTTGTAGAAATGTTTTCAACGTTTAGTTAGGTCTTTTTACATAATCCAACCAACCCAAATTTCTTAAAAACTTTAAATGATTTTATGAATACTCATCATATTCATTTAACCATCTATTTTATTACTCAGTATTTCAATAGAAACTTTTACAAGTAATCCCAACATTAATCATTTCATGAAAGTATGAAGTCTTATGGTCAACTAGTTATAACCAGAAATGATAAAATAGAGTGAGAAATTGGTACACCTGGGTTTCAAAACTTGCTTTGGCTAGATCCACTAAAGCAATCTTTTAAAGATTTTATTACTTCTTAAAATCTTTTCGGTTAATTTAATAGCTTCGGTTTTTTTTTATTGGAATATAAATTATTTTGAAACAATATTATTAAAACTACAAAGTTTTAAAGCTTTATACCATATATTTCAATATGTATTTTAAACCAAAGTAAATGATTGGTTCCAAAAGAGAATCATAAATATGACTGCTTTGTTAATAACCAACTTAGTTTGATGTATATTATGATATTATTTGAATAGGTGGTATTAATTATCACAGACAAATTTCTAGTACAAACATTTGGGTACAATCATAAAATAGATTGATTAAAAACGGCAAACATTGCGACTCATATATATATATATATATATATATGTATTTATTACAAACTACAACTGGAATTCAAAATATACTAGTGATTATACATCCGTAACTTATTTTAGTCAATCTAAGTTATAGAAGTATTATGCTCAACATGCCTTTATGTAAGGTTTATTCTATCTCCTGCCTCTACTAAGTTGTTATCTAATGAGCGAAGTTCCTTTAAAGTTTCTAGTTCATAGGTGGCATGAGTGCTGGTACTAGTTTGGCCATTCGACTATTTAATGTAAGTTAGCATTTACTGATGTAGTGGCTAACATATGGAGATTTACCCATTGTTCATCTAATTCATTTTTCCCTAGTGGGTTATTGTCTGCTTCCTGAGTTTGTGTATTTATTTCCTGATTAATTATTGCTCCCTTTGGTTGTGACTTCTTTATTTTCTCTCGACTTTTGCTAATAATCCAACTTCTTTTCTTAGTGGTAAATGGTTTCTTAGACTGTGCCTTACGAATAAATATTCCTTCCTTAGTATCTGTTGAGTATCCTGAGGGATTTGGTTGAAATGAGGTTCCCTTATCTTTTGGTGAACTATCTAGTTGACGATAAATGTCCGAAATTCTTTGCTTACCCATACTGTAGACTAACAAATAGTCAAATAATATAAAACACATAATCACATAAGTTATTTCCTAACACAGAATTAAAATTTAAGTGTCAGCAGAACACTTCTTTGGCTTGAACCAGTGGCTAGGCTCTGATACCACCTTCTGTCACAACCCCCGATCCCTTATCTGTCCCGGGAACGGGCGACCGCGAACTCAGTGGCGGTGGTATCAGTTTATTTAATTTGGCAGCGGAAATTTCATCAGGACCGTAGTTAGGAAATGTTTATCAGAGTAAAACCACCATATTTGATATTAATAATCACATGGGCAAAACCCAAGTTTCTTATAACAATACACTTATAGGGACAAACCCTATTTTATTGAATTTAAAACATCATTTATTTGGTAACTTTTATAGCCACTTATTTTCCAAGCCGTCAGTGCTCTCGAGCTGGCTTTTTCCCAGTTGGCTTTCACATTGTGTTACCTGAAACATGTTTTAAAAATATTTTGTCAGCGGGAAATACTGGTGAGTGAATCCCAGTTTAATCAAGAAACATTTTATCAATTAAAACAGTATTGAGAGCGATCACATTGTTTATGTCTACACAATTACTCATTCAGTACTGTCAATCCTTGACTTGTGGGTCATATTACACATTGGCTAACTCGTTGTCCAATGGTAACGTACTGTCATTCCGACTTACTACTCGCAAGTAATAAATTTTGTATACAAAACCCCAAATACCGGCAGTAATTGAAGAACTATAAAGACTCAATCACTGCTTAATCGCATTGTAAAATAATTAAGGTTTTGTAAAACATTCCAAAAAGGTTAACAAAAAAAGGATAAACTCACATTGCTATCTTAGACTTCGCGTAAGGGTTTCCTGGGAATAATCTATAATTTATACAAATGTACATAGGTTAGTATCATAACCCTTTGAAAATATTAATGATACCCTCCCCGAGACGGCATTCCAACAACTACGTCGGGCAAAACCACGACAGTTGTTACGGAACCCTAAATCAATCGGGCAGCGTATTTATTACGAAACTGGGGTTATAATACTTACAACAGAGCAGAACCTCGCTAATTAGGGGTATAATACCCGAGTATAATAACTCTAATTCAGAATTTGTGATTGAGAATTGAATTGTGAGCGAATTGAAATGAAATCCGATGCGTTCTTTATATAGTTGCTGAAACTGGTTCCCACGCGGCCCACGTAAAGAACATGCATGGCTTACGCGGCCCGCGTCAATGCTGGGTCAACGCGTAGCTTGTCCTGGTCATGATCTTGCCTCGCCACGATGATGACACGTGTCATCACCGGGCTGCGCCACCAATTGGGACACTCGCGGCCCGCGTAAACTAACGGTGTGGCCTTACGCGGCCCGCCTGAACTAAAGAAATGAACGAGATCAGGTTTCAACCTTCATACCGCCCGCGTAAGGTTTGGGGTGGGTCTACGCGGCCCGCCTCAACTTACTATTTCTTGTTTTTTTTATTTATTTTTAATACTATATTATAATTCGGGCTCGGTTTTCACGTATGGGATGTATTTTAGAAAGTGTAGGGTGTCAGGGGTGTTTTAGGAGGGTGGTTATATTTTGGGTATCACTCCTGAGTTATTTGATAAAATATATAGTGCATTCACATTAAGTATAGTAACCCAATTCCACTTTATCCCTACGTCACTAGACAGAACCCCAACGAATTTAGGCAGAGCCTTGACATACGTTACGGGGCCCTACGTCACTTGGACAGGGTATCAGTAATCAGAGGCTACAATACTTAAAACAGGGTAGGGTTTTATTATTATTAAAATCTTAATATTTTTAAAAAGAATTATATGTAGAGACAACGAAAGAAAGAAAGAAAGAAAGAAAGAAGGAAGGAAAGATGGCATGTATGTTGGAAGTGTTCATATGCTATATATACTATAAATATAACTTTGTGTGTAAGCTAAGTCTTTGATTGTTGTTGCTTTGATAGCCTTCCACGTATACACCTGAATATTAGAATCTACACTTCATGCACATAATATCCATTTTGTATTAATTGTTAACTTTTGTAATTTATGGTGTTTACACTTAAGTGCAGACGTGCACTTGAATTTGGTTATACTTAAATCCAATTTCAATTTCATAAGTTAACATTTATTATTATTATTATTATATTATTATTATTATTATAATTAATTTAACTACTTCACTTAAGTGGCGTGTATAACTTCTAAAATATGATGTTTTGTAAAATAATAAATATGTCATTAGAACGAGAATAATTTTATCTACATTTTGAACCAAGTTTCATTAAAAACAGAGTAGGTTCGAATATAATGTATTTTATAAATTAGTTATTAAATGGTTCCTACGCTTGCCCAAAATATCTCATATTTCCATTGGTCAATTTACCCATGATGCATTCTTTTAATAACATAAGTTGATATATATATTTTATATAAATAAAATTTTTGGGAATGTTACATCCAGCCTGTAACTTCACTTAGTAATCTTTTAAGCCATAGTGCTTGGCATGCTGCTGCAGTGGCTGCCATGAATTCTGATTCGCATGATGATAATGCCACTGTCTGTTGCTTTTGTATGCACCATGTTATAGGTGATTCTCCAAAGTAGAATACTAGACCAGTTGTACCTTTTCCTTTGTCTATATTAACACCATAACTGCTATCACTATAACCTATGATCTTACATCCTCCTGGCTTCTTGTAGATGATTCCACACTCTTTAGTTCCTTTTATATAACGTAGTATTTGCTTCACTGCTTTCAAGTGTTGCTCCTTTTGTTCTTGAATGAATCTACTAAGCAGACTGACTGGGTAACATAGATCTGGCCTTGTATGCAATAAGTAACTAAGAGAACCTATCAGGCTTCTGTAATGCGTTGCATCTACTACATCTCCTTCTTCAGTCTTTGTTAACTGTGTGTCACACCCTGAATATTGTGGAAGCATGATTATGGTGTGACTTTCTTAATATCATTGCATTCAATCATGACAACAACTATATGATAAAACCATAGATCGTCATCCATTAGATATATTTGAAAACATCACAACATCATTGTTTAACAAGACTCCAAATTCAATTTTTACAAACCATGCAAATTGTTTTAAGAGTTCACAAGGACTCTCCAAAAGACTCTAAATAAAATCAAGATTTGGAACAGGTGTCTGGTCCAGGATAGGACACCCTAACCAAACCCTAAACCATGGATGACATCTTTTATTTTTAACAACACTTGAAAACCTTCGAACGCCCGCCAGATCCACTTTTAATTTCCTGAAATACATGTAATTTGAAAACATCAACAAAAGTTGAGCGAGTTCATGTGTGTGTTTGTGAAAAATCCTTTGAAATAATTGTAAGTATGTTTATATGAGAAAAATGAACAGATCAATTAATGGTTTGCAAGGCCATCAATATGTGTGGAATGGTGTAGGAAGGCTCAATCCTTTGCGTATTTCGCACCGGGCCTCCCTGCTGGAACGACATAGTCACCACATGAGCCAACTCGCGGACTCATGGGTGGGGCTCGCAACAACCAAATAGATCTATCACTCATGACCCTCGGTCCTTCTAAAGGATTAATGGTCTCAAGCTAACGCCTACCCTTTCACATGATCTAGCAGTTCATTTCATTTGTAAACCCTTTGAAATCATAATCATTTATAACATGTACTTCACCCCCAAAGTTCTAAAACGAAAACAGTTAAAAGAAAAGGGGGACATGAACTCACAGTATTGCGTCTTCAATCACCGTAACAAAATCTCTTCGGATAAATACGACTACCTACAACGTACTAATGTCTATTAGACGAACGGGCCATGCCTTGACTTAGTGTTACTGTTTTTGAGTTACGGTTATTTGTGTCTTCGGTATTATTCCAAGTTATATAATTATTTGTTAAAATAATTAATATTTTAACTTAAATTATATTTATGAATTTTGAAATAATTGTTAAGCAATATTATTGTAGTAATACTTCCCAAGTATTTTAAACTTGTATTTCCTTCCCAAGGATGGGGGTACCTTATACATGTGTATTTTGTCATGTTTTGAGGTCGTATTCCGGTGTGTGTTTATACGCACGGGATACGTATTTTTATCGTATTTATTAAGTATTCTCTATACTTAATTTTGTATTAAATTTTTCGGAATAGTATCCTTTCTAAAAATCCAATATATATTTCCAAGATATATATACTTTAAGGAATATCACTTACAAAAATTATTTATAATTTTTATTTGGCAAAAATATTTGTATTCTCTTATAAATTCCAAAAATAATATATTTTCAAGTCCACTTGGAAATTATATATATATATAAGCTCATTTTTCTCAAAAATAACATACTTCACATTTATTTTAAGAAAGTGTATATTTTCCCAAAAATATTGTATTTTATTTTTGTTTAAGAAAATATATATTTCTTAAAATAATATATCTTCTAAAAATTTCAAGAATATATATTTTATACTTTGTCAAAAATAATATATTTCTCCTTGTCAAAAAAATAGGATATACTCTTGTGGTAATTGTAAAAATCATATTTTGTTTTCTTGGTATCCCAAAATATTATTTACCAAATATACTTTGTGAATAAATCTTCCGGAATATTTTGTAAGTCTCATTTCATAGTTCGGTTCTCTAATGTTTTTGTGTAAGCTCGTATATTTATTCTTTGGAATTTTGGTATTATTTAGGTTGGTAATTTCTTGGTATTTTGTGAGTTATAATATTTCAAGTCCTAAAATAATATAACTAATACATAAAATATAAAATTAATCACACACATGGTGTCTTCTAAATATATATCTCCTAAATACATATTTAGTCACTTTTATTTATAAAAACCAACCTCCAATATTTATATTTTTGTAACAAAATTTATGGCAAAGTTTATGTAAGAAATCCATGGTTTAAAATACACTTGTAAATATTTGTTTAAGAATATTTTTCTAAGTGTTTATATTTTTAGAAAATTTTGCCATAGTTTCCCCTAAAAATGGAGGTTTCCATGCTTTTAAGCATATCATTTTCTGTTGTAAAAATCATCACAATCAATTTACAATTTACAATCATCAACAAACAACCCTTACTTACCAATCTTGCCAAAATCATGCATTTTCTATTACTTCATGAACTTGAATATTTGTAAAAATTTGTAGTAATTTACTAGTATTCTTAGTAAGTCTTGTAACCCTTTAAAATATGATTAGTTCTTTAAAAACTTCATTTTTGAAGAAGTTAGAAGTTTACAACTTCAAAACATGTTTTCTAAGAATATTTCTTTATGTATTCTTCTTGTTACACGAGTGTTTCTACACTTGTTTAATCACTAAAAATGATGTTTGTTTATACAAGAACCAAGTTTTAGCAAAACTTATATTTTAACTTGGGTTCTTTGAAAGAGCATCCATAAATCTTTAGATCTACATGTTTAACAACTTACTTTGTTCATTACTTTTCAAGAAAACAAAGTATTCTTTCAAGTTCATGATCTTTACGTGGATGATCTATCATCCTTCATCATTTCTACTTTCACATCTTGCTAGATTATGTTTTTAATCATGATCTAGCAAGACCTTATGATGATCAACATCATTTCTACAAACAATCAAAGATCAACAAGCATAACAACTTATATACATCAAGATATCTTTACTAAACAAGCTTATGTTCATGTTCTCTTCATATGATTCTTTAGTGTTCTTTAAGTTTTGATCATGATTCATCATTAACCACTTAAAATAGATGTAAAATAGATAGATCAAGGTTCTTACCACTAGCACAAGGCTAGGGATGATTCAAGTGAAGAAATGAAGAGGATAAAAGAAAACAAGAGAGGTCCTTCAAGATCCAAAGCCACCAAGCTTCCTTATATGATCTCTAGCACCTTTGTGTATGCTTAGGTTGTATGAAGATGGATGAATGAAGGTGATGGTGGGTGTGGGTGGGTTCGGCCGTGAGCAAGGGAGGAGAGGGAGGAAGAGTAAGTGTGTGAAGTTTATGGACATATGATCCTCTAAGTTCTTTTTATAACCATTTTCTCATTTTAACCCTTGGTTTATATGTTTTCAAATGGCCAACAAGATCTAATAAAATAATTAAACAAAATCACAAGTGGGTCCCTAGCATGGGCAGTCCACTAGGTGGGGGGTGGGGTAGATTAGGGTGTAACTAGTTGGTTAATGATCTAGTTTAATTCTAAGCGTTAGTTACATGTTTTGGTTATTAGATATTTTTAGGAGGTGTTATGGTGTTTGGGGACCATAACTAGCTTGGAAATGTTAAAACAGTGCTCCTAGTGTAATTTGGATGTTTCAGGTAGTGTCCAGTTGTTTGGTTAGATACTGGTTCGTTAAAGTGCTAAATTATACAGTTTAGTGCTCTTTATGTAACTTTTTGTGACATTTTTAATTCCCGACACTTAGGAAAGCATTCAGGACCATTTAAGCATATTTCTGCATGAAATTAGATTGTTTAAGTGCTGATTTTTGCTAAATTTTGCTGAATTCAGCACTTTGGGTGAATTTTAGGCACTTTCCGGCACTTAAACTATCACTTAGAAAGGCAATTTTATGATCCTTACTTTCCTACACACTACCCCAGTGTAGTACTTAGTTTCTGGCTCATTCTGTACCTCAATGCACTATCTATCTATGTGCTAAACTCCGTCAGCATTTTCCTGCTTTGTCTGATAACTATGCTAACTTTACTTAAGGCATCATTTAAGGCAATACAGTTTTCATGCGGTAATGACATGACATTAAACAATATGTGATGCACATACATGTATTAAGCAGAAATCAGAAAGCAGTTAATTGCAATTTAGCACAGTCATTAAGCACTAATCATGATTAATTAGTTGTACGGTTACCTGGATTTTTGACAGTTGTCACATTCTCCCCCTGTTAAGAAAATTTCGTCCTCGAAATTTATACTACCTTAACTCCCTAGGGTTACGTTATGCATGAATAAATATGGATAACACCACAGTAACTAATCACAATACCGAATCAAAACCTATTGAATCAAGTGAATCCAAGGACATCTTCCCATCCTAAGAATCCAATGGTTAGAAGGTATGTCTTTCAGAATTTGGCTTCAAGGGATACGAGTTGTATAGGTGTAACATCTAGTGTCACTTACAATCACAGGGGTCCAATAAAAGAGGAGTTCTGACTAATAGAATTTCAACAGGTTGTTTACGAAACGCAAACGAATTTTAGAAATAATAGCATCCGCTTGATGAACTCAAAATCAACAACTCGGATATGATAGTAACATGAAAAGGATCTGTCAACTTTCGAACAAATAAACGAATGAAATTAGGATGTTGACATTATTTAATTACAAGAATACACCGAAATGAAACACAATTGAAACTGGTGTACCATAGTCTTAATTCATAGTTGCACTATGAATGTTTAAAAGACAATTTTGAGTAAAGATATGGGTAGATGCGTGTGAAACGGTTGACCACGACTAGCACAAGCTACAAGTTTGTAACGATACCACGAGGTGTCATAACTGACATAATTCAATAATAGCGGTGACCGAACAAGTTCACCGTGTTTGAAATCAAATGAAAGTGTACTGAAGCGAATCTGGAAATGCGATTTCAAATGGTATCGCAGAATTTTCAATTGAACATGGAACACCAAAGAATTACTGTTTTCGATCGAAGATGAAAAAGTGATAAATACTACAAAGCATCCGATCGATAATGAAAGAATCGTTAGGAGGTACACTGGGATATAAAAGAAAATGAATCTTATGTACCATTGTCTTGACACACAACTGTGTTAAGATTACTTTAATCATGATAAAACAAAACGGATTCAGAGTCAACCAATAAATAAACAATTAAATCCGAGTATGAGATGTGTAAACGAGATTAGTGCAAACTTCAATCCAGCGAAAACATCACCGTAAGGTGTCGAAATTACCAAACGACTTCAATGGAACCGTAGACTAAACAAATCTACTGCGACTTGGAACAAATGAAACTCTCACAAAAATGGATTCGAATACGATGCTCTCAATACATCATATGATGTCTTTGAATTGAAAACGCAACTGGACAAGTTCAAGTAATTGAACTTGATTTTAACGATATTTGACAATAAATACATGCATTGACAAAGGAATTTCGGCATGGTTACCAGAATAAACCATGTATTTAACTTGAAAGAAAGGAAGTTTCAAGAAAGTGTGTTGACTTGAAAACAAAGGAGCCAAAAATTTCAATAACCGAGGTCATTCGGACCATAAATCAACGATTAGCTTTTAGCAAAATGACATTTGGATAAAACGCTTATTCGAACCGAAACCTCACTCATAACAAATAGTGCATGCGTAACATATGAGTTTCCAAGAAATGAAACAATGAGCATTTGTTAAAATGAGGAAATGATCAAGTGCCTAGACAAGGAGTGTTTACCTTAATGAAGAGAATTGTCGGAACGCAACTACCAATAAGAGGAGTATAGACGCAAGAATTTTCTTGCTAGAAGCAAAAGTGGGAATTTTAATGAAAGAAATTCGAGTACTTTACCATTTGGTTAACTAAAATAGCTTACACGACGCAGTGAGAAGGTTTTTCCCGAGTTAATAGACGTGGTTTTCTAAGCGATATCCTTTAGCGAGTTCCGACCCACGCTCCTGGTAGTTGTGGCACATACGAGAGCTATCGTCCTTCTTCTTGACGAGCAGAACTGGAGTTTCCCAGAATGAGAAACTTGGTCTGTTAGCTTCCTTCTCTAGCAACTCCTGAAGCTATGTTGACAATCCTTGCATCTCCGAAAGTCGATAGGGTGTCTTAGCTACAGGCGCGACGCCTGGAACCAAGGCAATGTGAAATTCGACTTGTTATTGAGGGAATATTTCTGGAAAATCTTCGGGGAAGGCTTCAGGATGTTCTCTTCCACAGGGGTATCTTTGAGCTTTGGTTCTTCGACTTCCCGGTCCACGTCATGAGTTAAGGTGGCAATACACCTTTTACGCAAAACTTTCATGCCTTCAATCAATCAGCAATCTGTAGGGGTGCATTCTGCTTATTTTCACGAATCACGATCGTCTCTTCGCTTGCCATCGGGGTGCGGATAGTCTCTTCCCGACATGCAATCTCTGTACTGGTACTTAGCAATCAATCCATCCCATCTACGAAGTCGAAGCTTCCCACTTACTGGTAGAAGGTCTATCGTAACTCACATTCTACAGTGCAGTCCCTAATCTTTCCTTAGGTTTCTATTAGCCTCCCATTAGTGGGTTTTATCAAGTATAGGATATCTACCCTATTTGCTACTAACCTAAGTATATTCTTAAGCCCTAGATGTACAAGGTTATAGCTGGTACTAACATCAGTTAGCATAGACGCAATGTGTTGGTTAGTAGGGAACATACCAGTGACCTTGTTCAGACCCTGACATGCTTCACAAGCTCCAACGTTGATTGCTCCTTCATAGTCTTGGTTAATCTCCCTTGGGAAATCTTTCCTAAAGTGCCCCACGTTACCGCAGTTAAAACACCCTTGGCCACGTTCTTGATTGTCACCATTTCCGCCTGGACGGTTGTTGTTATTTCCCTTGCGATCTCTGCTACCTTCTTGCCCTTCTTTACCATATCCAGTACCATACCAACACGTCTCCTTAAGATGACCAATTATCCCACAAGTTTCGCACTTTCTAGGCCTACATCGCCCCATATGATGTCGTAGGCAGTTGTCGCACTTGGGGAGAGTACCTAAGTACGCTTTTCCCTTTTTGGTCTTGTTCTTGTTATTTTCCCGGTCCTCTTCTTGGAAATCAATGAGCTTCCTTTTGTTCTTTCCCGATGACTCCACCGGAGTTTCCTTCTTCTCGTCGGGGGTCAAAAGTTTTTCCAATCTAAGTGCTTCCTTAGCGAGCGCTAAACTCATAATACTTGCATGAACAGTTGTTGGTGGCGTTGATGCTGTCATCAAACTTAAGGCTTGAGGTGCTAGTCCCCAGATGAATTACCCCATCCTCTTCAACTCTGGTTCCACCAGGTATGGAACAACTCGCGACAAATCATGAAGTCTCTGCACGTACTCCACCACCTTTGGACCTTCCATCATCAGACTCCGGAATTCACCTTCTAGTTTCTGGATCTCCATCTGAGAACAATACTCCTTATGCATCATTCCTTTCAGCTCACCCCATGTCAAAGCATACGTTGCAGTCTCGCCCATTATTCGAACTTGAAGGTTCCACCATATCTGAGCCTCATCTTGGAATAGTCCAGAAACGTATGGGACTTGTTGCTCTAGCGTACAACCGCTCATTCATACAATAGAATCCACATTCTCGACCCATTTCACAAAAGCTATGGCACCTCCAGTGCCATCAAGGTTCAGAGGCTTGCAGTCTAAAAACTGCTTGTAGGTACAACCTGTACCCAAGCACCATCATCACAGAAAGTATTAGCAAGCACACTTGGAATTGTCCAAACGTATTGTAATGTGTCTTAGGTGACTTAAACATTACCGTTAGGTGGGTTATTTCCTGAGGTATTTTCGCTGTGTTTGTAGCGAAGAACCTCGTGTCGTGCGATGGCCTGTGTGAGGTGCGCTTGTAATTCTGCCTCGGTCATGGGCAGCTGAATGATTCCTTGATGAGACATCTTCTAAGAAGAATTTGGATTGGTCAGGTTTCATTTGTTCAGGGAGTGCATATAGTTGTTTAGAAGTCATATGTATATACATAATAAGTTATCATATCAACAAATCAAGTAACAGCATAATCATAGCATAAACAAGTAAATGGGATTATGTCTAATGAAAGTATAACAGATAATCACGTATACTACAATCATAGCACATTCCTATATATCAACAACACGTTTAAGGGGAACATTACGATTAAGCTTTCATTAATTACTGACCACAGGGTATTGTTACATGTTTTGAAAAGTGTACCATTTCAAAAGGGGAACACAGGGTCACACTACCCTTATCCAACAGGTCTACTAATCTACAATAGTCATATTATCAAATAGCGGTCTCCGAAAGACTTTCCAATCTTAGCTCTACGGCGGTGCTTCCATCACAGGTATTGCATCTACATAAAACCAAAAACCTACTGTACTGATGGCGGCGGAGGAGGAGGGAGGAAAATCAAACTGAGAACATGTGCGAGCTCCTCCTCGAGCTTGTGCACATGACGAAGCAAGTAGCGGACCTGCTGCTCGATAGTGAAGAATCGAGCATCAAACTCTGGAAAAGGAGTAAGAGGAGCAGGTGGACGTGCAAAAGGAGGCAGTGATGAACTAGAGGGAACGGAAGCCTGCTGGAAACGACACGGTAAGGGACGCGGTATCGACTCAAGCTCCGCGATTCTGCGACTCATAACCTCAAGTCGGAACTGAAGCGAGTGAAGTAACTCATCCTGTGTATAGCCAACAAAATGCGAAGGATGGTAGGGGTCTGAGGTCGGCATGAAGTATGGCGGGGACCCTCTGAATGGCTCATCAGTTGGTGAAGAAGTAAAAGGAGCAAAGGGTGCAGACTGGGGAATGTGTGGATAAGCTGCTGAAACATGGAGATCTTGACTAGTCTGCTGTCCTGGAGTGTATTTCCTTGGACGGGGTGCGGGTATGTTCTGCAAGAAATCGATAGGTAGATCATCTCGATGGACATCAGACTCCACAGCATCAGAAGGAGTAGCATTTGTAGGTGTAGGTGCAGGTGGAGAAACAAATGTCCCAATAACAGGAGGATCAATGGCTGCAGGAGCTACATCAGGTATGGGGGTGCAATGTCAGGTATGCCAAAAGGAATAGGGTCACGGTCAGGTAAGGGCTTAGGATCAGCAGGTGCAGCAACGGGCTAATCATCAGGAACAAAATCTGGCTCAAGACAAGGTCCAAGCTCGTGTAGAGGGGATAGTGTAGCTGACATGGATGTATCGTCATCAGCATCAGCGGTAGAGCGTCGTAATCCATCCGTCTGCAAGGCGGAAGACGTCACAGACTCAAAGGAATCTGGGACCGAGTGTAAACTAGTGTCAGGGGAATCTCGACGACAGGGATCTCAAAAAGTGGAATAGTGACAGTGTCCTCGTCTAGCCTTTCATCACCATGGGCGTCATCAAAAGGACCATCAACCAGCAACTCAATGTCAACATCAATCAAATCGTCAAAAGGCAAATCCTCGAGAGGAGTGGCCATCAAAGGAACGGGTGCGAGGATCAGTGCCACGTCATGCTCATCATCGGGATGATCGACGATAAGGTGATCATGGACGGCAATGGAATTAGCAAATGGATCCTCGTCTGGAATGCCATCAGTAGTGGGTGTATCGTCTCTCAAGCTGGGCAGCGCAAACGGCTGGCAATTGTCATTGTCGTCGAGCATCATCTCTGGGTCACTCTCCTCTGAGCCAATAGCCATAGGATCGTCAGCATCGGGCAATCCATTCTCGGATGATGACATAGTGTCTGTATCAAACATTTACAATATATGCACATATATTAACTTCTATCATTAAATATGCAATCAAGGTTAAGGTATCATGGAATCATGTATTCTTTCTAGTCTCCCAGCCTAGTCTCCCAGACTAAATCAACTAGTCTCCCAGACTAACTTCCCA
The DNA here is from genome assembly GCA_030545235.1 of Helianthus tuberosus. Classification (NCBI taxonomy): domain Eukaryota; kingdom Viridiplantae; phylum Streptophyta; class Magnoliopsida; order Asterales; family Asteraceae; genus Helianthus; species Helianthus tuberosus. The sequence continues at coordinate 33,439,442 of CM060392.1, forward strand.
GTCTCCCAGACTAAACCACCCAGTCTCCCAGACTAAACCACCCAGTCTCCCAGACTGAACTACCTAGTCTCCCAGACTAAACCACCCAGTCTCCCAGACTGAAACACCCAGTCTCTCAGACTAAAACACCCAATCTCCCGGACTGAAACACCCAGTCTCCCAGACTGTACCACAAACATAGACCTTGAAATGTGTTTCGTGTATTTTCTTTTAAAAAAAAGTTTGTTTCTTGGATCTGGACGTTTCGTGTATGCAATGAAATCATGTTGTAAAAATATTTTCGTGAGAGCCCTAATGATTGTAGTCTAGACTAGAGAAGGAATCCTAGTTCGCTACAATCGAAGCTCTGATACCAAGTTGTCACACCCTGAATATTGCGGAAGCGTGATTATGGTGTGACTTTCTTAATATCATTGCATTCAATCATGACAACAACTATATGATAAAACCATAGATCGTCATCCATTAGATAGATTTGAAAACATCACAACATCATTGTTTAACAAGACTCCAAATTCAAGTTTTACAAACCATGCGAATTGTTTCAAGAGTTCACAAGGACTCTCCAAAAGACTCTAAATAAAATCAAGATTTGGAAGATGTGTCTGGTCCAGTATAGGACACCCTAACCAAACCCTAAACCATGGATGACATCTTTTATTTTTAACAACACTTGAAAACCTTCGAACGCCCGCCAGATCCACTTTTAATTTCCTGAAATACATGTAATTTGAAAACATCAACAAAAGTTGAGCGAGTTCATGTGTGTGTTTGTGAAAAATCCTTTGAAATATTTGTAAGTATGTTTATATGAGAAAAATGAACAGATCAATTAATGGTTTGCAAGGCCATCAATGTGTGTGGAATGGTGTTGGAAGGCTCAATCCTTTGCGTATTTCGCACCGAGCCTCCCGACTGGAACGACATAGTCACCACATGAGCCAACTCGCGGACTCATGGGTGGGGCTCACAACACCCAAATAGATCTATCACTCATGCCCCTCGGTCCTTCTAAAGGATTAATGGTCTCAAGCTAACGCCTACCCTTTCACATGATCTAGCAGTTCATTTCATTTGTAAACCCTTTGAAATCATAATCATTTATAACATGTACTTCACCCCCAAAGTTCTAAAACGAAAACAGTTAAAAGAAAAGGGGGACATGAACTCACAGTATTGCGTCTTCAATCACCGTAACTCAAGCTCTTCGGATAAATACGACTACCTACAACGTACTAATGTCTATTAGACGAACGGGCCGTGCCTTGACTTAGTGTTACTGTTTTTGAGTTACGGTTCTTTCTGTCTTCGGTATTATTCCAAGTTATATAATTATTTGTTAAAATAATTAATATTTTCACTTAAATTATATTTATGAATTTTGAAATAATTGTTAAGCAATATTATTGTAGTAATACTTCCCAAGCATTTTAAACTTGTATTTCCTTCCCGATGATGGGGGTACCTTATACATGTGTATTTTGCCATGTTTTGAGGTCGTATTCCGGTGTGTGTTTATACGCACGGGATACGTATTTTTATCGTATTTATTAAGTATTCTCTATACTTAATTTTGTATTAAATTTTCCGGAATAGTATCCTTACTAAAAATTCAATATATATTTCCAAGATATATATACTTTAAGGAATATCACTTAGAAAAATTATTTATAATTTTTCTTTGACAAAAATATTTGGATTCTCTTATAAATTCCAAACATAATATATTTTCAAGTCCACTTGGAAATTATAAATATAAGCTCATTTTTCTTAAAAATGACATACTTCACATTTATTTTAAGAAAGTGTATATTTTCCCAAAAATATTGTATTTTATGTTTGTTTAAGAAAATATATATTTCTTAAAATAAAATATCTTCTAAAAATTTCAAGAATATTTATTTTATACTTTGTCAAAAATAATATATTTCTCCTTGTCAAAAAAATATGATATACTCTTGTGGTAATTGTAAAAATCATATTTTGTTTTCTTGGTATCCCAAAATATTATTTACCAAATATACTTTGTGAATAAATCTTCCGGAATATTTTGTAAGTCTCATTTCATAGTTCGGTTCTCCAATGTTTTTGTGTAAGCTCGTATATTTATTCTTTGGAATTTTGGTATTATTTAGGTTGGTAATTTCTTGGTATTTTGTGAGTTATAATATTTCAAGTCCTAAAATAATATAACTAATACACAAAATATACAATTAATCACACACATGGTGTCTTCTAAATATATATCTCCTAAATACATATTTAGTCACTTTTATTTATAAAAACCAACCTCCAATATTTATATTTTTGTAACAAAATTTATGTCAAAGTTTATGTAAGAAATCCATGGTTTAAAATACACTTGTAAATATTTGTTTAAGAATATTTTTCTAAGTGTTTATATTTTTAGAAAATTTTGCCATAGTTTCCCCTAAAAATGGAGGTTTCCATGCTTTTAAGCATATCATTTTCTGTTGTAAAAATTATCACAATCAATTTACAATCATCAACAAACAACCCTTACTTACCAATCTTGCCAAAATCATGTATTTTCTATTAATTCATGAACTTGTATATTTGTAAAAATTTGTAGTAATTTACTAGTATTCTTAGTAAGTCTTGTTACCCTTTAAAATATGATTAGTTCTTTAAAAACTTCATTTTTGAAGAAGTTAGAAGTTTACAACTTCAAAACATGTTTTCTAAGAATATTTCTTTATGTATTCTTCTTGTTACACAAGTGTTTCTACACTTGTTTAATCACTAAAAATGATGTTTGTTTATGCAAGAACCAAGTTTTAGCAAAACTTATATTTTAACTTAGGTTCTTTGAAAGATCATTCATAAATCTTTAGATCTACATGTTTAACAACTTACTTTGTTCATTACTTTTCAAGAAAACAAAGTATTCTTTCAAGTTCATGATCTTTATGTGGATGATCTATCATCCTTCATCATTTCTACTTTCACATCTTGCTAGATTATGTTTTTAATCATGATCTAGCAAGAGCTTATGATGATCAACATAATTTCTACAAACAATCAAAGATCAACAAGCATAACAACTTATATACATCAAGATATCTTTACTAAACAAGCTTATGTTCATGTTCTCTTCATATGATTCTTTAGTGTTCTTTAAGTTTTGATCATGATTCATCATTAACCACTTAAAATAGATGTAAAATAGATAGATCAAGGTTCTTACCACTAGCACAAGGCTAGGGATGATTCAAGTGAAGAAATGAAGAGGATAAAAGAAAACAAGAGAGGTCCTTCAAGATCCAAAGCCACCAAGCTTCCTTATATGATCTCTAGCACCTTTGTGTATGCTTAGATTGTATGAAGAAGAATGAATGAAGGTGATGGTGGGTGTGGGTGGGTTCGGCCGTGAGCAAGGGAGGAGAGGGAGGAAGAGTAAGTGTGTGTTAGTGTGTGAAGTTTATGAACATATGATCCTTTAAGTTCTTTTTATAACCATTTTCTCATTTTAACCCTTGGTTTATATGTTTTCAAATGGCCAAAAAGATCTAATAAAATAATTAAACAAAATCACAAGTGGGTCCCTAGCATGGGCCGTCCACTAGGTGGGGGGGGGGGTAGATTAGGGTGTAACTAGTTGGTTAATGATCTAGTTCAATTCTAAGCGTTAGTTACATGTTTTGGTTATTAGATATTTTTAGGAGGTGTTATGGTGTTTGGGGACCATAACTAGCTTGGAAATGTTAAAACAGTGCTCCTAGTGTAATTTAGATGTTTCAGGTAGTGTCCGGTTGTTTGGTTAGATACTTGTTCGTTAAAGTGCTAAATTATACAGTTTAGTGCACTTTTTTTTTTTGGGTAAACGGTTACCCCGGTGAATATTATAAAACCAAGAAGCACAATTGTGCAACTAAAATGTTACACACCAAAAAGCCTTGGCATACCAAGACTAGAAACAAGAAACAGCCAAACAAAATAAAACAACCAACTAAACGACCCAGCTCAATCTGATCGAAAAAAACTAAAGACTACACTCTACTCTCTAGCCAGGATCGATCTCCATGTTGCCACTAGGTATCTGCCATTTCTCAAGTAATCTTCGAAGGCCAGGTCTCCACTTGAATTTGAATGTCAAAAGGCGCAATCGAACCGTCCGAATGATCTCATGAGCAATCACCATCGCCGTTCGCTGGTTTCTAGTGAAAATCCTATTATTTCTTTCTTGCCAAACAAAATAAGAAGCAGCTGAAACGACCAACCTGCTGATAATATTTTCCGGTTTCTGCATGTTAGAATTCTGGTTCATCCAAGACATAACATCGGCCCATGTACCATTAACACATTCCATGTTAGTCAACACCTTAATGTTATTCCAAACCTCCAAAGCAAACGGACATTCGAAGAATAAATGGTCTCTTGAATCTCTGTCATGACTACACAGCGGACAACACATGAGGTTTAAATTTGTAGCACTTCCTGCCTCCCAAACTGACAATCTATCTTGCGTCTTCAATTTATTTCTAATGACAAGCCACAAGTGAAACGAGTGTCTTGGGATGCATTGTTTAAACCAAACCATATTAACCCACGGCACTAAGTTCTCACGATGCCGAATAATTCCAAGCCTTCCAACAAGAAAAGTGATAAGAATTGCCTTCAAGATCTTTCCATATCAACCGATCCTGCCTGTCATGAAAAGTAGGAACCTGAACATTGATTAAAACTGGAAATAAATCATACCAAGCAACCGGCCACCTCCAATTCCCATTGTGAGACACCATCTCAGCAACCGTAGACTGAAGATTAAACCCAGCATTAGAGATGCGTCTCGGGCTAATAAAACTACGCAGAGGACATTGATCACACCACATATCACTCCATATATTCGTTTGAGACCCATTACCAATAGAAGACCACAAATAAGGACGGATCAAGCTCCGAATTGCGAGAAGCTTTCTCCAACCCCAAGTCATACGGCCTCGGCTAGGAACCTCCCAGAAACTCTTACCTTTAAGCTTATACATATGGATCCATTGAACCCAGAGCGACTTCCTGTTAGTTAGGATACTCCAAATTTGAGAAGAAATTAGGGCTTTATTAACATCAGAAATACATCTAACACCCAAACCCCCCTCATACTTAGGTAAGCAAACAACCTTCCAAGCAACCTTAGCCTTAACAGACCGCTGATTTTTGTGACATTTTTAATTCCCGACACTTAGGAAAGCATTCAGGACCATTCAAGCATATTTCTGCATGAAATTAGATTGTTTAAGTGCTGATTTTTGCTGAATTTTGTTGAATTCAGCACTTTGGGTGAATTTTAGGCACTTTTCGGCACTTAAACTATCACTTAGAAAGGCAGTTTTATGATCCTTACTTTCCTACACACTACCCCAGTGTAGTACTTAGTTTCTTGCTCATTTTGTACCTCAATGCACTGTCTATCTATGTGCTGAACTCCGTCAGCATTTTCCTGGTTTGTCTGATAACTATGCTAACTGTACTTAAGGCATCATTTAAGGCAATACAGTTTTCATGCGGTAATGACATGACATTAGACAATATGTGATGCACATACATGTATTAAGAAGAAATCAGAAAGCAGATAATTTCAATTTAGCACAGTTATTAAGCACTAATCATGATTAATTAGTTGTACGGTTACCTTGATTTTTGACAGTTGTCACACTGTGTTCCTGGATTCATAAGAACTTTTGTGTCGTTGCAGGTTAACATATCAACGTCTTTGAGTATCTTGTTGATATAGCATGTCTGTTTGATGGCTATCTCAACCCCTGCTTGAATAACTTCTATTCCCAGTTAGTATGCTATCAATCCTAGATCGCTCATTTCAAACTTGTTCTCCATCTGAGACTTGAAAATATATATCTCCTTCCTTGATGTTCCAGTGACTATCAAATCATCAACATAGACTCCGACTATCAGTGTAGAAGTCTTACTTGTCCTTGTATAGATTTCTTGCTCTAAAGTACACTTCTTGAAGTTAAGTGACTTTAGGGTTTGATCTAACTTCGTGTTCCAAGCACGTGGTGCTTGTCTTAATCTATACAGAGCCTTTGATAGCTTGTAAACCTTTCCTTCATCTCCTGGCTTAACAAATCCTTTTAGTTGTGAGACATAGACCTCCTCCTTGAAATCTACGTGTAAAAATGCAGACTTCACGTCTAAGTGATGCACCTCCCAACCTTGATATGCTGCTGAAGCCAACATTAGTCAAACTTGTGACACCCGGCTATTTAGGTTGTACCGTACAAATGTAACACGTGTCCTAAATGAATAAAAGGTTGTATTTGACGGATATTAATGTTTATGTGTGAAATTTGATGTGTTGGTATATCCAAACTTTGATAAAAATTATGTTGGCAACAATAAGATAAACGCTTATCGCATAACGAATAAAATGTGAAACGAACGTCGGTGACCACCTGATCAATGTTAAAATCCTAAAAATAGTCTGTTATGATTAGAATAGTAATTTTAATTATGTTCGGAAGGAAAAATAAATTAAAACGCTAAGAAACTCTATTTTTCGAGTTTAAGCGCGTATCGTGCGATACTGCGCATATCTGACAAAATACTGTCAACGCAGCCAGTCAAGGCAACTGATAATAATTTCAGTAATAATTTGGCGAGTTTATTTTTATAGAGCGTCAAAAATAATTTATAACGTCATAAAACGGGATTAAAACGCTAGATAAAATACCCGGTATCCAGTAAAATACCAGTATTTAATATATATATATATATAGAGAGAGAAACGGGATCAGGAGAAAACACCCAAAAGTGTGAGAACGGTGAGAACGCATCCTGACCCAACACGTGTCACGCGACATAGATAAGGGCGGAGGGGTTCTTTTGTCCTTTCATATTCTTTTTTTAAACACGTCTCACATCACCTTTCCATTTTTTGGCGTTTAACAAATACGCGGCGTTTTTATTGTTTTTAGTCAGGATCGTAGTAAACATTTTGGCGTTTTAACTAAGTAGGATGCAGGCCTATAATGTGACAGACAATTATGGCGTTTTGAAAAGATAAACTTCAATTTTTCATGTAGTGGCTTTTAATATAATAATTGTTTTTTTGCGTTTTTATATAGCAACAACGTGCTTTTCTAGCATCCGTTCTCACAGTTTTCACACCATCAGGTGTTTTGGTGTTTGTAGTTTTTGGCGTTTTATATTAAATTTTTTTTGTTAGTAGAGAATTAGATAATAAAATCAGAGAATTAGATAACAAACAATAGAAAATGAAAAAAAATAAAAAATATAATCTAATTTCTCTTCCAAATCTTCACTCTCATCAGCCTCTTCTACTTTAACATTTTTGGCGTTTTGAACCTGTTTTGAATACCTTATGTAGATCCTTATTTTCCTACATAACGCCCGTCTTCATTAAGGGTAAAAGGGTCTTTTACTTCTCTTTTTCATGAATATTTGTCCATCTCATTCAGCAAAAGCTTATAGAGATACCCACCTCAGAGTAGAATCCATTCAGTGAAACTTCATTCAGAACAATACTCAATACAGAAGAAATGAGGTTCCGCATCTGTGGCTTTTTTAAGTATTTTTTTTGGCGTTTTAAAGTGAATGATTTCTTAGAAAGATGGCGGTTATTTTTGGTTTGTGATCAGTTGATTGTGCAGAGACGTCTCTCTTATAGAATGTTTTTGGCGCGTGGTTTAGGCGGGATTTTTATTTATAATAAATGATATTAGTAAAGTAGCCGTCTTTTCAGTTACTGTGTTTATTTTTTACTCTTTTTGTTCAGCTTTTTATGAGTTTTTATGATCATAGACATTCCAACTTCCAAGTTTGGCGTTTTTTAATGGCTTTAAGTAGTTTTTGGCGTTTTTTTTTTCATTTTTAGCTTTTAATAATACTTCTCCAAATTACTTTTATTATAGGTTTGGAGTTTTTGGCGTTTTACTGTACTATGGCGTTTTATTGCATTATGACGTTTCCCAATCTTTATGACTTTTTGGCTCTTTATTAAACTTTTTTATTCTTAGTCGAAAAATACATAACAAACAACAGAAAAGAAAAATTAAAAAACTGAAAATAGAAACAATTCATCTTCCAAATCTTCACTGTCATCGGTCTCTTTCTTCTTTGAAACATGTTCACTGGTGGTTTGGCTTTGTCATGCTTGTGTTTTTGTGGCCGTTTGGAAATACAATATGACATGAGCTTTTTGTTTGGATATGTATCTTCAAAGCACTCATCAGTGTCATTCGTCTATTCATGCCATTATAATATTCATCAATATCAAAACACAAAAAATGACATAAGTCTGACACCAGTATCTTTTTCTTGAAGTTTTGATCTCATTCAGCAAAATGTTATTTGAGTCACAGCACCTCAGGAAATAATGCATTCTGTGAAACTTCGCGTAGAACAATATTGAATATACAAGAAACGATTTTTGGCATTTTTGGCGTTTTACTGAGGAAATAGTGTATCTGAAAGAAACGTCTATTTTTTGGAAATTTTTGATATTTGAGAGTTTTGGCGTTTTCTAAGATGAATGGTATATAGTAAAATATGGCATTTTTTGAGTAGGTGTGTTTGATGTTTTGGAAATTTTGGCATTGTAAGATGAATGGTATATAGTAGAAATTATGGCGTTTCAGGTTGGGGGGGAGGTGTGTTCTTAGGTATGAGAATGTTCTGTTTATATTAGGATGCGTTTTGGCCAGTAATGGCATTTTATTCATTACTTTGGCGTTTTTCTATAGAAGTGTGTTGGTGCACTGATGTCTGTTAACTTCGTCTTATCGAGTCTTGTATTATATTAGATAGATCAGGGCACGGAAATCGAGAAAATAGTATTTTAGGGTAATTCCGCTTGAAATGTGCATAATGTCATTTCAAACGGAATTAGGTAATTCCGTTTGAACTGGTAATTCCGTTTGAACCCTTTCAAGCGGAATTAAACATCTATAAATACCTGGTCTAGCTGTTCATTTAAAACGGAATTAGAACATAGATTCAGAGCCGAGGTGCTGTCCGTTTGTCATTTGAATCTGTAAAAGCTCAGAATCGATTAATAAGAAGATAATTAAAGGAAAACAAGCTGTGTTACATCAAATTCACTGATTCCGCCTTTTTTTTGATGTTGAACTCTTCATATTGACTCGTTAGGGTCACACGACGATCCAACAAGTGGTATCAGATCTCAGGACGAGGAGTTCATACCAATTCAGCTTGATTTCATCGGATTCTCTCACTTCTACTCCTTCTTTTCTAAAATTGAACAAAATTTAACGGTTGAAATGGCTTAAAACTCACACATATCAAGCGAAACATAGTTTTAACTAATCCGTGAAAGATTTGGACCTTAATTCGAACAAATTTTGATAAAAAATGATAATTCCACTTGAAAAACTATTCGAACATGCTGACGTCATCCTAATTCCGCTTGTAATAGCACGTGTGATTTCAAACGAAATTAGCTCTTTTGGTTAATTCTGTTTGAAACTGTTGTTGATTTCATACGGAATTACATATTCCATTTGAAAGTACTATCTGATTTCAAACGAAATCAGATTCCGTTTGAAAGTGTTGCCTGATTTCAAACGAAATTAGATTCCGTTTAAAATTTCAAACGAAATTTCAAACCTGATTCCGTTTTAGTGGTATTTCGTTTGAAACGATATTTCGTGCGAAAAGTTAATTCCGTTTGAAGCTGTTTCCATTTGAACTGATTCCGTTTGAAATTGTTTTTCAAAATTTCAAAAATTTTTCTAAGTGTTTGTTGATTGTTTCAGATATTTGAAGATGGATGAGTTCATGAATCCGTTCTGTGACGTTTTTGCTTTTGCTGGAAATGGTGGAGATGATATTTCAAACGACACATCAAATAATACAAATGAGAAAGCTCCGAGTGCGAGAAAGACTTTTTCTGATGCATTAAGTGTTGAGAGTGCTTATGGGACGTATAACAAACCTCCCAAGTTGATGGCGATTGAAGATTACAATAAATGGGCCAAAAAGTTTGAAGAATGGCTCAAAGCGTTTGCATATCCCAGTTGGAAGATGTTAAAGAATGGGTTCATAATGGGAAGATCAGATTTTGAAAACTTGACAGAAAATGAGGAAATAGACAGATATGTTGCTGAACAGAAGTGCATTGCCTTGATTCATCAGTCTGTGAGAGACGATATAATAGCATTGATTGAGTACACAAATTCAACAGATCTATGGGAGAAATTGAGAGTAAAATGTGTGGGTAGTGCAGAAATAGTAAAAAACAAAAAGAAATTGTTAAGAAAAGAATTTGATCTTTTTGGCTGTTTGAAAAATGAGTCTATTTCTAAGATGATTGAGAGATTTGGACATCTGAAGATGGAGCTGGCAAGACATGGAATCATTTATTCTCGAGAAGAATTAGTTGACAAGTTGTTTGACTCGTTGCCTGATGAGCAAGACTGGCAATATTTTGCTTTGATGTTGAAGAATACAATCAAGTCAGAGGATCTGACGGTTGATCTATTGATTGAAAGGCTGGAGAGTCATGAGCTGGAGATCAAGAAATCATTCAAAGTCAATCATTCTTCATATCAGCAGAATGTTGGGTTGTATTACAGAGGAGATATGATACCGAAGAATGCATCTCCTAAGACAGCTTTCTCAGCTGAAGGTTCTTACAAGTCAAATCAAGAAAGTCCGAGCAGTGGTTTTCATAGTGGTTCATCATCAACAATTCCAAACCAATCTGTTCCGAAGAATCTATTCCAATGTAATATTGCTGTGGATTTGAAGAATGCACAAAACTTCAGTGAGGAATCCGCAAAACAGCAGATGGTGTTCTTAGCTTCTGTGCTAGAGTCATATGAGAGTCTTGTGGCAGGCAAGATTGGCAATACTAACCTCACCAAGGAGGATTATGATCAGATCGACCCGGAAGAAATGGAGTTGATTGACATCAGGTGGTGTATGGCTAGTGCAGTCAGACGAGCTCAAAGGTTCATGGAGATTACAGGCAGACATTCAATTGGCGGACCTTCCACAAAGCTCGGGTTTGATAAATCAAAGGTCACGTGTTTCCGATGTAAACAAAAGGGACATTTTAAATGCGAATGTCAAAACGCACCTGGTGATGATACTGCAAATCCGTTCAGAGAGGATTACTACAAAAGAGCTATCTACCATCAAAACAAATCTGAATCCCCCAGAATAAAGCAGCTTGAAGATAACCCCAAAGAGAAATCAAGAGCTCTTGCTGTCATTCATGATGACGAGGGATACGATTGGAGTGATGTGTTACCAGAGGAGGATGCAGTAGGCTATGCGTTTGTAGCAAAACCTGTTCCTTTCAGAGATAGCAGAAATGAAAAAGAGAAATACATCAACAGGAAGGCAAAAGCTGTAGACAGGATGGTTAGAATGTCTCGTATATACAATGAAGCAAAGAGGGCGAAAAGATGGGATGCTGATAGAGAATGTTACCTAGATCCCGATGGTAACATAGCTGTTGATTCAAAGACCATTGATCTTGAAGTTCTCACCAAACAAATTGCTGAAGAAGAAGAAGAAGAAGAATCCTTACATAGAGAATGGTGGGGAGGAGGAGAAGCTGAAAAAGTTGAAGAAAAAGAAAAAGAAAAGGAGAAAGAGCAGCAGTCAAAGAAAATTGATAACGGGATTATTGATATGACACAAGAGTTTACTGCTGAGAATCTGAAGAAAATGGCTGACAAAGTGTTCGCTGCGAAAGAACTAGAGGTAGTTTCTGGTTCTGGCACTGAGTCCAAAAACAAGGTCAGTCAGAATGATTCTATCAATGAGTCAGGTAAGAAATCTAAAACCGAGAGCGACTGCAAAAATTGCATAAAAACTGCAAGGTTTGTAGTACAATTGCTTACCACAGTGGTGAAAAGATCGAAAAACTGACAAAAAGAGTCAGAGATGTTGAAGATCAGATCTTAAACCATGATAAAATGTTAAAAGCTTCAAATGATCGCATAAAAGAACTAACTGAGAAAATCGAAAATGATAAAATTGAAGTAGAAAGAGTTAGGAAAGAAGATGAAAAGTTGATTCATGAAAATCGTCAAATTTCAGAAAATTTTGAGAAGCTAAAACGAACGGTGAAAGATTCTGATGAAAGAAATGGTAAGACATACACAGAAAATGTGCAACTGTCAGGTGTTCTTAGGGTTAAAGAAGAGTTAATCAACCAACAACTGGATGAAATTGCTAAGTTGAAGCTTCAGTTTCAAGAAGCTAAAATTGAAAATGAACGCATTCAGTTGAAACTGAACAGTTACAGCTCCGCAAGTTTTGTTCTTCAACATATTGTTCCTAAACCTATTGGGAAGAACAAAGCAGGAGAAGATGTATACGCTGATGGAACCGGGGTGGGGTATCATCAAGTTCCACCACCAGTTCTAAATAATTTTTCAAAGAAAAAATCAGGGTTGGTTAATGATGAAGATGAAAATGAAGTGAAACTTCCAGACACAATCGATGTCACATTCACTTCATCATCCGATGAAGGAAATGTTCAATCAGAAGTTGTTAAAAGTGTGGTTGAAAGTGTTTTGAAATCTGATAGTGACACTACTGAGGATGATGAATGCTTTTTGGACAAATATATTCCAAAATCAAAATCCAAAAACAACTTAAGTGAAGAAACACATCTTGTGATGTACAAGATGGCAGGATCGGATAAGTTGTATTCGGATCGTGATTTTCCTTTGGAGAATGTGAATGTTGGGAAATTGAGAAATGTGTTCAAATTTATTGAGATTGATGTATCTGAAATTGAAGGTGTGAAAAATGCGAAGAGGCAACTGAATTTTGAAAAAGATAAATCTTACTACAAAAAGTCTGTAGTACCACCACGTTTTTCAAACTACAATCAAAACAAATGGTCGGGTGGTTATCAGGGTGGTAAGAAATATCAAAGGAAGAATTTTCAAAACAAAAAGTTTGCTGAGAAAAAGGTGTTTGTAAAAAGCTCGAGTTCTTATTCCGAGCAAGAGTCTGAGATTTTTTCAAAATCAAATGAAGAATTCTTTGAGGAGAAGGCCTCACAACCTCAGTCTGAAGGCACAAGTCGAGTGGTTGATACTCGTACATGTTTTAAATGCAACAAAGTTGGGCATATTGCACGAAAATGCACCAACTTAAAGCCTAAGTCTGAAGTTGTTGAGAAACAGAAAACTGATGCAAAAGGCAAAGCTCAAATGGTTGTTGAGAAAATTTTGAAAAATGAGAACACAAAAGTCAAAATTGAATCCGTTAAGAAGTTGGAAACTAAAAATAACAATTTTTACAAACGGGTTGCTTCATCTCAACAAACATGGAAGCCAAAAAAATTTCCAAAACCAAAGGTTTCAGAGTCAGAAAAACAATTGTCTTCTACCACTCCGGTAAAGATGGATGTTCCTTTGGATTATTATGAAAAACTTGAAAAACTAGAGTCTACTTCTGTGAAGAAAAATCTTTCAAAGAAAGACCAATCAACTGGTCAACCTTCTAAAAATGATTTCTTTTTATACAAAAAGGTTGAGATTGGGTCTGAGGAAAGCTTGAAGATGAATGATAAAAATTTTCCGCCACTTTACATTGCAAAAAGCCACATTAATGTCAAGTTACCCGAGTCAAATGAGGCTAGGGTAGCATCAAAATCTCACTAAATGATTGTGATATGTGCAGGAGCTTCCAAGATCCGTTTCACGTTGGATTATGGATAGTGGAGCTTCTCGGCACATGACGGGGAAGAAGACCCTATTGTACGATGTTCGAGGGTTTAATGGAGGATATGTGGGGTTCGCAGGAAATCAAGGTGGTCGAATAATCGATGAAGGAACTCTATCCAATGGTATTGTTACGTTTGAAAGAGTGAACTACATCTCCGAGCTTGAAAACAATCTTCTGAGTATATCTCAGATTTGTGATCGCATGTATACGACGCACTTTACAGACAAAGAATGTTTGATCTTGAAACCAGGATTTGTTGTTCCCGAAGATTGGGTTATCATGAGAGCACCCAGAGTCAATGATCTGTATGTGTTGGACATGAGTGTAGCTACTAAAACCACGGGTCAGACTCACTGTTTTGTGTCAAGAGCAACGGAAAAAAAGTCAAAGTTATGGCATCGAAAGATGGGCCATATTCATTTACGAAAAATGAATCATCTGGTGCATAACGACTTAGTTACTGGTGTTCATGTGAAAGGTTTTCATCTGGAAGGGGAGTGCATTAGCTGCATCAAAGGCAAGCAAAAGAAGAAATCACATCCTCAAAAGAAAGTCAATTCAGTTTCCAGACCGTTAGAGAGACTTTATATGGATCTTTTTGGTCCAGTGAATGTCAAAAGTATAACTGGTGATCTCTACTGTCTAGTAGTAACTGATGATTATTCCAGATTTTCATGGGTGTCATTTTTGAAGACAAAAGATGAGACGTTTGAAAGTTTGATGGCGTTGTTCAGAAAAATTGAAAACTTGTACCAAACCTGAATTAGAAGAATCAGGTGTGATAACGGTACAGAGTTCAAGAACAACAAGATGGAAGAGTATTGTGATGAGCGAGGTATATTGCAAGAATTTAGTGCTCCTTACACTCCTCAGCAAAATGGAGTAGCTGAAAGAAAGAATAGGACACTAATTGAAACGGCCAGGACGATGCTTGCTGATTCAAAGCTACCAGTCAATTTTTGGGCAGAAGCAGTGTCAGCCGCTTGCTATACACTCAACCGGGTTATCACAGTGAAGAAATTCAACAAGACATGTTTCGAGCTGATCAACAACCGCAAACCGAACCTGAAGTATCTTGAACTGTTTGGGTCTCCCTGCACAGTTCTAGAGCCTTTTGGAAAGTTTGGTGCAAAGAGCATTGAGGGAATATTCGTGGGTTATTCAAGTCCATTGAAACGAGTCTTTGTTCCAAGCTTGAAGCGGATCATCGAAGCACAAAATGTTGAGTGTCAGGGGTATACTATGCCGCCTCAGAATCCCGGTGACTCATGGTGTTTTAATTACGATACTTTATGGGATTCGTTTGACATTGAAGAAGAACCAGATTTCTTTGACGAGTTGGATATTTTGAGAGAGTATGAAGAATCGCAGGAAAGATTCCCAGCAGAAACTTTCAGTCGTCAACGACAAGCTTCGAATGATGATGAAGCAGGTCCAAGTAATGCTACTGAACATGATGATGTTCAACAATCTTCGGAACAAGAACAAGTTCTTGATAATCAGACGGCAGTCAACGATAATCTAGAATCTGATGATAGGCCAATATTTGATCGTGGTGATTCAGATTCTGAGGGGGAGCAGATCCAGATTTCAAGTCAAACAATTCCAGTCAGTAAACAAGGTGCAAATCAGAATGTCACAAATTTGGAAGGCAAGGTAGATGTTCCAGGCGAGGTGATGCCGAGAACTCTTTCATACCATCCAAAGGAGTTGATTATTGGAGAATTGCAGTCAGGCGTCCGCACTAGATGACAAATTGACCAAGCCCTTACTTGTTTTTATTCTACAGTTGCTCCTTTACAAACTGAGTTTTCACTAAGTTGTTTTATTTCCCAGATCGAACCGCGAACATATAAAGAGGCGCTAACTGAAGATTCTTGGGTCAATGCTATGCAAGAAGAATTGAGTCAGTTTGAGAAGTTAGGTGTGTGGAAATTGGTAGATTTGCCTGATGGTCAGAGGAAGATAAACACCAAGTGGGTGTTCAAGTGTAAGAGAGACGATAGAGGGGTTATTATTCGTAACAAAGCTCGACTCGTAGTCCAGGGCTTTAGTCAGCAGGAGGGGATAGATTTCACTGAAGTGTATGCTCCGGTTGCTAGACTAGAAGCGATCAGAATCTTCCTAGCATTTGCATCTTGGAAAAATTTTAAAGTTTATCAGCTAGATGTTAAATCGGCGTTTCTCTATGGGAAGGTAAAAGAGGAGGTATATGTCGGACAGCCACCGGGCTTCACCGATCCAATCCACAAAGACAAGGTCTATTTGCTGGATAAAGCGCTGTATGGTTTACACCAGGCCCCGAGAGCTTGGTATGAGACATTGTCTCAACACTTGCTAGCCAACAGCTTCATCCGAGGAAAAGTGGATGCCACTCTCTTCACCAAAGAGGTCGACGGACATCTTCTGATAGTTCAGATATACGTGGACGACATCATATTTGGGTCAACGAATGAAAGTTTGTGCAAAGACTTTGAACGAGTTATGAAGCAGAAATTTGAAATGTCATCGATGGGTGAGATGAATTTTTTTTGGGACTTCAGGTTGATCAACTACCCAAAGGAATATTCATACATCAAACGAAGTATGTTCATGATATCTTGGAGAAATTCGGGATGTCAGGATCTACTCCAGCTTCCACCCCATTAGCGACGAACCATGGGATAAACCCTGATCTCACCGGAGAGAAGGTAGATGAAACGCTGTATCGTTCCATGATCGGATCGCTGATGTACTTGACAGCTTCAAGACCCGATATTATGTATCCAACCTGCCTCGCAGCGCGGTTTCAGTCTAACCCGAGAGCTTCGCATATGGTGATTGTGAAAAGGATTTTACGCTACCTGAAAGGAACTCCATCACTGGGGTTGTGGTATCCAAGAGAAGGCGATTTCACGCTCGAAGGGTATTCTGATTCTGATTTTGGATGCTGCAAAGTTAACGCTAAATCAACAACAGCGGGGTGCCAGTTTTTCAGACCACGATTGGTCACCTGGCAATGCAAGAAGCAGACCTCTGTAGCTTTGTCCACATGTGAAGCCGAGTATGTATCTGCTAGCAGTTGCTGCTCTCAGATCTTGTGGATCCAGCAACAGATGCGCGACTACGGTTTGCAATTTCTAAACACTCCTATCTTTGTTGATAATGAGGCAGCTATAAACATTACTAAAAATCCAGTACATCACGCTAAAACCAAACACATTGAAATTCATCATCACTTCATCCGAGATTGTTTCAAGAAGAAGTTGATACGAATTGAGAAAATCCACACTGACGAGCAAAAAGCTGATTTACATACCAAAGCGTTTGATAAAACTCGTTTTCAATATTTGCTAAAACTGAACGGTATGAAGCTTTTATCGGTGTTGGAGGAGATTCTTGGCGTTGATGAAGGTACCACTGTAGATGATGATGTTGAGAAGCAATCTGCAATGGTTTGTCGTTTTTTTACGTGTTTTGGTATTTAGGGGGAGATAGGGTAATATTTTCAGAAAATACAAAAAACAGTAAAAAAATTCAAAAATCCAAAAACATGAGATATTTTCAAAATACAAAAACAATAGAAAACCAGAAAAGAGCTTGTGTAAAAAGGGAAAATGATAGTACATCGGCTTGACAGTTACGGTATGCTAAAGATATGTAAAGTCTAAAAAGTCTTAAACAGTCTCGCTGATGATGTGCCGATAGGTTTTTACACATTTAGTAGGTTTGTTCGGGATATAAACCTAAATCTTTACTTACTTATTTCGTGGGAAACACTACTTGGATATATAGGTAACCCCTGAAATCTTGTTTGAAAGATCCCTCTTTCTGAGATACTAGGTCTTTATACTCAGTGATATCTGGGGTATTATCCCGGGACTTCTGATTTTGCGGAAGCAATGGCCTAGTCCCTGGAGAATACTTTACTGCTTGCTTGAAATATAGCACCGCCCTCAGCATAAAAAATGATGAATCATTGAAAAATGCTAATCATGTGCTGTTGTAAAAAGATCCTCTAAAGGGGACCCACCTAAAGTCGAACCGTCATCTCTCTGCTGAACGGAAGTTCTGACCTGAGCTCTCACGGTTTCTCAATTAACCTTTACAGATATCATATGTGGTATACTCACCTGTAAGACTGAATATTGGGATTTGGATACGGGAGTATATTCAAGAGGTGGGACACATGAATAAGTTTAAGTCTTAAAACACTAAATCCGTATCCTGGACAGATTGAAATTTGTGTGAAAATTTAAGTGGATCAGCATATCGACAATCTAAGCGAATTGTTTAATTCTGAGTATGAAATTAAAGCTTAACGGTACTTGTGTCTTGTCGAATAGCTGATATGATTCCCTAACACGCTCACCAAAAATATGTTTGTAAATAGTTTACATTTACTGCATTTTATTTCTGTAATTCATTTCTAGTTTAGAAACTTTATTAAAAATTCAAAAAGATTTTACACTTCTACTTTATTTTCCGACAAACCAGGGTGGAAAGCTGATCTTCAGATTCACAATTTAGAGCAGATGCAGGAAGTTTCTGAGCTGGAAGATGAGTTGTGAGCTTAAAATGTTAAACTTGAGAAAATTGAAAAGTCAAAACAAGTTCATTAATTTGAAACTTGTAAATTTCAGAAAATGTTTGAACTAGTTTGTACAAATGTCAGTGTGCTTTATCTCAAGTCAACCGAGGTCATTAAGTTGGACTTGGTAGACAAATTGAGTAGTCAGGGTCATTAATTTGGACCTGAATACTTAAGTGGATTTCTTAACACTGATAAGAACATCAAATGAAGTTGTATGGTAAGTTTGGAATTGATATTGTTATTGTCATATATCTTATATTTAGGTAGAGATTGTGCAGGTAAGCAGCAAAGCAAAATTCCCATGGCTAAATCTAAGTTAAGTTTGAGCCAGGTCACGATCCAAGAACTCAGCTAACTGATAGGGGGAGTCTGAAGACGTAATCTGGAGCAACATTAAAAGGGGAGTTTGAAGATTGTCAAAGTAAAGTTTGAGTGCTAGCTGCTGATGCTGTTACAGGTTGAAGAAGAGAAGAAATGAAGGATGCTTTTATTGTCAGATAAACTGGAAAGAGACAAAGATTGAAGACTCGACGCCGAAGACTTCGTCAACATCCAAGGGGGAGTCTGTTGGTGTACTGATGTCTGTTAACTTTGTCTTATCGAGTCTTGTATTGTATTAGATAGATCAGGGCACGGAAATCGAGAAAATAGTATTTTAGGGTAATTCCGCTTGAAATGTGCATAATGTCATTTCAAACGGAATTAGAGGTTTCAAGCGAAATTAACTAATTTCGCACGGAATTAGGTAATTCCGTTTGAACTGGTAATTCCGTTTGAACCCTTTCAAGCGGAATTAAACATCTATAAATACCTGGTCTAGCTGTTCATTTAAAACGGAATTAGAACATAGATTCAGAGCCAAGGTGCTGTCCGTTTGTCATTTGAATCTGTAAAAGTTCAGAATCGATTAATAAGAAGATAATTAAAGGAAAACAAGCTGTGTTACATCAAATTCACTGATTCCGCCTTCGTTTTTGATGTTGAACTCTTCATATTGACTCGTTAGGGTCACACGACGATCCAACAAAGTGTAAAGACCTTTTTACCCTTAATGAAGCGCGTCCACTCAATAGAATTCGTGTTATTTATGAAAATGCCACCACGCCAATCTAGTCCATAGATTGTTTTGATCGGTCGATCCATAAGCGTTCTCACCGTTCTCACACTTTCCACCGTTTTCTCTAAATCCTGACCCTATATATATATGTAATATATGTATGTAAGTAATATATGTGAGAGATGGGCATGTGTGGCGGCCAAAGAGAGCCTACTCTCTTCTCTCTCTTCCACTTGGAGGTCTTGGAATACTCTAAGTAATGATTGTGCCTTTTATGTAATCTTCCAAAATCCATCAAATCCAAGAGATATCACCAATAAACTCAATCACTTTCTCTCTCTCTAACAATCTCGGTCGAACACCCCTCTATCACCATCTATTTTCAAATTTCAAACCATTTCTTGAAAATCTAAGCTCATTCCGAAGTGTTTTCAAGTCCATTTGAAGGTCTAAAGGTGATTTCAAGGTTTTTTAACCAACAATCAAGCTCCATATCATCAATCTTTACTAAAACCCCATCAAAATCTTGAACGTGTAAAACTTACTTTAAAAACCTTGTTCTTGATTCTTGATGATTTTGATGATGATGGAAGTTTCTCTTGTTCTTGGATTTAAACACTAACTAGAAACTAATAACAAATGGGTTTTCAAAGAAAATAAAAATGGATGTATGTGTATATGTATGTATAGCCATGAGTGTGTGTGTATACATGTGTATTTGAGTTGAGTTTTGATTTTGATTGATTCTTGTTTGATTTGATTCTTCAAAGTGAAATGCATGCATGATCAAAAAGTGATCTATAAAAGTTCATATGATTAAAAGATGAACATAAAAAAGTGAGTTTTTAGATGAATATATGCACTAGGGGTGTGCAAAAAACCGAATTAACCAAACCATAACCGAATTAACCGAAAAAACAAACCAAATAAAAAACCGGTGGGTCGGTTAATGGTTTTTTGAAAACCAAAAGTAGCGGGTCGGTTATGGTTATCATTTTTTCTATACCCACCATAACCGAACCGAACCGACATGTAATAAATCTTTGTAGGATTTTGGACTTTTCACCATATTTTTAAAATTTAATGGCTTTTACTAAAGATTTTTAGTACTTATGGGTTTTTCATATCATTTTGTGGTTTTGGTTGAATGTTTATTTAAATTTATGGAATGTATCATATTACTTTATTTGGATATTCGATAATAATTGGTATTAATATTATAGATTATATGTATTTTTAATAATATGTAATATAATATACTAGTATATACAAATATGCCATAACAATTTATTCCATGTTAAAAAAAATTAAGCTATTTTCAGCTAAGCTAAATACACGGTTAACCACCCATAACCGACTCGCTATAACCATCAAAACCAAATAACCATAACCACCATAATCGATCGGTTATGGTTATGGTTATCCAATAACCGACATCGCGGTTATGGTTATGGTTTA
Source organism: Helianthus tuberosus (assembly GCA_030545235.1). Classification (NCBI taxonomy): domain Eukaryota; kingdom Viridiplantae; phylum Streptophyta; class Magnoliopsida; order Asterales; family Asteraceae; genus Helianthus; species Helianthus tuberosus. The sequence goes on from CM060392.1 coordinate 33,460,243, forward strand.
TGGTCAAAATCGACTCAAACCGACCCAAGCACACCCCCAATATGCACATGTGTGTGTGCCGTGAATGTATATGTATGTATGTATACATGAGTATTTTTGTTAGTTAGTGTATAAATGAAAGAATGTTGCTAGCATTTAAGTCAAATGATTAGATGATGAACATGTCTTTGATTATTTAGAACAAATAAATGTCATATGCATTCAATTTCATGCATGTTGATGATGATGTGAATTGAATGCATTAGATGCTTGTACTTAGGCATGCATGTGGATGTATGATCATGAAATCATGATTTGAATATGATTTGATAAAAATAAATTTTAATCAGGCCCTAAACACTAAAAATAATAATATTTCAAGTGTTAAAATAGTATAAAACTTTGTCATAAAGTTTACTAGCTTTGCATGTTGTACATGGTGCTTTAAGTGTTGTAAAATACGTGAAATTGCATGATTTATGTGACTTACACAAAAACTGCACTAATCTGATTATAACCATCATTTTAATCAGTAATTAACATGTATTATGTTAAAATATCAAGTCGCTAAGAGTTGGGATGGTTATGGTAACGTTTAACGTAAAACTATGCGGTAAAACGGTTAAAAATCGGCTTTTCGAAGGATTTTTATAAAACTGTTTTAAATCAGTAAGTTTAAACTGATATTTTTAGTTTAAATATAAGTATTTTAACTTATATTAAGCTTACTTGGTGTTTGGTTAGTCATACGTGACTTCCGACGCCCAAAAACGTTACCGAATCACTAAAATACGCGTTTTACAATGTGCACTAGCATGGGTTATTTATGAGTGAACCTTATGTGTTAAAAATGTGTTATCTGATTTAAATATGTGTATATGATGATATGCTAAGTGTTGACATGATAGCGTGAATTTAGACTATGCATGTACACTTGTGCGCTTAAAGCAGTAGAATCGGTAAAATCGCGTTAAATGTGTAACTTGTTTGTCGAGCATGAAAATTGATACATATATTAACTTGATAAGTTATTTCATGTATACCTACTTTAAAAATGATAAAATAAATAAGTTAACGAGATTTCGCGTGTTATGATACTAAGTTTTTGTGTACGTTTATGTATATATATTACGACGCGCAAATCGTTGATATATTACGTTTAAACGGGAGTGTTAACGGATTTACATGATAATGGTCACCAATAAAATTATTCAAGTCGCAAATTCTTAAATTATATATATATATATATATATATATATATATATATATATATATATATATATTAATGTGCCAACATAATAAAAAATAATGACTTTTTGAGAAAATCTCAAAGTTATGTGAAAATTCGAAGATACGTAGAAACTTAGGAATTTTGTGATATATATTGATTGATAAATCATTTCTACGTATATTAGGACGTGGAGAAATCAATTTGTAGGATTGCGCTATTTATAATACGCACCCAAAGGTGAGTATCACTAAACCCTCTTTTTTTACTGTTTTGTATATGTTTTGGGGGAAGAACACGCCTTAAAAGGGTTTAATAATGTTTTTGAATAAAACATACCTTTGATATATAAAAATGTATATTTTCATAGAAAATATACGGATTTGTTAAATATATATATATATGTTTCGGGGAGAAACGGTTTTTGTGAATAAATATGTTTCGGGGAGAAACGGTGATTAGTACGGTGTTTCAGAGAAAACGACCATGTAGATTTAAAATTGCTTAAATCTATAGTTGGGACGAATTTGCTTGATCTCAAGAGAGTAAGTATCGGCATAGGCTTACATTTCGGTGGGGATTTCGGGAATTCGTACAACATCATATATTAAATTTATCATTATTAGTAGGATATATATATTTTTCATGAGGCAGACATCATAGATGGCCTCGATATGGGCCATGCGCAAGTAATGTCGTTTAATCATTTAAGTATTGCACGCGAGGAATTGTTGGTAGATCTATTGGGTTGACATCCCCGTCGTGACCGGTTGCCCCGTGTCAAGTCAAACGACGAATTGATATTATGTTTATTGTAGGAACGTTTGACGACCTGACGAGTCAATCAGAAGAGTGCTTAGACAGAATCAGAGGCGGAATTCATTGATTCGGTCTTCGTAAAGCTTGATTTCACTACTTAATGTCTCGTTTATTAATCTGCTAACAATTTACAAGATTCGGAGACAAATTGGCAGGGCTTCGCCGTTACACCTTCAAAAACACACACATCAACTGTTCTGGACCGCTCAGACTACACCTCTATATATAGACATGCTGGTTCGCTTTTATGGACATGTCAGTAAAAGCGGACCAGACATAAAAGCTGACCTGACATAAAAGCTGACCTCCTATGTACGTATAAGCGGACCAGATAAGTGACACATAAGCGGACCTCACTATACTTATGTGTTTCTTGATTTCCAATCACTCTACAATCAACCCTAGCCTAAGACTCGAACTAAGATGTAGTCGACAGACAACTGCACCAACAGACTCCCCCTTGAATGTTGACGGAATCTTCAGTGAGAGTCTTCAACATGACAACTCTTCAATCTCGATCGGTCTTCTTTAGGAACTCTTCCTGGAATCATATACCCGGATCTTTCTCTGGCTCTAACTCTCATCAGACTCCCCCTATCATCAAGCTGGGATCGCTGTCTGGAATTTGTTATCACCATTGAAATTGAATCCTGGCTTTTTCAGATTAAGCTCTTCTCAGGTTCTGATGCATCTCCTGGCTTTTCGTAGCAACAGGATCAGAAACCTACACATCTCAAACACACAATTTACAAACCAACACAGTTGTGATTCAAATTAATGAATCAACTAAACATTTGAGAATCATTTTCATTTAAAATTGATTTAAAAAATTTGAAAAATTTCAAATTCTGATTCAAATTAATGAATCATCTTAAACATTTCAAACCATTTAACCAACCCAACTGTTCATCTTGTTTAGCCTTTGAGATTTTGAATATCAGCTTTTCAACATCAGTTATCAAAAATCTTTTTGGATTTTTCAAACTATGAAACACAAACACAATAACAGAAATTAAATGCAGAAATGAAATATGTACAAACATATTTTTGTGAGTTCGTGCAAGAGGATCATATCAGTTTTTGTGACCAATCACTAGCACCGTTAAGCTTTAAACATTTTAAGCTCTAAACGATTCACATGGATTGACGATATTGTTGTCCACTTAAGCTCAATCTAAAAACTTTCGACATGCTTACCGATACGTTTAGGTATATTTAGATAGCACTAAATTCTTATGAACCCCACGATCTCAGCATATCCCCTCATCATGCAATACACTAACTCAAGTAATGCCTTTAAACTTTCATCAACTGTGATTTGTACGAAAATAAAGCAGAATGTTTAAACATTAACAATCAGGTCGATACTTCCGTATACGCAGAGAAAGTCCAATGTTTAAACAAAATAAGAAAATAAAACAAGTTGAAGTTGTTTAGGCTTTAACCACCAGGTCGATACTCCCGTATACGCAGAGGTGATCCAAAGCTTAAACGAAACACCAAAGAAAATAAAGCAGAAAGTTTAGGCAACAACATCCAGGTCGATACTCACGTATACGCAGAGGATGTCCGATGCTTAAACAAAATAAAGAAATAAAACAAGTTTAAATATTTGCAAAAAGAAATGCACAATCACAGCGACTTTTTAGTAAAGTTGTGAAAGTTCACAAACTTAACCAGTTTTTATGCTTTTGGCATTCAGCGATTACTGAGCAGGCACACAATCAAGAAGGACAAAACTAAGTACTATGCTTTTGACCGTGTTTCCCACTAGAACTAGGCTTTTTGATTTAGATTTGTATCGTTATCGCAAATCTACTAATCTAGCTGAGCCTACCGTCACATCTTTAGTGAGACCGTTTATCACTTTTGACATTTCATTTCTTTAGCATGCTGTGATAGTCCAACTGATTTACTATCATTTCCTCTTGTCTCAACAAAACTCATTTTTGATTTTTCAATGTTTAGAATTTTTCAAATTTTCAAATGTTTTTGGATTTTCTAAAAATTCTTACTCCCCCTAAAATGCAAACACATTTTAGGAAATTTGAAAACAAACTGTACAACAACATGACAACTGATATCGAATCACTTCAATTCTCCATCCACTTGGTATAAACAATCAGAACTTCCCCTCACAACAAACTATTTTCCCATAATGATTTCAAAACACTTAAGTTTGTTTTAATCAAATGGTTGTTCCGGAAAATAAGTTTTGTTGATTTTACCACTTGTAAAATTGGGGATTAAATCATCACATTGTTTTTCAACCACTTGTAGAAAATCAGATACAACCTAATGTCCCTGATTTACCACTTTTAAGATCAATCTGATTCAAATTCTGAACCACTTGTAAAAATCACAAACATACAACTTAAACCTGCTTTTCAACCAATTTACCATCTTTTGGTTGAATTCTCAAGGTGCCGATTCCTACTCCTCGCTTACAAACCTGGGAGTTCCGGCAAGTCCTGCTTTTCAAAAACACATTATACAAACATGATAAAAATGATGCCGATTCATGATCCACGATTACCAACTTGGGATCTCCGGCAAGTCAGGTTTTTTTATTTAAACAGATTCACCCAAGCCTGACGGTCCTTGGGTGATTTCGAATTCTGATTCAACAATGGTGGAAAATTTGCATCATCCATTGTTAAGTCTGAATTCTCCTTTTTTACCTCAATCAATGGCTCCTCTGGTTTTGACGAACCAGAATCATTGCCTGCAGGTGGCTTGTCTGACTTTGACCTGTCAGATTCATCGCCGACCATTTTCTTCTTCCTCTTTTCCTCTTTCGTCCTCAAATTTGTATCTGATGAATTCATCTTGCTTGACTTTGCAGCCGAGGGAGTTGATTCATCAGAACTCTTATTCTTTCCAACGGATGAACCCGAGGACAAGATCTTCTCGAGATACTCTCTCGCCTTCTTTCTCTTCTTCCTCAGTCTGTCTTTTTGCCCCTGAGAAAGTTTCACTTTCGTTTCTTGAACTTTAGGTTCTTGAACCTTCTGTTCTTTGGGCTTGACATTGACTGGTTTCTTTGCCATCTTCTGAGAATTAACCCTCAATCTTTCATTTGATCTCCTTGGGCAATCTCTGGCAATGTGACCTTTGATGTTGCAGTTAAAGCATCTTCTCGTCTCATAACTCCAACCTTGGCAGTTAACAGCAATGTGTCCTTGATAACCACATCGGTAACACACTCTGTTATCGTACCAATCACCATTCTCAGTCCAAACATTCAGATCATAGCACTGTTTGGCTTGGTGATAATCCTTGCTCCTCTTGTTTGCTGGATTTGACTTTTGAGCACTGTGGTCCGACCTGCACCACTTATTGCCAACAATTTTTGAGTTTTCAATTTTTACTTTTTGTAATTTTTCATTACGATTGTATGATCGATCTGATGAGCTTTTATTATCTTTTTGAACATTTTTCAAAATTTTCTCTTTTTGTTTTTGTTCCACTTTCTTCTTCAAAGGTTTTTGCTTAGAGCATTCTCCCTTTTCAGTTGATTGTGGAACAGTTTCTTGAAACTTTTCTTTTAACTTCAAAAATAAATTCTTTTTCTTCATTTTTTCATTTTCAACATCAGATTTCTCATCACAATCTTCAACTTTGACTTTTTCAAAGTTTGTGACATTGTCACTTATTGGTACTGAATTTAAAGGTTTTGGGCAAGGAATAGTTGAAGTATTCACAAACACCTTCAACTTTTCTTCCCATTCATTGATTTTCTTTTGAGCACATTCTGCCTCTTTCTCAAGTCGAATAATCTTTTCAAGATGAGAATTGATTGCAATTTGTTTTTCAAGATTGTTTTTACCAAACAAATCTCTCTCATCTTCTAAAATTTTTATTTGACTTTGAAAATCTTTTTCAATCTTTGATTTTTCATTTTCAAAACTTTTAATTTTTTCTTCAAAAACTTTTGCTTTTTCTTTCAATTTCTGATTTTCCAATGTCAAACTGTTCAAGTTACTTAACAGTTTGTCATTTTCAGAGTTCAGCTTTACACAGGTTTCATTCAAAACAAGAATCTGTTTATCATCAGCTTGCTTCTTATCATTCAGCTCTTTGACTTCCAAAGTCAAACTTTCCGCATCTTTCACGAGTTTGTCATTTTCCGTCTTTAAGCTGTCACATGTAAAACACACTGATGCAGAATTCGAAGATTCATTCTTCACTGATTCTTCAATCTTTGAATCTTGATCTTTTTCCATCTTGTATGTTCCTGCACCAAAAAGTTTAACAAAATTAAAAGGATTCATACTTTCATCAATATAACATTTCCTTTTAATATCATATTTCAGATTCCTCTTTGTTGCAAGACATATTCGAACTCTTTTATCGATTTCTGTAATCACATCCAATTCTAAATCTTGTAAATTCTTTCCTATCTCATTCAAAAACTCCCTTCTTTTCTTTTCTTCCTTACGACACTCTGCAAGAACCTCATTAAAGAACTGATGTGGATTAAGCTCTTGGAAAAAATCTTTTCTTTTTAGCTCAACCATGAATTCATCCCATTTAGCAGGTAATGCAGTTGTCAATTTCAATATATGTTCATCAGTTGACATTCTAATACTCTTTCTCCACAAATTGTCCGTTAGAACTTTAAATCGTGTTTCCATCTCATTCAAAGTTTCATCCTTTTGACATATGAAAAATTCAAAACTTTTAATCCAAATGTCCGTACTCACATTCCTATAATTGGTATCCACAGTTCTCATATACCAATTATTCAGGTTTTCAAGTGTATTATTTTCTTGTTCATCAAAAATCATTTCTGTCATCGTTCGAATACACTCGACAAATATGTAGTGACGATCAAATGAGTGAATCTAATCAGTGTCCGAATAAGCTAACCTACTCAACGTCCGAATAAGCTAACCTACTTAACGTCCGAATAAGCTAACCTACTTAACGTCCGAATAAGCTGACCAGAATTTGTCCGAATAAGCTTACCAGAATTTGTCCGAATAAGCTGACCAGAATTTGTCCGTAAAAGCTGACCAGAATTTGTCCGTAAAAGCGAACCAGACTTGTCACAAAAGCGGACCAGACTTGTTCGTTCGAGCGGACCAGACTTGTTCGTTCGAGCGGACCAGACTTGTTCGTTCGAGCGGACCAGACTTGTTCGTTCGAGCGGACCAGATTTGTTCGTTCGAGCGGACCAGACTTGTTCGTTCGAGCGGACCAGATTTTTGACAGCGAATTCGAACAGAAAAACTTAGATTTCTCCTAAACGGTTAAGAATTTGGATCTGAAACTTTCAAGGATTTATCTCGATACTATTGCGCACAAGCTGTAGAAATTTGAGCGAATTCCGACCGTGAAATCTTTCTGAATCAGTAAAAGAAGGTGTAGAAATCAGAATTTTCGAGCGAAAATCGAGCTAAACGGTAAGAACTCTTCCTCCTGAGCTCTGATACCACTTGTAGGAACGTTTGACGACCTGACGAGTCAATCAGAAGAGTGCTTAGACAGAATCAGAGGCGGAATTCATTGATTCGGTCTTCGTAAAGCTTGATTTCACTACTTAATGTCTCGTTTATTAATCTGCTAACAATTTACAAGATTCGGAGACAAATTGGCAGGGCTTCGCCGTTACACCTTCAAAAACACACACATCAACTGTTCTGGACCGCTCAGACTACACCTCTATATATAGACATGCTGGTTCGCTTTTATGGACATGTCAGTAAAAGCGGACCAGACATAAAAGCTGACCTGACATAAAAGCTGACCTCCTATGTACGTATAAGCGGACCAGATAAGTGACACATAAGCGGACCTCACTATACTTATGTGTTTCTTGATTTCCAATCACTCTACAATCAACCCTAGCCTAAGACTCGAACTAAGATGTAGTCGACAGACAACTGCACCAACATTTATAGTCTAACATTGATTATTCATTGTTAATATATAGTTCGTAATGTCTTGCTAACTTACGAGTCTGCACATTTGATTCTATCAATTTAATATGTAAACTTGGGAAGATGTTTATGGTCTGAAGGTTCTACGGAAATGCTTGCGATGGCTAACCCTTGAATTTTTACAAGGAAATGAATTAACTTTCTTAAAAATTATATGGATGTTTTAATAATAAACACAAAATTAGAAAGTTTTTCCTTGGATCAAATTATTTAAATTTGAATATGTGAACTCACCCTCCTTTGTGTTGACACTTGATTTTAACGTGTTCTTCAGGTACTTTAGTTCGGCTTCGGGAATTATGGCGTATCTTGTGGTTGTTGATGCATGTTTGGTTTGATAATGTGTTGGACAAACTTTTAAAACAAATTTGGGACAAATGTAATAAGATCCATAACGATCAAGACAACTTAACTATGGTGTGGTTGTGACGTACTTTAAGACTTTATGTTTTAAAATCTATGTTTTAATTAAGTTAAAATGTCCAACATTTCGATGCATCGTTCAGCAAGATATTAATGGGCACCAACTTCCGTCACCGCTACGTTTATATTCCGTTGTGACGTTTTTGGGGTGTGACAGAAGTTGGTATCAGAGCCAACGGTTGTTAGCGAACTAGATGTTTTATGGGAAAACTCTAGACTTCAACCAAAGAATTTTGAGATTAAAGTCCAAAATTCGTGAAGCCAAGAAATTTTAAATAAACATGGAATTTTTATCATGTATGAAAACCATTGCGTGTTTATGTGCGTATGTGATTATCTGTTTATTTGGGCCTTATGTGTTATTTTTCATTTGAACACACACTTACTTTGTACGGTTATATATGTCACAAATGTCGCACGAGCACGAGGTCATCGAGATTCATGACTCAGGTAGCGAGCCAGAATTCGAGACTTCACCTAGATCCATTCTGCCAGAGATACCCCTCACGACTCCACAGATGGTTGGTATGGCCGAATTCGCTTCGTCATTCCATGTTGATCCTGCTGCATTCGCCAGCCAAGTGGACCCCCGTTATGCTTTCACAAGCAACGGATGGATAGACGACGATGATGATGTTCCTCCCTCGATCCACGAGATGGGACAATCGTCAGGCACTGTACCAGTTATCGATGACATGGATAGAGGTGTCCCTATGATCGGAGGATCTTTCAGTATCGCACCAGTGTGGACGCCACTATCGTTACGGCTCAACCAATAGAGCCATCAGTCGTCCCACCTACTGCTGTTGTCAAGCCTATTACTGAGATCCCTCCACCTGTTATTACTGAGTCATCCTTACCACTGATCGAGTCACACGCTCCTACTACACCTCTCTTGGTTTACTATCGACGTAGGAAGATGATTAGACCTGTTGGAGAGATCGCATCGACGTCACGCGCTGAGAAAGCATCTGCTTCCAAGAAGCATAAAAGAGTATGGGTTGATCAATGTTGTCATTGCGACTGACAGTTCGCTACTCTATGCGGAGACCTGTACTCAGCTAGGTATCAGATGAAGGATCTAGAGGGGCAGATGGACTAGTACGACGAGCTGAAGGATCTAGATGACAGTGCGATGGATCAGATGCACTGGAGAATAGTGGAGCTGGAGGAGCTTGTTAGAAGGATGTTGGACTTCTTGGGTTTGATGCGATAGTTGGTTGTTTTGTAGTTTATTTTGTATGTCTCTTTTGATAAACCCCTTTATGGCTTGCATACCGGATTTTTGGATATTTAGTAGGAAATTTCATATGAACTTGTTATTGGTGTTAATGTTGATACACCAAATTTTGATTAGTCATGTTCTAAAAACAAGTATTGTAATTTCTAATATAAATATCAAATGGGTTACTTTTGGTTTAAAAATCGTTCTCATTATTATGTGGATATTATGCATGCGCAATGTTTGGTCCACTAGCATTTAATGATTGAATTATTTTTGGATATCGTCTTATGTTGTTATTATTGTTGTAATAATAGAAACGACGAAATGCCACCAAAAGTGAGACAGGGTCCTGGACTACCTACCACCCCAGAAGATTTGGCACAACTCATAGCCCAACACGTTAATTTTGCCATGGAACAGCGTGATGCTAACCAGAAAATGGCCAGGGACGTGGACGTGGTACTCATGGGCATGGTTTTGGTGGAGTACAGATCGGAAACCCTCAAGGTAATATAATGATCGGAATGTTTTAGTAGTTCCTGTGTTATGATATAATCAGAGCGTATTCCTGATTTTCATTAACCTTGTGAACAGTGCACGGATGTACGTATAAAACATTCCAGAGCTGCAACCCACGATCTTTTACCGGTGCTGAAGGACCCCTTGATATCACCAGATGGATTGAGAAGATGGAGTTCGTCATGGCAATCAGTGGTTGTGTTGCTGATCAACAGGTTAGGTATGCTTCTTGTTCTTTTCTTGATGAAGCTTTATCTTGGTGGAACGCACAAGCTCAAATAATGGGTGAAGATGCTGTCTATGGTCTAACCTGGAACGAACTTAAAGAAATGCTCCTAAAGGAAAGTGAGATACAAAAGATTGAGACCGACTTCTGGAATTTAACCATGGAAGGCTTGAACTTCAGAGCTTACACATCTTGCTTCAACGATTTGGCAAGGTTGGTTCCACGGATTGTCACTCCTGAGTATGTTAAGATAGAGAGGTACATTTGAGGGCTATCGCCACGAATTCGCAGCATGGTCACATCAGCGAAACCCACTACCTATCTTGAAGCTACAACTCTAGCGAAATCGTTAGCAGATGACGTTTCTCGCAAAGGTAGCCTTAACAAGAAGGAGGAAACCGGGAAGTCTTCGGGCAAGGCCAATGCAGACGTAAAACCTGCACGGTCAATCTGGGGATTCGTGAAAACACAAGTCTGAGAGCTCGAGGAAGGAGACCGATGAGAAGCGTGACAGGAAACGCAACTCGGGGAAGGCGTATGTAGCAAACTCTAGTGGTTCCAGAAGGGATAATGCCAGGGATTGCAGGAGTGGTTCTGAGAAGAAGACTCATGGGGATGAGCAGAGAAAGTGCATCAGGTGTGATCGAACTGGGCATGTTACCCGCGAGTGCTATGCTAAGAGTGCTTCAGAGGGAGTGAAGCTAGAGGGATGCTTTGAGTGCGGTGAACAGGGACATTACAGGAGAGATTGTCCGAAAGCAAAGGGTCATAATGCCAGGGACAGAGCGTTTGAGCTAAATGCTGGGAAGGCACGTGAGGATCCTACTGTTGTTACCGGTACGTTCTTGATCAATAACCATTCTGCGTTCGTACTCTTTGATACTTGGGCTGACTTGAGTTTTGTTTCGAAAAACTTTGAACCATTCATGTGTTCTCCAACAAGTAAGCTTAGTAAAAAGTACTAGATAGAACTAGCAAATGGTAAATTGATAGAGACTAGGGAAGTCGTTTGTGGTTGTAGTATTCGGTTAGACGATCATAGTTTTAGTATCGATTTATTACCAGTGGAGCTGGGTAGTTTTGATGTGTATTGTGATGCGTCATGTTTAGGCCTCGGATGTGTGCTTATGCAGAAGGACAAAGTGATAGCCTATGCATCTAGACAATTGAAAGTGCACGAGAAGAATTACACGACACATGATTTAGAGTTGGGAGCTGTTGTGTTTGCCTTGAAGATCTAGAGACATTACTTGTATGGCACGAAGTGTACGATATACACAGACCATAAGAGCCTCCAGCGTATCTTTGATCAGAAGGAGCTCAACATGCGACAGTGGCGTTGGGTAGAGTTACTCAACGATTACGAGTGTGATATCCGTTATCACCCTGGTAAAGCAAATGTTGTTGCTGATGTGCTTAGTAGGAAGGAGCGGGAGAAGCCTCTACGTGTGCGTGCTTTGGATTTGACCATACAGACGAGTTTGACCGATCGAATTCGTAATGCACAACGAGAAGCGCTAAAGAATGAGAACCTGACAAGAGAAGGTTTGAGAGGATTAGAGTGTGAACTGATACCAAAAGTGGATGAAGTGATGTATTTCATGAACCGGATTTGGGTTCCGCTTAGAGGTAACCTATGTGAACTGGTTATGAATGAAGCTCATAAATCCAGATATTCTATTCACCCAGGTTCTACCAAGATATATCAGGATATCAAGGAGTTTTTCTGGTGGCCGAATATGAAGAAAGATATTGCGGTTTACGTGAGTAAATGTCTGACATGCTCGAAGGTTAAGGTTGAACATCAGAAGCCGTCTGGGCTACTGCAGCAACTAGAGATTCCTAAGTGGAAATGGGAACATCTTACGATGGACTTTATCACCGAGTTACCCCGTACGTCGCGTGGACATGAAACGATATGGGTAATCGTGGATCGATTGACAAAGTCTGCTCATTTCTTAGCGCTTAAGGAAACAGACAATACCGAGAAGATATCGCAGTTGTACCTTAACGAGATTGTAGCCCGTCATGGAGTACCAGTGTCAATTATCTCATATAGAGACGGACGGTTTGATTCTCGGTTTTGGCGATCTCTTCAAGAATCGTTGGGTTCTCGTTTGGACATGAGTACTGTGTATCATCCTCAAATGGAAGGTCAGAGTGAGAGAACCATTCAGACGTTAAAGGATATGTTGAGAGCGTGTGCGATTGATTTCGGTGGAAGTTAGGATACTCATTTGCCTTTGGCTGAGCTTTCCTACAACAATAGTTACCACGCTAGTATTAAGGCCGCTCCGTTTGAAGCCTTGTATGGAAGGAGGTGTCGATCACCACTTTGTTGGGCTGAAGTTAGGGAGAAGCAATTGACCGGACCCGAGCTTATCCAGGAAACCACCGACAAAGTTGTCCAGATCAAGGGAAGGTTGAAAGCTGTCGCGGATCGACAGAAGACTTATGCGGATAACCGGGGGAAACCGTTGGAGTTTCAGGTTGGTGATCGAGTGATGTTGAAGGTATCTCCTTGGAAAGGCATTGTGAGATTTGGAAAAGGGGGAAAGCTGAGCCCGCGTTATATAGGTCCTTTCGAAATCGCATTTCGAGTTGGATCAGTCGCGTATAGGCTGAAGCTGCCGCAGGAGTTGAGTGGAGTTCATGACGTGTTTCATGTATCCAATTTGAAAAAGTGTCTGTCAGATGAGACGCTAATTATACCCCCTGGAGAGGTTCGAGTGGACGATAAACTGAGATTTATCGAAGAACCAGTAGAGGTTCTGGATTGGAAAATTCAGAAACTTAGGAGGAGTCGGATTAAGTTGGTGAAGGTTCGTTGGGATTCTAAACGTGGACCCGAGTTCACCTGGGAACGACCAGACCAAATGCAATGGAAATATCCTCATCTCTTCCCACCTAGTGCGAAAATAAAACCTGTAGAGTAGAACTTCGGGGACGAATTTTCCTAAACAGGGGGAGACTGTGACACCCGTCTATTTAGGCTGTACCGTACAAATGTAACACGTGTCATGAATGAATAAAAGGCTGTATTTGACTTATATTAATGTTTATGTGTGATATTTAATGTGTTGGTAAATCCAAACTTTGATAAAAATTATGTTGGCAACAATAAGATAAACGCTTATCGCGTAACGAACAAAATGCGAAACGAACGTTGGTGACCACCCGATCAATGTTAAAATCCTAAAAAAAAGTCTGTTATGATTAGAATAGTAATTTTAATCATGTTCGGAAGGAAAAATAAATTAAAACGCTAAGAAAGTCTATTTTTCGAGTTTAAGCGCGTACCGTGCGATACTGCTCGTATCTGACAAAATATTGTCAACGCGGCCAGTCAAGGCAACTGATAATTATTTCATTAATAATTTGGAGAGTTTTTTTTTATAGAGCGTCAAAAATAATTTAAAACGTCATAAAACGGGATTAAAACGCTAGATAAAATACCTGGTATCCAGTAAAATACCAGTGTTTAATATATATATATATATATATATATATATGTAATATATGTGAGAGATGGGCATGTGTGGTGGCAAAAGAGAGCCTACTCTCTTCTCTCTCTTCCACTTGGAGGTCTTGGAATACTCTAAGTAATGATTGTGCATTTTATGTAATCTTCCAAAATCCATCAAATCTAAGAAATGTCACCAACAAACTCCATCACTCTCTCTCTCTCTCTAACAATCTCGGCCAAACACCCCTCTATCACCATCCATTTTCAAATTTCAAACCATTTCTTGAAGATCCAAGCTCATTCCAAAGTGTTTTCAAGTCCATTTGAAGGTCTAAAGGTGATTTCAAGGTGTTTTAAGCAACAATCAAGCTCCATGTCATCAATCTTTACTAAAAACCCAACAAAATCTTGAAGGTATAAAACTTACTTTAAAAACCTTGTTCTTGATTCTTGATGATTTTGATGATGATGGAAGTTTCTCTTGTTCTTGGATTTAAACACTAACTTGAAACTAATAACAAATGGGTTTTTAAAGAAAATAAAAATGGATGTATCTTTATATGTATGTATAGCCGTGAGTGTGTGTGTATACTTGTGTATTTGAGTTGAGTTTTGATTTTGATTGATTCTTGTTTGATTTGATTCTTGAAAGTGAAATGCATGCATGATCAAAAGGTGATGTATAAAAGTTCATATGATTAAAAGATGAACATGATAAAGGGAGTTTTTGGATGTATATATGCACATGTGTGTGTGCCGTGAATGTATATGTATGTATGTATACATGAGTATTTTTGTTAGTTAGTGTATAAATGAAAGAATGTTGCTAGCATTTAAGTCAAATGATTAGATGATGAACATGTCTTTGATTATTTGGAACAAATACATGTCATATGCATTCAAGTTCATGCATGTTGATGATTATGTGAATTGAATGCATTAGATGCTTGTACTTAGGCATGCATGTGGATGTATGATCATGAAATGATGATTTGAATATGATTTGATAAAAATAAATTTTAATCAGGCCCTAAACACTAAAAATAATAATATTTGAAGTGTTAAAATAGTATAAAACTTTGTCATAAAGTTTACTAGCTTTGCATGTTGTACTTGGTGCTTTAAGTGTTGTAAAATACGTGAAATCGCATGATTTATATGACTTACACAAAAACTGCACTAAGCTGATTATAACCATCATTTTAATCAGTAAATAACATGTATTATGTTAATTATAACCATCATTTTAATCAGTAAATAACATGTATTATGTTAATTATAACCATCATTTTAATCAGTAAATAACATGTATTATGTTAAAATATCAAGTCGTTACGAGTTGGGATGGTTACGGTAATGTTTAACGCAAAACTATGCGGTAAAACGGTTAAAAATCGGCTTTTCAAAGGATTTTTATAAAACTATTTTAAATCAGTAAGCAAACTGATATTTTTAGTTTAAATATAAGTATTTTAACTTATATTAAGTTTACTTGGTGTTTGGTTAGTCATACGTGACTTCCGACGCCCGAAAACGTGACCGAATCACTAAAATACGCGTTTTACAATGTGCACAAGCATAGGTTATTTATGAGTGAACCTTATGTGTTAAAAATATGTTATGTGATTTAAATATGTGTATATGATGATATGTTAAGTGTTGACATGATAGCGGGAATTTAGACTATGCATGTACACTTGTGCGCTTAAAGCGGTAGAATCGGTAAAATCGCGTTAAATGTGTAACTTGTTTGTCGAGCATGAAAATTGAAACATACGTTAACTTGATAAGTTATTTCATGTATACGTGCTTTAAAAATGATAAAATAAATAAGTTAACGAGATTTCGCGTGTTATGATTTTAAGTTTATGTGTACGTTTATGTATATATATTACGACGCGCAAATCGTAGATATATTACGTTTAAACGGGAGTGTTAACGGATTTACATGATAATGGTCACCAATAAAATCGTTCAAGTCGCAAAATCTTAAAATATATATATATATGAACTCATACATATATATTAATGTGCCAACATAATAAAAAATAATGACATTTTGAGAAAATCTCAAAGTTATGTGAAAATTCTAAGATACGGAGAAACTTAGGAATTTTGTGATATATATTGATTGATAAATCATTCCTACGTATATTAGGACATGTAGAAATCAATTTGTGGGATTGCGCTATTTATAATACGCACCCAAAGGTGAGTGTCACTAAACCCCCTCTTTTTACTGTTTCGTATATGTTTCAGGGGAAGAACACGCCTTAAAAAGGGTTTAATAATGTTTTTGAATAAAACATACCTTTGATATATAAGAATGTATATTTTCATAGAAAATATACGGATTTGTTAAATATATATATGTTTCGGGGAGAAACGGTTTTTGTGAATAAATATGTTTCGGGGATAAACGGGGATTAGTACGGTGTTTCAGAGAAAACGACCGTGTAGATTTAAAATTTGCTTAAATCTATAGTTGGGACGAATTTGCTTGATCTCAAGAGAGTAAGTATCGGCATAGGCTTACATTTCGGTGGGGGTTTCGGGAATTCGTACAAAATCATATATTAAATTTATCATTATTAGTAGGATATATATATTGTTCATGAGGCAGGCATTATAGATGGCCTCGATATGGGCCATGCGCAAGTAATGTCGTTTAATCATTTAAGTATTGCACACGAGGAATTGTTGGTAGATCTATCAGGTTGACAACCCCATCGTGACCGGTAGCCCCGTGTCAAGTCAAACGACGAATTGATATTCTGTTTATAGTCTAGCATTGATTATACATTCATTGTTAATATATAGTTCGTAATGTCTTGCTAACTTACGAGTCCGAACATTTGATTCTATCAATTTAATATGTAAACTTGGGAAGATGTTTATGGTCGGAAGGTTCTACGGAGATGCTTGCGACGGCTGACCCTTGAATTTTTACAAGGAAATGAATTAACTTTCTTAAAAATTATATGGATTTTTAATAATAAACACATAATTAGAAAGTTTTTCCTTGGATCAAATTATTTAAATTTGAATATGTGAACTCACCCTCCTTTGTGTTGACACTTGATTTTAACGTGTTTTTCAGGTACTTGAGTTCGGCTTCGGGAATTATGACGTATCTTGTGGTTGTTGATGCATGTTTTGTTTGATAATGTGTTGGACAAACTTTTAAAACAAATTTGGGACAAATGTAATAAGATCCATAAAACTATGGTGTGGTTGTGACGTACTTTAAGACTTTATGTTTTAAAATCTATGTTTTAATGAAGTTAAAATGTCCAACATTTCGATGCATCGTTCAACAAGATAATAATGGGCACCATCTTCCGTCACCACTACGTTTATATTCTGCTGCGACGTTTTTGGGGTGTGACAAAACTGTCTCTATGCGTGCTACTGGTGCAAAGACTTCATCAAAGTCTATTCCGTGTTGCTGAATGTATCCTTTTGCTACCAGCCTTGCTTTTTGTCTGACCACTTTTCCGTTTGCATCTTTCTTTGTCTTGAATACCCACTTTAAACCTATTGCCTTGTGCTCTCTTGGCAACTCTGTCAATTTCCAAGTGTTATTCTTGTTTATTGAGTCTAACTCAGCCTTCATTGCTTCAATCCATTTTCTGTCACTAGATGCTTCCTTGTAATTCCTTGGTTCTTCTTTAGCAGGTAGTAATTCTTGTGGATCTAGTTGAATTTCTTCCATCTCCTCGTATAGTTCTTCGAGACTTCTTAGTTTTACTAGAGTCTCACTAATACCCCCTGTTGTACTTTTAGATGTAGGTGGACCTCTACTTGATAATCTGCTTGAACTTGTTGATGAGTTCTGATTGTACGAATGTGTTGGCAGGGTTACATAGGAGTCTTGTTCTTCTTCTGTCTGATCTACTCCTGAATCTCCATGATGTGGCCCACTACTACCAGGACTACTTGGTTCATTTTCTTCTAACTCTTGTGGGTTGTAATCTTCTTGAATGACAAAATTTGTCCATTCGTGATTCCCTGAATCTATTGTTTCCGTATAACTATTCCAGTTCCATGGTTGACCTTCCATGAACTTAACATCTCTACTGACACATATCTTGTTTTTCACCGGATCGTATAATCTGTATGCCTTTGATCCATCTTCTATTCCAAGGTAAACCATAGGTGCACTTCTATCATCTAACTTCTTTTGTTGAAGTGGTAATACCTTAGCGTATGTTGTGCAGCCAAAAACCTTTAAGTGTTCCAGATTCGGCTTTCTTCCTTTCAATGCTTCATACGGGATCTTGTTCACCAAAGCCTTCGTTGGAATCCGGTTTAATACGTATAACATATGTCTTATTGCTTCACCTCAAAAATTTTGTGGCATGTTCATTGCCTTTAACATACTTCAAGTAGTTTACAACATTGTCCTGTTCCTTTTTTCCACTACTCCGTTTTTCTGTGGGGAATACGACGCTGTAAGTTGTCTTGCTATGCCGTTGTCCTTGCAATACTTGTTGAATTCAGCCGACGTGAATTCTCCTCCTCTGTCCGTCCTTAGCATCTTTAACTTGGTTCGTGTTTCTGTTTCCTTCTTTTCCTTAAACTGCTTGAAAGTTTCGAATGCTTGATCCTTGGAAGTTAGTAGATATGCCCACATATAGCGAGTGCAATCATCTACAAGTAGAAATATATACTTCTTCCCAGCATGTGACGGTGGGGATATAGGACCACACAGATGTCCATAGACTAAATCCAGGGGTTTTAAGGATCTGAATTTCGCCTGATTTGGAAATGGTGTCCTTCTATGTTTTCCTAATAACCATGCGTCACACACTTGACTGGCATGACTTATTTGAGGAACTCCGTGTACCAAGTTCTTTCGAGTCATTTCTTTGATAGCATCGAAATGTAAATGGCCTAACCTCGCGTGCCATAACCATGCTAAATCTTCTGTGTTTAAGAGCAGGCAGATTGGCCTTCCAATCTTCAACTTGACTTTGTACAGCTTGTTCTTCATTCTCCTGACTCGCATTAGTAACTTCCTGTTTCTGTCACGGACTGTTAGTAAGTCTCCATTCAGAGGTTACCTCTTAACCATTAAGAATTTTACCAATGGAAATGTAGAAAAATGTGACATGTAATGATTTACCATTCAGAGGTTACCTCTTAACCATTCAGACTTGAGGCTACCTCTTATTCATTCAGAGCTTTTAAACCATTAAGAGGTAGCATCTGAATGGTCATTAAGAGGCTACCAAACAGCCCCTCAGTGTTGTCCCTAATTCACTTGCCCGTGTAACAACGCTATTTATCTTTGCAGAGAAAGAGTCCACAATGTCATCTTCTTTCATTTGCATTAACTCGAATTCTGACATTAGTGTATGCCAACGAGCCTTTTGTACCCGATCAACGCCAACGTGTCTTGTTTTCAAATTTTCCCAAATTTCTTTTGCAGTCTTGCAATTTGCAACTTGCAATACAACATCTTCCGGTATTGCTTGGAACAGATAAGTAATTGCCGCCTTATCTTTCTTAACATCCGTTTGTGTATTCTTATGTCGGCTCAATCGTTTCCCAAAGTCCATTCGCTTCTAAAATCGTTTGATGCGAATTGCCCAACCCGTGTAGTTTGTCGGTTTCAGGATTGGACACTGAAATTGGGAAAGAGAACTTACTTCCTTTTGAATTACTATTTGTGGATTCGGTCTGGTTACTCCTGACATATATTCCGACCGAACAATCTTCACTTTCAAAAAAACTTTATCTTTCTTGGTATCAACAAACCTCTAATCCTTAACCCTGCGTATAACCCGACGTGTAATAATCAATCAATCTAATTCGCACTAAACCCCGGAATCAAAACCCTAGATTCATAACCCCTGGTTCGATAACCTTGAACCGAAAAATAAAACTGAATTGAACTTTGCGAATTGAGAAATAAAACCTGATCGCGAATCCCTGCGATGCCTAGAGCCTGATGCTCTGATACCAATTGTTGCCCAGAATGATCTTTGATCTCTAGATCGCGAATGATAAACTAAACTTTATTGAATACTGAATTTGAATACAATGGAATGAATGTTACAAATGAATTCTTAGCCCTATTTATAGTTTCTAATGGGTGTGAGTGAATAGACGTGTCTCTTCGTGAACGGGTGTGTCTCTTGGATTGTGTGGATGTGATTAAACGTGAAGAGGTGCGTCCCTTGATTCCAAAAGTCGCGTCCCTTGTCTTCCCTTGTGGCTGCCGATCGCGAATGGGTGTCTCCCAAGGAGACATGTCGATTTGGGTGGAAGTTACCAACTTCCAGATTGTCAACTTTTGTCCCCATACTTTGTAACCGCCATATAACTAACTTTTAACTATGTACTAAAACCCTTGTAGTTTGGATGTGTAGAGATTAGTGATTTTAACCCGTAGCATTAACCATGGTCCACCACTCCAATCTCCAATTCTCAGGTGTGTTATAATTTGTTGAATGTTGGTGTTAATTTTCAATTTGTTGTGATTAAATCTGCTTGAAACTATGATTAGTGATGTTAATCTCTAACGTGTATTAAAGTGTTGAAACTTAAAAAAATAGTGATGTTAATTTTAACCTGATATTGATATGCAATATATTGATGGTTTTTACACTTGTTATATAGGAGAAAGGTGACCAACTATAACATTTGTTGAATATTTTCTAGTATCAAATGCTTTTGAGTGGAATCACAGAATTTTAGCTTAACATTTGATGCATTTTAGATGTTTTTTTTTACTCGTAGAGATTAACATTTCTTGTACCTTATTGAGATTGTGATTGATTTTAATATGCAATCAATCGTATTTTACATAGGTAAAATAGAGCAAAAGTGATCAACTACGACATTTGTTAAAGATTTTCTAGTTTCAAATGCTTTTGAGGTGAATCATAGAGCTTTAGCTTAACATTTGATGCATTTAAACAAAACCATTGGTTGTTTGATATAATTTCTCCAAAATTACACTCATGTAAGTTAGTTTAATAATGTTGAAATATATGAAATTTTATTCTTGATTGAAACGCAAAACTGATTCAAATTAGTTTGTGAAGCTTTCGAGATTTTAGGTATTTTAATTTGGAACTTTTAGTTATTGAAACCTGACCCAAAAGTTCTAACATGCATCATTTTGATAGTATTCAAGTACATGAAGGTATTGAAACCTGACCCAATGAAAAAAAAAATCCTAAATCTGACACTGCCAAAAGCTTTCAAGTACATAAAGGTAGAGATGTATTAATAACCTCGTAATAGTTATATATCATCTAAGGAAAGCATCAATAATTTCCATGGCTATGATTTGTTGCCATCTATGGTTACCTTCAATAATGTTCATGGCTATGGTTTGTTTACTTCCTTGGTTAGCTCTAACATATCTGCTACATTTAAACCTTAAACATTTCAATACAAATACCTTCTTACAAATCACATAAACCTCTCCTAATATGGAAAAAAAGAAGTAAACTTCACCAAATTAAAATCATAACCTCAAAACGGAGTAAACTTAAACAAAAACCCTTTGTAACCTTAAAAAAGGAGTAAAGTTAACCAAGGACCGGGAAACAATAAAATATATGTTACGATAAAACATAACAGAATAAACGAGTCTTAATTGTAAATTGATATGTAATATTTTCCCTAGATATCATAGGCCAAAAGTTGTGCTATAAATTGATATTGTGAATAATTTAGAAATCACATTTGATCATTATATATCATGGTATCAAAGGCTACTTTGATATAGAAATCCTAGCTACCAATATTCTCAAACATGCCGACCTCCTAGTCTGCATCAAACTTATACGTGCCTGTATAGATTGTATCGGGGCTGACTTGTTTCCATTTTTATCTACTTTTTTTATATTTTACCAATTCGACATGTTAGATAGGTGGATATAACCTAAACTTCCACTGTTTACAGGAGGAAGTATGTTGCAATGCAAAACTCACAGACAACAATCAATATAGAAGCAATGCATAATGAATCAAGGCTTGCAGTCAACCAATCGAAAAATTATTTTCCAACCCCTTTTAATGATCTGATCTCCACATCTAATTCATCATCATCTACTTTTAACGGCCCACAGATTGATAAGGTTTCTTCTGTTGTGAGCATGCTAAAGGGTTCATTAGAACGCAAGAAGCTTGAAAACTGTGTTGAAAAAGAAGTGACTGATAATTCTTTAGAATATCGCACTGCGCAAGAGGTACGTGAAGTCCATCTAAATGATTTAAGAGTTGCTGATATCAACGATGGTGTATTAATGCAAAGACTTGAAGGAGCTATGGATGCTGACCTGGAGGGATTTGTGGCCCCCACAAATCTAATTCAGAGAAATGTTGGATCTCGAAAAGCTTCACAAAGTGAATCTTCTGCTGATCCGCATACGATTTCAACAGGATTTGAGGTATCTGACGGTCCAAGCAATTCTGGTCAATCACAAGGTGTTTGCCACAGCCCCCGTAAGCTATGGGAAATATACGGAAACGGGCAGCCTTGCAAAAGGTACGCGTAGAGTTGGAAAAACGGGTGGATCGGGTTGCTTGGATAATCAGTGTAGAAAATATCACTATGAAATCTAAATTAATAGTATACTAAATTAAGTTATTTTCAATAAAGGACCTATTTGACCCGTTTCAGTTCTAAGCAAAATTTAAAAGTATAACACTTGTCAACCTGATATTAAGAGCAACTGGTTGAAATAAACTGATTACCATTTTGTTCTCTTTTACGCTGCAGATATAAGGGAACACATGTACAATAACTCTAAAGAAGATCACAAGGTTTTCTTTCTTCGAAACTCCACTAATATCAGTTTAAGTGTCGATATGTGAACAACGATATGTGTCAATACCAAGAATCTGATTTTACCGTCTTATGTGCTCGTGTTCTGTTGGTTGTGTACCCGCAGCACAAGGGGAGTTTAACTCAAAATGGATCGGTGACATCTGCTGCCTCCTCAGGTTAACTTCAATTCCAGATTCAATGCAACTCCAATCATGTCAACAATTATATGATATTCAAGTGCACTTATAACATTCTTATGTAATTACGTATTATTCTGTTATTAAATGCAGGAGATCCAACAAAGAAGCGCAGGGTAGAAAGGTCACGGAAATATGTACCACCATCTTTTAAAGATTTGTAGAGAATTATTATGCCTTTAATAATACATTTAGGAGAATTTTAACCTGTTTTCTCTTGTCCCTTTGTTATTATTGACCCATTCTAAGTAAATGGGTCGGAATTTTCACTTCTCCTTAAAACTCAAGCATTTATATTAGCTCGTATTGCAACTATGTTTATAAGCCAAGTATAAAAGACAATTCAAGTTTCTGTTTGATTGATGTTTAATGGTGATGTTCAGTTTCTCATGCAAGGTCATGGGTTATTCTGCATCTACAAGTTTGAAAAGCCTGATTTTCATACACACCTATTTTATAAAAAAAAAAAATCTCTTTTTGAAGCAATCATGCGTCACTAATGTTTTGTACAAACAGTTTTGAAATATTTTGTCTTAGGCTACTCGGTATGGTGATGGACCATCCTTGGAGGATGATCCGCCACGTAGGCGCCACGTCATAGTCCTCCCAAGGATGGTCCATCCTCCAAAACTAGAAGGCATGGGAGGATGGTCCTAGTCATAGTCCTCCACCACTTTTTATGTTTTTTTATTTTTTTTAACATTTAACAAATATACTAACAAAATATAAACTTAATAAAAAAAAAAACATAAACTTAATAAAAAAAAACATAAACTTAATAAAAAAACATAGACTTAAATAATATTATGCTTCTTCATGATGTCGTTTTGAAGTTTTTTCAACATCGAACGTTTCGGCTCGGGATACTGATCGACATCCATCGTTATCATTTCCCATTCCTTTAGCCGAATTTTTTCATCCGAAATTCTTATTTTCTCATTCGACAATCGGACCTTCTCGCGTAACTTTTCTTCCGCTACACGAGCTTTTTCTTCGACGGCCCGCTCCTTCGCCTTCGTCTTTTGGCCCGAGATGTCGTTGTACATTTTTAAGTGTTCCATAAACTCAACCATGTTCGGGTCCACCTTTTCTTTTTCTTTCCCCTTGGCCCGCTCCTTCTTTGATTTGTCTCGGCCCGGTGGACGCTCCGGTTCATGTACGGCGTACTCCTCTTCGTCAAAGTCGGCGTCATCATTTAAGTTTAAGTTACACCTCGCGTCCGATCCACCGGCGCTAAAACTACCCGTTTCCGATGTTTTTTGGAATGATGCAAACGCATTTGATGAATATTGCGAGAATTGGTTCGGTTCTAGCGTCGGATAATATCCCGGACCCAAGAAAACATTAGGTTGGGTCGGGTTGATGGGAGTCGTCGGGTTATACGGATTGTTCGGGTTGTTCGGGTCGCTCGGGTTGTTGAAGGGATCCATGATAGAGTATAAGGTTTATAAAAGTGGAAGAAGATTTATAAAAATTATGTGAGAGAGGGATGAGATTTTGGGGTTAATTTTGTGAATGAAAGTGAAAATGGAATTGAAATTTATATATTTTGTAAATATTACCGTTGGTTTGTTTGAAAAAAATGGAATTTTTTTTTTTTAAACGGTAACTTTCTGGATTTGGGCCCCACCACTTTTGGACCGTCGCAAACGGCGAGATCTCGACGAGGACGACGCGACCGGGGGGGGGGGGGGGGGGGGGCGGCACGGTGTTCACCCCGTCGCCGAACCAAGACGGACTGGGGACGAACCCCATACTGAGTAGCCTTAGAAGATAAATGGACACAACTCTTGATCATAATTTTCCATAGAGCAACACAATCCAAAAAATACCAAGTTGATTGTAGATATGAATGAGCTCATTAAAAGACCACAACTCTGTCCAACCCCACATCCAAATTAATGGAATATGTGATTTAGGATTTTAAGAAAAAGAATCATCATTTTTAAACCCAATGGAACTAAAAAAATATATGTGTATCGGTAACATAATCATCACTTAAAATAAAAACAATATTAGGAGATCGGTAACATAATCATCACTTAAAATAAAAACAATATTAGGAGATAGTGGTGACATTCTAATAAAACATTGAAGGCAACAAAAGTAAATCATCATAAACGACAGACACCACAAAAGTTAATTTTGCAAACTAAATTTCATGTTACAGACATACATTTTTGTAGAGATGTCAAAGTTTTAGTAATTTAAAAAAAACATCATTACGTTCATCTTCTTCGCTGGATTAGGGGGGGTGTGTGTACCCGATTACCGAACTTGACCTTAAGCCACCCAAAACCCAATCGATTAGGCAAGAGCCGACTTACCCAAACCCGATAAAACATAAATATAGATTATATGTATATAAAGATTACATAAAAATTATAGATAATTTTGTCATCTCTGTTTAGAAAAATTCAGTAGTATTAAATATCTATACTATATATATAAGCATATCCAAAGGGCAACTTAAGGTTTTAAAAGAGAGACCAAGGTCTGAGATGCAGCCACGTATTGATACAGAAGTATGTTTCTAAAGCTTTTAATTTGCATAGTTAAGGATCATTACTCAAGTTTTCTTGTTTTGTAGGTCGTCAAACTTCTAAAAGATGCTTATGAACGCGTGAAATCGTTACTTAAAAAGGTTTGTGTATCAAGTTTCCATCAGTTTACATTGATAAATTAGTTAATAGTCTGGTTTTGTTTTACAGCATGAGAAGTCACTGCTCACTTTGGCAAACTCATTGCTGGAATACGAGACGCTAAATGCAGAAGAAATAAAGCGGATTCTTGAACAAGGGCACGGAGGAGATATCCGATGAAGTAGTGCAACTGTATTGGCATAATAGAAACTTGTGACTATGTACAATGTTTGTATACGAAAGCCAATTATTTATTCACCGCAACGAGCGCAGCCGCAGCGAGTGATATGCCATGCATACCCTTAGAATTACTAACAAGTGTTGTGTTTTCCGTTGCATCGTGAATTTGGTTTTGTTTATGGCTCAAAACTGAACAGCCCCGTACATAGCCCTAAACTCACCAACCTAAGGGATATGTTTCCTGCCGCATCGCGCGGGTAAAAAACTAGTATATAATTATGTGTATACACATACAAACACTTGGTGCCACTTTTTACCCGTTACCTAATAAAAGAAGTCAAGAAAAAAAACTCACATAGTTCTCAAACAAACACGCAACCCATTTGTCTAAAAATAAGTGTTCATGTCAAGAGCCAAACATAGCTTTTTTTTAAAACATACACTCAATATAATCAAGCAGCATCAAAACTACTTTTATTGACCAACATAAACCACAGATTCCATGTGGCATAATCAACCCTGCAATCCAATGATACCACATGCAACTCTTCCACCAGCATTTCCAGTGCTTTTGCTTAGCTCATGCCCTCCTGCAAGATTAAAACAACTTCACATCTATGATACGTGTCCGCAAGGATGTCTATGTGTTTTGATACTAAAAAAACTCAAGTTTACCCTTTCCAAGATCATCAGCATCAGCATGGACAACCACAGCTCTTCCAATGATGGATTGAGCTCCAATTAGTGGAATCTGCATGAATTTTTACGTCTTAAATTGGCACGCTTAAACGTGTATCAAACTTCAATTTCAAAAAGGAACCAACCTGCTTATCAACGATGGTGAACTTTGCAGTACCTGAGTCAATGAGAAAGCCATAAGAAGTTAGTAGTAGGTATTAGTTACGGAGCTCACATTTTTCTCACTCTCCATTCATAGTCTTTGAAAGTTCAAATAAAATTTGCGTAATTTTGTCATTAGCAAAGAAAATACAAATAGAGCCATAACTTATTATATAGAACTGTCATTAGCAATTTTGTCTCCCCTTAATTTTAAATTGAAACGAAGCTAATAGATAAAGTGAAAGCAAGAAAAAGGGGTTAATTTCATATACATTCATAAGTACTTGCATAGTATCAAACGTTTTTAAATTAAAAAGAATTATTACTAAATATCCCACATCCTAAATGCTTAAAAATCCGTATTAATCTATTTTATTATATACAATTCATAATATGACCATTATGCCCTTCTGTTTTTCCTTGCATTCCAAACGCTAATATCCTAATGAATAAGGGCGTAAATCTCAGAGTTTTAAAAACAGGTATACTTGATAATAGTATTATGATTTGTTTTGCTGAGCAAATATAATATTGTACATTTGTACCCCAAGAGCAGGGTATGAAATTATCCTGAGCAAAATTTCACATATTGACCATGATTTAACGAAGAGATATGATGGTGAAAACATTGCTGAAAGCAATAAACTAGCAAAAAATAACAAAGCAAAGTTGATTTGTATTAGATTTTGAAAACTGATCTTGTATAAAGCTTGAAGAGGAAAAGATCATAATGCTAATTCTTGAAAAATAAAGTATACCATCTTCGCCTACTGTGACATTGCCAAGATCGCCAGCATGGCGAATCTCGTCATCAGGGGCACCATGCTCCTTTCCATGAGGATTGTAGTGAGGACCTATCATCAGAAAGAAAAGGTTTAAATGTTTAGATATGTCAACATTAAGCACAAATGACTCAACTTTAACAATTTTGGTGAGGAACACATACCGGTTGACATGCATCCATTGGTTGTGTCACCAAGTGCATGAACATGGAAACCATGTGGTCCAGGTTTAAGGCCAGAAATGTCACCAGTAACAGTTGTGGGAGCACCTGCAACGTCAATCAAGTAAGATACCTAAAATGTTTATCAAACTTCAATATGTAAATAACTACCTTCTGCCTCTTGAGTGAAGAAAATGGTGCCACTAACACCTTCACTACTGTTAAGAACTGCGACTGCCTTCACCATTTTTGTATGTGATCTAAACAAGTGATAAAATGAATAAGCAGATGTTATCCATGAAGCGCATATAACTCTCCGACCGATGATTTTGATATCAATATACAATATTTAGTTTTAGACCCTTTGATGATTGACTTAAATGTCAGATTCGACACCACCAACCTAATGGAGCTTTGCAAGAATTAAGTATCCAGATAACAAATAAATCTAAAATGTATATGATTTACGATTACTAACATAAGTTTTCACTATTGGGAATGAATGCAGGCAAGTTTAATTGAGCTGATATGATAAGGCTATGAGCATCTGCTTTGTCTCACACACCCTAAACAAGATGGCGATATAGTAATCAACTTACAGATGTGATTATGTGCATGTAATATATAACAAAATCCCTTTGTTCTTCTACTTACATTAGCCTATTTCAGCACAGAGCAGAGCCCCATAACTTACTAACCCTCAAAAAGCATGTCAACTAATATGCTTAAGCAACTAAAACCACAAGAAGAAATAACCATTTAAAAAATAAACATTCACTTTGACAAAAAAGCTTGATTGTCATACTTTCGGTTATGATCGATTATATAGAGAAATGATCTAGATCAAGTCATCAAGTGATACGTAAATGAATTTTGACTAATGATTTGTATCCGAAAGTGTCCTTTCCTTAAAACATAAACTCAAATTTACTCTACAGCAACACCTGTAGACAAAAACACAAGTCCCCATCCACTTGAGATTTCAACCTCTGTGCTTTGATTTCAATCAATTCTCCCTCCATAAGAACATTTAAAAACCTAGTTTTCCACTTAATAGAAACCGATCATCCAATAACACAACATGATTTCCATTACATGATTGTTACTTAATCACTAACTTAAACTTTTGTCTAGATTTACTATCAGATGAACGCATGCACCACTGCTAGATAGAAATGATCAAAGTCAAAATTCATTGATCTCGGTCAAATCGGTTATAAATTTACAATCGAAGATCAAGCTAAATCAAATCAAAAGCGATGCAAACAAAATAATAAGAATAACACACACATCGTAATCAAATTCGATTTCGATACAACAGATTACAAGATCAAATACACATACATACAACGATCGGAATAAAAGAAAAGCGAAAAAAGATTCAATTTTACCTCAGAACACCCCTGCAAAGCTTGTGTGTGTGTGTGTGAGTGAGTAGTCGAGAAATTAGGGCACGCCGATTGATTGATATATAGATACATACATACATATAGCAAAGGTCACCATTTAAGACCGACTGTAAGTCTACTTACCTAACCCCATCAGGACACGCGCGAGTTTATGTTAGACGCGTACTATTATTGGTGCGTGTAACGTACGTAGAGACGCAGCGTTGGGTTTCATTTTGTGGTGCTTTTTGGAAAGTTGGGCCTTTTTGTTTATGTATTCTCACAGGTGGAGCAAAGCCCATCCTCGTTGAATCTAGCGTTTGGACTTTAGAACAGGAATTTTACGAATTCATATAAAACTAGGTAATGGACCGGCGCGCGTTGCTGTGTGGGTATATTGCAAACATCGAACGGATTAGTCCAAGCGTTATGTGATGCGTATACCATATGAAAATGCGTGTTTTGACATATCTGATTTAACTCAATAGCATAGCGGTTGGGTCAAAATGTAAAGTAATCAAATTTATATTGTACAATCATAACGTGTTTATATGTGACCTGACTCATACATAGGAAATGTACAAAAAAACATAAAAGTGTATAATGGGAAAACTGACACGTGTAAGCAAATGACATATTCACATTAAGGGTTGAAATTTTACCCCTAATGCGTTGCGGTGAGCTCGAATTTATACCGTCAAATGAGAACATCATATATTTGACCCCATTCGGTTCAGAACTATATTTATGGCGAAAGACCAATCAAAAACGTATTACATCTGACTTGACTTGCTTAAAAAAAGTTTACATCGAAACGTAAACTAACTCGAATTTATACCGACATATAAATAAGAATACGCACATGAAAATACTTTTTCGGGTAAAGGAATGAAATAGGTAAATTCGAAACTTTAGAAAAACTCAAGTGGGTGAAAATGATATTTTACAAAGTTCTTAAACACAACAGCAATTGAGTTGTTCGAAAAGGAAATTAGCGAAAGAAAAATTAGTTAAATATGTAGGATTAGTTTAATTTAAATAAAAATTGCAATTTTCAAAAGTTGAAGGGATTGTAAAATGAAGTAATAGTGTAGACTTAAAACTGTAATTTTCAAAAGTTGAGAGGTTGTATCGTAGGTTGGAAAAAAGATGGACCATTTTTATAAATGCCACAAATTGAGAGGTTGCAAAATGAACTAATAGTATAAAGGGTCATAATTGCAATTGTCAATTCGTACGGAGCGAGCTTATGCCAAAACATTTCTTCTCTTATTTCATTATGGGGTTATAAAAAGCAAGGGACTAAAAGTGCATTTTATCATGTTTTTGGAGGTGGTCGGTGGAATTTCCACCGACTTTTGGTTTTAAGATAGTATGAAATAATTATGGGATAATTGGGTCTAATGGTTCAAATGAGAATAAATTTGTTGTAAGAAGAAAAAAAATGTTTTAACCAACAAAAATGTTGCGTTTTACTTTATTTAATATTTGTATTTAATTTTATTTTAAAGGTATATTGGTAAACTTATATTGATCATTAATTTGTATTCTTCATCTTTAATAACTAAGTAAATTAAATTGGTAATTCTTTTTTCAAAATATATGCTTTTTTCAAATTAAAAAAAAACAACTTAATTTAAAATGTAGAGTAAATTACAATGTGTGTAAGATAAATTACGAGGTATGAAGGATATATTTCGAGGTGTGTAGGATAAATTTCGACATATGTAGGATAAAATTATATAATGTGTAGGGTATATGTGAGGACCGTTTTGGATCTTCTAACGCTCCAACCGGCTTAATATATCTTCGTATCACGTGCGGAATCCGTGTAGGAAGTGAGCACAGACACTATGATATTGTTGAACAATCTTTTCATTGATATAAACTGCTTTACAGATCCAATAAAATATTTTGACAGAGCTTCGCCTCTCGTGTCAAAAGTTATAAATGAAGACCCTGCACCTCTATTTATAGACCTCACAGATCCTTGCGAACCCATAGGTGCAGATCTACTTGATTCGTACGAACCGACCATATGGTCCATCCGTGCGGATGGACTCCATCCGTACAAATGGACTGTTTACACTAGATTCCAATCAGTTCAGTACGAAATACATACAATCACATACAATAAACTATAAACTAAGACTCGATACATGACGTAAGCTACAGACATATGTATTCACAGACTCCCCCTTGGATGTAGTTGCAGTCTTCATGTATAGTCTTCTTTAAGCTCTCTTGTTATATCTTCTTTTCTTCCTTCTCTGTTCCTCTTGTTCTTGACATTGTGCTCGACGTTCGAATCTACCCTTGGTCATCCACCACTCTCTGTGTGTATCAGTGTAGTCGAAGAACTTGGTGAGCCTGAACTTTTTCTTTTTTTCTTTCTCTATCGGAGTTTGATCAGTAGGAATCGACTTGTAGTTAGGAAACTTGAAACTGGCCAATAATGTTGCTTTCTTCATTCTTTTGTTAATCAGTGCCTCCCGTCTTTCCTTCTTCAAAAACTCTTCACGTTAATATCTCTCCAATTCGTCTTCCAGTAATGACCAAAGTTTATGTCTTTTTCGAAGCATACATTAATCAACTTTTGATACTGCATCGCATGCTCTTTGTTTGCTGGGTAATACATGATCTTGTTCAAAAACAGACATTCTATATCTTTTTTGAGCAATTGATGAGCCACATTGGGTCGAGCAAGCGTATATATCTCCAAATACACTTTTCATCTTGAAGTGTAATCACTGCTTCACATGTCAGAGGATCATAAACCCACCCTTTGAAATCTTTATAGAAATCTTGTTCCATCTCCTTTAAGGGCGTATTCTTCATACACCTAGGCCTCTTTACATGAAGTGTGATGTCTTTCTCTCCCGTCACAGGGTCAATCTTCACAATTCGCTTCGGATAGTGAGGTTTCCACACAGGGAAATTTTCCTCAGCTTGATCACGAATATACCTCCAAAGCTTTTGTTCATGAAATCTTACTTTAGGTCCCCATGAACATTGCTGAATGTTTTTTGGTTTTCACCAACTCTTCTACATCCCACCAGGGCAATGTTTTCAGATCACTGATGAATTCTAAGTATTGAACCCCATATTCTCTCTTTATAGCATAAACCTTCAAATCTTCCAAGTATCCCCAAGAAAGAATGTATCCCAGTGATTGATCTTGATGTCTTGTAAAGAACTTTAGTGGTATCTTAAACTTTCTTTCTTCAACCCTCGGCTTAAACCACTTCTTTCTTTCCTCTAGGAGTTCTTCTTTAGATAACGTTCTTGGGACACCATATTCACTAACTTTCTCAGCAACGTTTCTTTTCAACTCGTCTTCATTGTGAGTTCTGAATAACTCAGTAAATGTTGGGAAATCTTCAGAGTCTTTGCTTGAGTAATGAAACGGCTCTTCTTGATCTGACTCTGAGTCGTCTTCCACGAAAACATTGTTGAAGCTATCAGCATCATCTACCATCTTGAAAATATACTCACTATCATGAGTTACCGTTGCTATATCATCTTCAATGTCAAACTTGAAGTTTTCATCATTAATGCCGAACGCCTTCATCATACTTTCCCTTGTCCAATTTTCAACTAACTCTCCCTCTTCGACATCATGACTCAGATAGATAACCTTGGGAGTGTTAGAAAACAATTTAGTTGTTTCATCATGAACAGGACCAGATGTAGACTCCCTTTGAGGATGAACATCCTCATGTTCTTCATTGCGTGAATCATCAAGAAAATCATGAACTTGATGACCACCAGAATGTTTCACAATTGACATCCCATGATCACCTCCCTGGTCATCATCGTCATTGTCATCTTTATCGTCACTGCCATGATAATCATCAATATCTTGAAAAAAATCATCTTCATCCTCATCGTCATCTTTATCATCGTGGTCTTTGGAGAAGAAGGTAAGAGACAAAAGTGGCAAAGACAAGATGGTGGTTGAGAACCTTCTTTGGAATATACCTTTTAAGGTATGTGTGAAGATCCCAGCAAATCTTGGTCTTTGGAATGGGTCCAAATGTGCAGGAATCATGCTGACTTTATAGAAAACGACAGCACGCTGACCACGACCCCGTGCCGGCTGGACACAGCCCCGTGGTCAGACAAGACTCTGACATATTTTGTCCGTATTCTGAACACGGGACGTGTCGGGCTGGACACGACCCCGTGGTCAATTTTAAGGTGGGCACGGGGCGTGCGGACCTGGACACGGCCCCGTGGCTAGAGTGTTTTATGAAGTTTCGTCTTATTTTAAGGATTTTATTCAGATCGGGTGGTTCCTTACTGGAGGGAACAACACCGAAGTGCCTGAGGTACCTTAATTGCTCTTGATTTAAACAAGAACTCAAGAGGTTATCGGAAAGGGTAAAACCTAAACTAAATACCGGTGGGCGAAACCAACCTTTATTCCCCTTATCCGGGCTCTTGTTAAAGAAGGTGTATGTCGAATCGCTCAGGTCTATGAGTGCATCGGTGGGGACCGATGGAGAGTCCTTCACGACACAATCGACACAGGGACGACTATCGCTCAAGTTTTCACAAGAGTTTTGTAACCATCTTGGTTTTCGCACTTGTATTTGTTTTGACTTGCATTGTAACAATTACCGTATTTGGAATGAAACTTATTTGATCCTACTTGCTTTGTGCTCATACCGATACAAACACGTGAAACAATTTCAAATTTGTTGAGTTTTTATACTATTAAACACGGTTACATAAACTATAGGGGTTTATTGTGACTACTTGTGAAACTACTAGTTGAGGGACCTATTTGACATTCTTTAAAACCTGCTTGAAATCTATCACTTTTTAAGTTCAAGGACTAAAACCGTAATTATTTGAAAGTACAAGTCCATGGGCTAAATTGTCATTTTTGAAACTATATAAATACAAGGGTTAAAGTGCAATTATTTCAAACTACAAGTTTAGGGTTCATTTTGTCATTTTCTTAAACTTAAACTGTAGGGACCAAAACTGTTATTTTTAAACTTATATTAACTGAAATACTCTAACTAAGTTAACTCCTATTAAAGGAATCCTTTTTGAAACACTAACCCAGTTAGTCTGACTAACTGAGTATATCAGGGACTGTTTGTGTCATTTACTGAAACTCGATGGACTATTTTTGTAAAAACAATGAAACTTCAGGGACCTAAGTGTAAATTCTCAAAAAGTCGGATAAAAGGGTTAAACCCTTGATCGAACCGGCAGCGTGTGGGAATCGAACTCGTGACCTCGTGTTTAGAACCGTAACGTCTTAACCAGTTTATCCTCCTAATAGGAGCTGATAGATTATAGTTTTTAATTCTTTTATACACTTATTAGGATTATTATAATTATTAATTAAATTCAGAAATTTAAAAAGGTTTTAATTCCATTGAACCGGACAAGGACGGGACTCGAACCCACGCCTTCCCGCAAACAAAACACGCGCACAAACCAACTGGTCTACTAGTTGGGATGTGTTCTAGTATAGACTATATTCAATATATATACTCATTAAAACAGATCTGTATATATATACAGATCTGCAGGTCGCGGATTTCGACCAAAACCCACCAAATCCGACCAAAATCGAATTTTCCACTTTCTTCATCACTTTTAACCGAACCCATTATGATTATAATTCTTTTCCTTAAACAATTCGCACTTAGAACGCATTATAACCAGGATATATTTTAAAAATTAAAAGTAGTACAATTCACTAGTGTTTGTCGAATCTGAGATCAAATTGAACTAGTATTTAAGTTCCTCAGACTCCCACGAACCTCCTACACCCATCACATTCCTCTAATACTTCGAAACAAGTCGTCTGCAACTTCGCCGGAGTTTACAGTCGCCGGAATTAGCCGATAAACCATTTCAGTCGATACCGGTTAGTTTTTATCTAGTCAATTTGTTCAATTATGCTTGTACAATGATTCCTTAAAGTTAATTTCGATACAACATAGGAATGCCCGTTAATTTTGATGGTTGACTTTTCTGTTTGACTCTGATTGTATAATTGGGGAAGATGACCAATTTCATTTCTGTATTTATTCTATTTAAACTAAAACTAAACATAACCACCAGGCCTGGCCTAGTGGTTATGTCTGTTTGTTGCAACCAGGTTGACCCGGGTTCGAATCCGGGGACAACCAAATCTTTTTAATCTTTTTATTTTTAATACTTTTAACATTTCAATAATTTTTATAACATTATTAGACACTGTTACTTTTATTAAAAATATAAAGTTAGTCAATTTATTTATAAAACTAATTTTTATGATATTAAAACAGTTTATTATTAAATAATTCATAATAAATCAATTTTTAGGAAATAAATACTGAAATTTTTATGTTAATTATTTTAAATGGTGAACTTTACAAAAAATAATGATTTTACTGATATTTTATACAGTTTTGATATTTATATAATTAAATCAGTTTTATTACTTATAAATATAGTTTAATTTAATGCAATTAAATTATATAACTATATAAATTTTATCCAAAATTATTTTTATTTCAAAATATGCATTATTCTGAGTTCATATAAATTTAGAATCTGAATTTTTATTATATTAAATTATTTAGATAATTAAATTTATATAAACTTATTTATTGTTATCATAATCATTTTAATTCATTTTATTTATATAAAATGACTTCAAGGCCACAATAATTATTTCAAATCAGTAATATTCAAGTTCAATAACTAAAAATATTAATTTTAATTATTCTGAATTAATCTAATTATTTTGATAATTAGTTATATAATTATCATATTAATCCTTTTAAACTATATATTTATCATTTATCAATTTAATTATATTTTTGGCCAACTAAATTAATTTATAATTTTTATAAATTAATTATAACACTTGTGCAATAATTGGTTATAATTATTTTATTTAATTATGTTATTAATTATACAAATTAATTATATTTGATTTATTATTACAAATGTTATATTAAATCAATTATATATTTTTGCAATTATATTATTTATGTTAAATAAATATTTTTTCATAAATAATTCCTTTATATCATATTCATTTTCCAAGTCCTCTTGTTAGGTTATCCAAACCACATAGTTACCGTTTAGACAAAACCCTACCGAATCCTATAGATTTAGGATTTCCGCTTATTCGATTAATCATTATTGTTGATACACATTCTATATTATTGCATGTTCAATCTATTAGAGTGACGTGGAAATCTTGTTCCAAAAAACTCTTACAATTACATACGTATTTGGACTTACCCGCAATCAAGGTGAGTTCATAGTCCCTTTTTACAATTATTTTTGGGATGAAACATATGATACGATGTGATACAAACTTATTTGCTATTTGTGGTTCCCCCGATTGTCCTTGCATTTGCTTAATACTTGTTGTTGTTGCTTTAACGCGTTTACGTTCATTAACTTGCAAAAGCCCAACGGTTATATTATAGCGCTATAGGTGTGACGCCCCATCACACTTCCAGTGAAACTATTTGTTGCAATTGTTGTTGTTGATACTCATGTGAAACTTTTTGGAAGTGTGGTGATAGACCCGTGTTACGTCATAACGAAGGTTTGAATGTACCACAAAGTGACTACTTGTATTACTCTTTTGCTTAAAGACATATCACATGCCACAGTGTTAAACCATTTTCATATCACATTGTTATTTTTGCCTAACAAAACCTATGAATTCACTCAACCGTTTGTTGACCCAATATTTTTCTAACATATGTTTCAGGTGACAATGTTTGATGCCATGATTTGCAAGAATATTTCATATAGGATTGATCAAGATTTATGCCTTAGATTAAATCCGAATCTATTGTATTTGTGAAACAATTTTTTATGATGTATTTTGTTTATGTACTTTTATTTACTCAGATGTGAATGCAATCTCTTTAATTGAACCTAAACTATATTTCAACTTAATTTAATCATCATGTGCTCAAATGCATTCTGCCATGTTTCGTGATGCCCTTGACTTTTCCGCCTCCGGTCAGGGTGTCACAGATTGGTATCAGAGCCATGGTTATAGGGATTTAGGTTATTAGTAATACTTTGACCTAGACTATAACTTACCTAGGACACTTTCCATTAGCAAACTCTTCCGTTATCTTTGCCTTTGTCTTCATCCCTATCCTTATCTTTTGTAACCAACGCCTCGTCACCGCGGATCTCATCTTTAGATTTTACAAATGCTCATCGCATATCCTTAGGTGATTATTTTCAAAACCTCTTCTGATTTTTAAATTCTCATCAAAGTCTTGGGCTCTAATAACGAACTCGTGCAATCTGGAAGGGTGGATGCCTGTATTCGGGGTTTTCTGTCTAGGCAAGCACTTCGTATAAATTCCAACTCGAGGAACCAGTTGTGCTTACCTGGGAATTCTTTGGATGAGTGTCCACTTATAGGCTAAAGCATGACTTCACTAAGTTATAAGAACCCAACTACTTTGATTTGTCATTGATGTCGTTTATGCGTGGAATAAATGATATCCATCTTGTTGCGTGTTTTCTCTTATCCTCATTGATTTTATAAAACTACTTTATCCCATTATGAAACCACCATGATCTTATGTTTTACCTACCTCGTGTAGATGCCTCCTCGACGTGCACCACAAGACAATGTCCCGAACGCAGAATTGGCAGCTCTTCTTGTTTAACAGATAGCTGCAGTACTTCCCAACCTTGTAACACAACTTTCTCAAGCCACCAACGGGCAAGGTAGCAGCGGAACCAACGGAAACCATCATGACTCTCCATGCAACTTCAAACAATTCAACTCTTACCACCCCACTAAGTTTACGGGGAATGAAGGTGCTACTGGACTTCTTCAATGGACCGAAAGTATGGAGAATACATTCCGCCATAGTCAGTGTACAAATGAACGCAAGGTCGAATTTGCTTCTAGCGTCTTCCAAAAGAAGGCGTTAACTTGGTGGAATGGAATCATGAAGGATCGCACAGCCGAAGTTGCTATGGCTTTGTGTAACACCCCAAAACCCGAATGTTTATAATTGTCGTATGTTCCTATATGACCTAGCATGAAATAAATAACTAGGCTATTTAACCTAGTTAAGTGTGTGGTTAAAAGTATTAAAAGACAAGAGTTGTGCCAAATATGTTTTAGTGGCAAACACGAGGGTCTAAAGTGGGACAAAATGAAAGATGAATTACCAAATTAAAAGAACTCAACACACACATAAACACACAGATCGTGTGTGTTCGAGAATGAGCCAGGAGCTCCATGAAAAGCTCACAAACCCTAACCATGAAGATCACCAAATTGAAGGGTTAATTGTAGCTCAAATTCAAGAAGAAATATGGATTAATGATCACCTTCACGAGGAGATCATAAGGTATGTCTTAAAAGTTAGATTGGTGATCTTTCACGAAGTGGGTTATGATGTAAATTGCGAATTTGTATGAAATTGAGAATGGGTGTGTGTTAGAATCATCATATAGAACATGGATTATGTATGGTTTAGGTTAATTTGATGTTTAAGGGTGAAACCCGTTTGTTATGGTGAAGATGATGACATGGGTAAATCATCCATGTCTAAATTCTTGCCTATTATTGATGTATTTTGACATATATGATGAATTGTTGTTAGATGAATTGAATAAAATATGATACTAGTATGTTTGATGTTTATGCATGAATGATTCATGTTGTTTAGAAGAAGGAATTTGATGAATTATGTATGAGGATAGATGAATATGCATGAATTAGTTGTACATTATGTTTAGAAGGTAGTACACACACCAAGGGTAAGATGAAATTAGAGATAATTGAGTTTAGATCACTAGTAAGTGATTAACAATATAGTTATGAAGTGGGTTTTGTATAATATGATGAAAATGATGATATGTTATTGTTAATGATGTTTGAAATCACATACGTGTGTAAATGTTTAAAGGATTTCGGCTAGGATTTGATAGATTAGCATGTTTTAAGTTCGAATGATAATTTCGATATAAGATCCGTGTGATGGAAGGGTCGTGATGAATGATAAATAAGCTAACTATCTTGCGAATGATATATAATAGTTTGACGCTAGACAAGCTATGTGGAAGCTTGGGAAAGAAGCGGGTCAAACGGAACATATACACATGGGAAGCATATTTGGATGCAAGGCAAGTAAAGCTTACACCCTTTTTGTAGAATTTCTATGCATCGTATAGATTAAGAATATGATAAATTTAATATATGAAGTTTGACGTTCCGACAAGTTTTAATACGGGTCGGAACATGTGGTTATGATAAGAAACTAAGTTTGATGGTTAAAAAGGGTAAAAAGGGTATAACGGTAATTTTGGTTACGAGTTAACGAAAGAACAACGATTCAAGAAAGGGGTAAGGAATAATTACAATCACACAAGGACGAATGGACATTTAGACTTAACGGGTCAAATGGTGAAGCTATCACCATTTGACGATGTCGACTAATGATTGTATTGTCAAGAGATATGAATTCACAGGATGAATAGCGAAAGGAATTACGTTTCCGTTAATTAGCCATTTAGCGCATGAAGTATTAAAATGGGTCATAGCTTTGATCTGAGCCAGGTATGTGCGATTAGAGTTGTAGTTAAGTCGTGGGATTAGTCAAATGTTTAAGGAAGTCCTTTGTAGTAAAGGATGGAAAAAAGTTGACAAAAACGCCCTTGATGGGTAAATCGGGCAAACGGTCTTAAAAGTTGATTAGAAACAAGCTATTTGATTAAGTGAATGTTTTGGAAAAGTAGGAAAGCGAGAAGTATGAATTTCGTGAGCCAAGGACCTTAAAACGCGCAAATACCTTTAACGGGTCAAAGTAAGCTTTTGAGCGAAAATGGGTTAAGAGGATGCAAGACATCCAAGAATTTAATCTTTTATGATAGACGTCATTGATATTATTAGGTTCATAAGAAGTCATGGTCAAACAAACAAGTTGTGTTGATAAATGCATGAACGGGTCAAAATTCGGTAGAAGGGTAATAAGCCGAAGGCTTAAAAGTCCCAAATTTTGGTAGTCCAAATATTGGATTTTTACTCCATGTGATGGAGAATTAAATTACGGTCGCGTAGGAAAAAGAATCGGGTAAAACGGATCAAAAATGAGAAAGTTATGCTCGTTTCCGTGAAATCGAGTCTTGCTGGGAATTATACAGCACCAGCTGCAACAGTCTGATGAAATCAGGTCGTGGCGTAGCGCGACGGGGAAGGCCCCAGGCCCTGGCGCTACGCGACGGGGGTCAGTTTCGCGAAAATCGTTTATCTTAACTGTTGATGCATTGCGAACCCGTCTGGACCGTTTTTAAACGCGTATAAGCTAAGAATGATTAGTTTATTCCTTGTTTTAGGGAAAGTAGATACGTATGAAGGTATGTATGTATGTATGTATGTATGTATGTATGTATGTATGTATGTATGTATGTATGTATGTAGGTGTGTATGTAGGTAGTATGTGTATGTATATATATGTATCCAAGTGAGTATGTACGAATGTATGCACGTATGTAGGGTTGTGTGAAGGCATGTAATAGGTATGTATGTAGGCATGTATGCATGTATGTATGTAGGTATGCACGTATGTAGGCACGTACGTATGAATGTAGGTACGTATGTATGTAATTAGTTGTGTGTGAACGGATGCATATATGTAAGTATGTATGAAAGTATATACGCATGTATTCGATGAAATTGATTATTGACGATAATAATAGCGTGCCTTGTGAACGAAGTGTAACGCAGGTACAACGAGAAAGTCTCACCACGGATTGTATGATCAGATGGAAAGCTGGGATGTAAAGAGTTAAAGGAACGAAAAGTAAACGTGAATAAATCTTGTATGTTTATAATGCGTACTAATGTTATGAATTTTATGTGGTGAGCGCAGGTAGTACGAATCATGAGGATCATCAAGGAATAGAGATCGAGGATCGAGTTACTAGTAAGATTGTACGGGAACGTTGATGTATATAATGTAGTAAACATAAGCTATGTTTTTACTTAGTAAATAAGTCGATTGATGGATTTATGTGAAAGAGTTATGTTAAGGTTAAATTTTAAGTAAGTTAAGGTATTTATAATGAAAGAAATTTTATAACACGAATTTCCGCTGCGACTTTTAGTCAAATACGTATTAGGGTCTTACACTTTGACCTGGGAAGAATTGAAAGTTCTCATGTTAAAGGAATTCTGCCCGCGAAACGAAATGAAAGCCCTGGAAGATGAGTTCCACGACCTTAAACAAGATGGTGGAGAAAACAGCGCTTATAT
The DNA here is from genome assembly GCA_030545235.1 of Helianthus tuberosus. Taxonomy (NCBI): domain Eukaryota; kingdom Viridiplantae; phylum Streptophyta; class Magnoliopsida; order Asterales; family Asteraceae; genus Helianthus; species Helianthus tuberosus. The sequence goes on from CM060392.1 coordinate 33,501,325, forward strand.
AAACCGGTTCGAAGAATTGTGCATCCTCTGTCCCACAAACCTAGCTCCCGATCGCTTGATCGAGAAATTCATTAGTGGACTGCCTAGCTGCATCAAGCACATAGTGACTGGAAGCAGACCAGCCACACTTCGAGACACTTATGAACTCTCTGCTATCTTGACGGATGCTCAAGTCAAGGAAGGGAACTTATTCCGAAAGAGCGACAAGAAGACACCATCCAAAGCTGCATCCGACACTATTAAAGCGGCAAATGATGGAGCCCAATCTTCGAGGAAAACCAGGAATGCAAACAAACGCAAAGTAGTCAGAAACTTTGCCATTACAACTCCTGCTCCCGCCAACCAGGCTCCTCCTGCCAAGAAGCCATATGTTGGTGAAGCACCGTTATGCAACCGTTGTAACTACCATCATCAAGCCCGTTTTCCTTGTAAACAGTGCACAAGTTGTGGGAGCTTTGGTCATCTTGCAGCCACATGTCGTACACATCAAGCTGTTGCTCCTCCTGCTGTTCAAGCTGCTGCACCACCTCGTTATCCCGTTGGAACTTGCTTCAATTGCGGGGATCCGAAACACTTCAAACGGGAATGTCCCAAACTTGCAAATGCTCAACCCGCTAGAGGTCGTGCATTCAACCTGAATGTCAATGAGGCTCGTGCCGCAAATGATGTGGTCAACGGTACGTTTCTCGTTAACAATCGCTATGCTTCTGTTTTGTTTGATCCGGGTGCAAATAGGAGTTTTGTTTCACTTAAGTTTGAACCTTTGCTTGCCTTACCACGTACAAAACTGAGGGAATCATTTGAAGTTATAGTAGCTAATGGCGATCACTCCGTGTTAAATTCTGTCATTACCAATTGTAAACTTGAACTTCATGGCCATGTATTTCCAATCAACCTTATTCCCATGAAACTTGGATGTTTTGATATCATAGTAGGTATGGATTGGTTAGCTCCAAATCATGCCGAAGTTGTTTGTCATGATAAATTCGTTCGTTTACCATTGCTGTCTGGTGAAGTTCTGAAGGTCTATGGGGAAGGACCCTATAAAAGTCTCAACCTCATGTCTTGCGTGCAAGCTCAGAAGTATTTGCGCAAGAACTACGTGGCTTTCCTAGCCCACGTGGTGGAGAAGAAGGAAGAAACCAAGAACATTAAAGATATTCCAATCATTCGAGATTTTCCTGAAGTTTTTCCCGATGATCTACTTGGCTTACCTCCCGTGCGTCAAGTAGAATTTCGTATCGATCTTGTTCCTGGTGCTAATCCTATTGCCAAATCTCCATATCGTCTTGCACCTTCGGAAATGCAAGAACTTGCTAACCAACTCCAAGATCTTTCTGACAAAGGTTTCATTCGCCCCAGTTTTTCTCCTTGGGGAGCTCCAGTTTTGTTCGTCAAGAAGAAAGATGGTTCCATGTGTATGTGTATCGATTACCGTGAGCTGAACAAACTCACCATCAAAAACCGTTATCCCCTGCCTCGCATTGATGATCTCTTCGATCAATTACAAGGTGCCACTTGCTTCTCAAAGATTGACTTACGCTCTGGTTATCACCAACTACGCATTTTTGAAGACGACATTCCTAAAACCGCTTTTCGCACACGCTACGGTCACTATGAGTTCACCGTTATGCCATTCGGTTTAACCAATGCCCCTGCGGTCTTCATGGATTTAATGAACCATGTTTGCAAGCCCTACCTAGATAAATTTGTCATTGTTTTCATTGATGACATTCTTATCTATTCCAAAACCAAAGCTGATCATGAGAATCACCTTCGATTGATCTTAGATCTCCTAAAGAAAGAACAGCTTTATGCCAAATTCTCGAAATGCGAATTCTGGCTTAAGGAAGTTCAATTTTTGGGACACATCATAAACAACAAAGGAATTCATGTTGATCCTGCGAAGATTGAAGCCATAAAGAACTGGAGTGTTCCTACCACTCCAACTGAAATCCGTTCTTTCCTTGGTTTAGCTGGGTATTATCGACGTTTCATTGCCAATTTTTCCAAACTTGCTGTTCCGCTTACGTCTTTAACTCACAAGGGTAAACCTTTTGAGTGGGGACCAAAACAAGATGAAGCTTTCCAAATTCTTAAACAGAAACTTTGTAATGCTCCTATTCTGACTCTCCCTGATGGTAACGACGATTTCGTGGTGTATTGTGATGCTTCCAAACTTGGCTTAGGCTGCGTCCTCATGCAACGAGGAAAAGTCATAGCCTATGCATCTCGACAACTGAAGGACCATGAAAAGAGATACACTACCCATGATCTTGAATTGGGTGCCGTAATCTTCGCTCTCAAAATCTGGAGACACTATCTTTATGGTACAAAATGTGTGATTTTCACTGATCACAAAAGTCTCCAACACATCTTTGATCAGAAGGATTTAAACATGCGCCAACGTAGATGGATTGAACTTCTAAACGACTACGATTGCGAGATTCGCTATCACCCCGGAAAAGCGAATGTTGTTGCCGATGCTTTAAGTCGTAAAGAACGCATTCAACTTCATAGCATACAAATCCATTCTGACATCCAAACCCGTATTCTCCAAGCTCAGCAAGATGTTATGGCCAGCGGTGATTTACTTACTGAATTACCTCATAAACTTAATCTCCTTCTCGAGACCAAAGAAGATGGCTTACGACATTTCAAAAACCGTCTGTGGGTTCCTAATCGTAACAACCTTCGTACATTCTTGATGGACGAAGCCCACAAATCCCGATATTCTATTCATCCCGGTGCGGACAAGATGTACATGGATCTTTGAAACCTTTACTGGTGGCCCGGAATGAAAAAGGATGTTGCTCTCTACGTGTCCAAATGCCTCACATGTTTGAAGGTTAAAGCTGAACACCAACGACCTTCTGGATTACTTGAACAACCTGAGATTCCTATGTGGAAATGGGAGGAAATTGCTATGGATTTCATAACCAAGTTACCACGCACATCTCGAGGTTATGACAACATTTGGGTGATCGTTGACCGTCTAACCAAATCAGCTCACTTTTTACCAATCCGAGAAGATTACTCTGTTGCTAAACTTGCTAAACTCTACCTTGACGAGATTGTTACTCGTCATGGTGTACCCTTGAACATTATTTCTGATCGTGATGGCCGTTTTACCTCTCGTTTTTGGGAAACTATGCAATCTGCTTTGGGAACTCGACTAAATATCAGCACAGCTTATCACCCTCAAACTGATGGTCAATCTGAACGAACCATTCAAACCCTTGAGGATATTTTACGAGCTTGCGTTATAGATTTTGGTGGTAATTGGGATTCACATCTACCTTTGATTGAATTCTCTTACAACAATAGTTACCACTCCAGTCTTGGGATGGCACCTTTTGAAGCTCTCTATGGTCGCAAGTGTCGTTCTCCTGTTTGTTGGAACGAGATTACTAAAGCACAAATCACTGGTCCTGAACTAATCCAAGAAACGACTGACAAGATCTTTAAAATTCGTGACAACCTTACAGTGGCTAGAAGTCGTCAAAAGAGTTATGCTGATAAACGACGCAAACCCCTTGAATTCCAAGTCGGTGAGATGGTACTTCTCAAGGTCTCTCCTTTGAAAGGTATTATACACTTTGGAAAGAAAGGTAAACTAGCTCCACGATATGTTGGTCCTTTTAAGATCATCGAAAGGATTGGTAAAGTAGCCTACAAACTTGAGTTACCTCCTGAACTCAGCAACGTTCATCCTACCTTTCATGTCTCCAATCTCAGAATGTGTCTTGTTGATGAAAACCATCATGTACCACTCGACGACATTCGCATCGACGACTCCGTGCACTTTGTTGAAAAACCAGTAGAAATCATGGACCGCGAAGTGAAGAAACTAAGACGAAGTCGCATACCTATCGTTAAGGTACGTTGGGAATCCAAACGTGGCCCAGAATTCAATTGGGAACGTGAGGGTGATATGAAGACCAAGTATCCGCATCTCTTTGCAAAAGAATCTCCTACACCAATTTCGAGACGAAACTCTCAAAAGTAGGGGAGACTGTAACCATATTGGTTTTCGCACTTGTATTTGTTTTGAGTTGCATTGTAACAATTACCGTATTTGGAATGAAACTTATTTGATCCTACTTGCTTTGTGCTCATACCGACATAAACACGTGAAACAATTTCAAATTTGTTGAGTTTTTATACTATTAAACACGGTTACATAAACTATAGGGGTTTATTGTGACTACTTGTGAAACTACTAGTTGAGGGACCTAATTAACATTCTTTAAAACCAGCTTGAAATCTATCACTTTTTAAGTTCAAGGACTAAAACCGTAATTATTTGAAAGTACAAGTCCATGGGCTAAATTGTCATTTTTGAAACTATATAAATACAAGGGTTAAAGTGCAATTATTTCAAACTACAAGTTTAGGGTTCATTTTGTCATTTTCTTAAACTTAAACCGTAGGGACCAAAACTGTTATTTTTAAACTTATATTAACTGAAATACTCTAACTAAGTTAACTCCTATTAAAGGAATCCTTTTTGAAACACTAACCCAGTTAGTCTGACTAACTGAGTATATCAGGGACTGTTTGTGTCATTTACTGAAACTCGAGGGTCTGTTTTTGTAAAAACAATGAAACTTCAGGGACCTAAGTGTAAATTCTCAAAAAGTCGGATAAAAGGGTTAAACCCTTGATCGAACCGGCAGCGTGTGGGAATCGAACTCGTGACCTCGTGTTTAGAACCGTAACGCCTTAACCAGTTTATCCTCCTAATAGGAGCTGATAGATTATAGTTTTTAATTCTTTTATACACTTATTAGGATTATTATAATTATTAATTAAATTCAGAAATTTAAAAAGGTTTTAATTCCACTGAACCGGACAAGGACGGGACTTGAACCCGCGCCTTCCCGCAAACAAAACACGCGCACAAACCAACTGGTCTACTAGTTGGGATGTGTTCTAGTATAGACTATATTCAATATATATACTCATTAAAACAGATCTGTATATATATATATATACAGATCTGCAGGTCGCGGATTTCGACCAAAACCCACCAAATCCGACCAAAATCGAATTTTCCACTTTCTTCATCACTTTTAACCGAACCCATTATGATTATAATTCTTTTCCTTAAACAATTCGCACTTAGAACGCATTATAACCAGGATATATTTTAAAAATTAAAAGTAGTACAATCCACTACTGTTTGTCGAATCTGAGATCAAATTGAACTAGTATTTAAGTTCCTCAGACTCCCACGAACCTCATACACCCATCACATTCCTCTAATACTTCGAAACAAGTCGTCTGCAACTTCGCCGGAGTTTACAGTCGCCGGAATTAGCCGATAAACCATTTCAGTTGATACCGGTTAGTTTTTATCTAGTCAATTTGTTCAATTATGCTTGTACAATGATTCCTTAAAGTTAATTTCAATACAACATAGGAATGCCCGTTAATTTTGATGGTTGACTTTTATGTTTGACTCTGATTGTATAATTGGGGAAGATGACCAATTTCATTTCTGTATTTATTCTATTTAAACTAAAACTAAACATAACCACCAGGCCTGGCCCAGTGGTTATGTCTGTTTGTTGCAACCAGGTTGACCCGGGTTCGAATCCGGGGACAACCAAATCTTTTTAATCTTTTTATTTTTAATACTTTTAACATTTCAATAATTTTTATAACATTATTAGACACTGTTACTTTTATTAAAAATATAAAGTTAGTCAATTTATTTATAAAACTAATTTTTATGATATTAAAACAGTTTATTATTAAATAATTCATAATAAATCAATTTTTAGGAAATAAATACTGAAATTTTTATGTTAATTATTTTAAATGGTGAACTTTACAAAAAATAATGATTTTACTGATATTTTATATAGTTTTGATATTTATATAATTAAATCAGTTTTCTTACTTATAAATATAGTTTAATTTAATGCAATTAAATTATATAACTATATAAATTTTATCCAAAATTATTTTTATTTCAAAATATGCATTATTCTGAGTTCATATAAATTTAGAATCTGAATTTTTATTATATTAAATTATTTAGATAATTAAATTTATATAAACTTATTTATTGTTATCATAACCATTTTAATTCATTTTATTTATATAAAATGATTTCAAGGCCACGATAATTATTTCAAATCAGTAATATTCAAGTTCAATAACTAAAAATATTAATTTTAATTATTCTAAATTAATCTAATTATTTTGATAATTAGTTATATAATTATCATATTAATCCTTTTAAACTATATATTTATCATTTATCAATTTAATTATAATTTTAGCCAACTAAATTAATTTATAATTTTTATAAATTAATTATAACACTTGTGCAATAATTGGTTATAATTATTTTATTTAATTATGTTATTAATTATACAAATTAATTATATTTGATTTATTATTACAAATGTTATATTAAATCAATTATATATTTTTGAAATTATATTATTTATGTTAAATAAATATTTTTTCATAAATAATTCCTTTATATCATATTCATTTTCCAAGTCATCTTGTTAGGTTATCCAAACCACATAGTTACCGTTTAGACAAAACCCTACCGAATCCTATAGATTTAGGATTTCCGCTTATTCGATTAATCATTATTGTTGATACACATTCTATATTGTTGCATGTTCAATCTATTAGAGTGACGTGGAAATCTTGTTCCCAAAAATTCTTACAATTACATACGTATTTGGACTTACCCGCAATCAAGGTGAGTTCATAGTCCCTTTTTACAATTATTTTTGGGATGAAACATATGATACGATGTGATACAAACTTATTTGCTATTTGTGGTTCCCCCAATTGTCCTTGCATTTGCTTAATACTTGTTGTTGTTGCTTTAACGCGTTTACGTTCATTAACTTGCAAAAGCCCAACGGTTATATTATAGCGCTATAGGTATGACGCCCTATCTCACTTCCAGTGAAACTATTTGTTGCAATTGTTGTTGTTGATACTCATGTGAAACTTTTTGGAAGTGTGGTGATAGACCCGTGTTACGTCATAACGAAGGTTTGAATGTACCACCAAGTGACTACTTGTATTACTCTTTTGCTTAAAGACATATCACATGCCACAATGTTAAACCATTTTCATATCACATTGTTATTTTTGCCTAACAAAACCTATGAATTCACTCAACCGTTTGTTGACCCAATATTTTTCTAACATATGTTTCAGGTGACAATGTTTGATGCTATAATTTGCAAGAATATTTCATATAGGATTGATCAAGATTTATGCCTTAGATTAAATCTGAATCTATTGTATTTGTGAAACAATTTGTTATGATGTATTTTGTTTATGTACTTTTATTTACTCAGATGTGAATGTAATCTCTTTAATTGAACATAAACTATATTTCAACTTAATTTAATCATCATGTGCTCAAATGCATTCTGCCATGTTTCGTGATGCCCTTGACTTTTCCGCCTACGGTCAGGGTGTCACAAGTTTGAGGTGATTTCGGTATCGTCGATGTTGGTGGAATCCGAATGTGACCCCAATAATTCTCCTTGATCGTTGTCTTGTGATGAATAACTTGTTTTCATCTCAAGCTCTTTTAATTTTAGGAGAATTATTTCTTCGAGCTGACATAATTCTTCGGGAGTTATGTCATCTAAAAGATATGGTTGAGGGCATTCGGGCGAGAGATAGTGGTCGTTTTTACTTTCGCCCATCTTAAGGTTAGAGAAAAACGATGGGTCTAAATAGTAGGGAGTAAAATTTAGAAAGTAACATTCTAAATCTTTATGGAATCCACCACATATTTGACACCACTCACCATAAGAGGAGCGAAAGTAAAAATAATGAATATCACTCATATTTTTGTCAGAAATTACCAACCGTCGGGATCTTACTGTTCTATTTTCAGCAATTGGAGATTGGACACGGGGGCGTGTTCAGTGGGCACGGCCCCGTGGTCAGCTACTGTCTGACTTAAAACAGGATTTCCAGTAACAAAGATGGACACGGCCCCATGTCTGGTTGAGCACGGCCCGTGCTGAAGTCTGCAGAAACTGAAAATTTAAGATAAATCCTAAAAAAATAGAAAAATAAGTAAAAATAATTAGGCCGTTGATTCCAAACTTTCTTAAAATCTTTGTGTCCCCGGCAACGGCGCCAAAAACTTGGTGTGCGTTAGGTGTGATATGATTTTATTAATATTTTGAGCCCATTTTACGCATTAGTCAAGTTTTAAATTTATAAACACGATATTCTACTAACACTAAACACACACTTGGGCAAGTGCACCCTCGTGAGCGTAGTATAGCGTTGGTAAGATACCGAGGTCGTCCAAGGACACATGAGCTTTTAGTACCGATTTATCCTCAACGTCTAATCAATCTATTTTTTTTTTGAGAAAAGATTTGAAACATAAAAATAAAAAATGCAGAAATAAAAATAAAATAAAAACAGATAGACAAGATGAATCACTTGGATCCGACTCGCCTTTAATGTATCCTTTGATGATTTTCGCACTTTCAGACTTTTTAAGAGATTATCTTAGTTATAGTAGTAGGCCCTTCTTTTGAAGGTGACGTTACCCTCAACCCAGTGGTTTGAGTCAGCAGGGATACAATTCCAAAGGGTCGGAATATTGAAAGACAATTAATTAAGTTATTAATGCGAAAAGTGGTAGGCCCCTCTTTTGAAGGTGGCGTTACCCTCGGCTAAGTGGTTTGAGTCAGAAGGGATACAATCCCAAGTAGCCGGTTTAATGTATTAATAGTAGTTTACATATGAGGGGTTCAAGCTATTCGCACCCCCGCCATCCAATATCAGTGGGTATTGAAGGGGGTCCTAGTAAGCTTGAATCAGGTCCTTGCAGGATCTATACACTGAACAAGGCAAGAACCTTACTAAACCATTCCCTTAACCCCCGACCAGGTAGCCATCAGGCCTCTATATAGACTGTAGAGACATGAATGATGCAATTTTTTACTTTATATAGACAGTAAAGTAACGCCAAGACACCACGGACAAATGATAAAGAAAATTCACCTTCAACATAAGAAACTAGTTATTAAAGTCATTAATACAAAACCAAATAAAAAGTGCCGAAAGATTAAAAATCAAAAGTAATACATAAAAGACTTGTCTTCACCAAGTGATGTAAGAGGCTTAACCAAACCTGGCCTTTGATTGGCAAGAACCCTTACGATCAATCTTGGATCCCTAGACTACTACACACTCTAAAGATGGATGATGGATGATGGTGGTGGGTGTTGATGTAGCAGTGGTGGTGGAGTGGTGGCAAAGTGGGAGAGTAGTGGTTTGCCAAGGGATGCCTTTGAAGTGAACCAAGCACCCCTATTTATAGCCTGCACAGAGCCCTGGCCACGGCCTCGTGTCCAGCGGGCACGCCCCTGTGGCCAGCCTTTTCTCTTCCTTCATTAAATGCAAGTGTCAGCAGAGGGTCCCACACGGCCCCGTGTTCAGCGGGCATGGCCCCGTGGTCAGCATCGTATCAGTACTATCAAGATTTTGCAAGATTCTGCGTATCTTTGCGTTGACCACACCCCGTGTTGAGCTGGGCACGCCCCCGTGGTGGGCGTAGAAGCTTCTACAGGTTTGTCTTTTTTGCAGGCTCCTGACCACGCCCCCGTGTCCGGCTGGGTACGGCCCCGTGGTCAGTCTTATGTTGTCTTGTTTTTGCTTTGGGGATGCTGCCGAGGGGTCGGGAATGTCACGTTTATTCCTTTTCTTTGTATTTATGTTGGTTTTGGCTGTATATTTGTTCCTTTTGTTCGTTTAAGCTCATTTGGTCCTGTAAATTCAAAAGGAAGACAAAAACACACTTTTTCCAACATTAATGATAATTAAAGTGCTTGATGACTGTGCTGAATCATTTAACTGCTCTCTGATTACTGTGTTATACTTACATGTGCGTGTTAACATACTAGTAGTATACAGAAAAGTTACTAAATAGTCCGGTATATTTTCCTATGTGTTAGGAATTAATTGTGTTACAAAAATATATATAAGACGCCTTACGGAACAATTAAACAATTTAACGGAACAGTATCCGACCGAACAACCGGACATTACCTGGGACACCAAATATTTGCCAAATACATTGTGTTATTATTTTCGGCTAGTCTTGATCCCCGTATACCATAACACCCACCCAAAAATCATCACACAACCATATACTATCAAGTTACTTGCACTCTAACTATCAATTACCATTTAAGTTGAAATTTTACATCAAGACCCCCCCCCCCCAACCGATTTTCGGTCCATATGGACCCACCATATCAACCTCATCATAGTGCTCATCTTCCAAGTAGATCTTATGGCTTGTGATTGGTGGTTCATGGCTTGTGTAAGTATCCAAGATAGCAATGATGAATAATATGGTTCTAGTTCCCAAGATTTGCCATCATTTCCTCAAGATCACCCCCTATATCATATCTCTCTCTCTCATTCGGTTTTCCCCCTCCATAACCGAATCCACCACCATCACTTTCACATCTTCATCTTCTCCACTAACAAGTTCCATTCAAAGCTTCAAGGTTGATCCATGGAGGTTACAAGTTGAAGGACTTTCAAAGGAGCTTGTTTCTAGTCTTTTTCATCATCTTCTCTCCACATTTTCATCACTAGAATCATCCCTAGCTTTAAGCTAGTAGTAAGTTCCTTATGTCACCTTTGTTCATCTTTTTTCATGATTAAAAGATGTAATATGTTAAATCTACAAGAACACTAAAAAAAGGGGCTTAAACAAGAAGATGAAACGTGATGTAAAAATGTTAGTATGAAGTTGTTTGGATATATTGCTGATTTCTTGCTGAGTTACTTGTTAATATTGAGTACTAGAAATGTTGTCGATCATTATGCATGTTAACGGAACCAATCTAACTCGCATTAGAATGTAAAAGCTGAAAAACAGAAAGCTGCTTGCTGATTTCAGTCAACTTCAGTTGGCTGTAACCAAACCTTAATAAAGCGAAAAATGTGTTTTCTGAACTCTAGATTTATGTATTATGAAATACGGTTCTAATGGCACTGGAATCATAATTTTTGGACTTCGTTTACTATTTTTAGAGGGTCATTTTGTAACAGCAGCTCAAGCTGCATTTTTGCTGCTGAAAATAGGTGTTATATTTTTGGTCATAACTGGAAATATATGATGAATCAGCTCATGAAATTTGTACAGTAGATGACAACTGATGTATTTGTAATTACCCCACTGGAATTTCGTAAATTGGACGCTCCATGAATTTTAAATAAATTATTCCGTGGACTGTGGTCAGAAAAGGATAAATCTGAGTTCAGTCCGGAAAATGAATTTTTATAAAATATTAGTAATGAACTGGACCCCGATATTTTTACACAATAAAATATGGAACGTTTAAGACATTCTGTGAAAAGTTGAGAATTTTTGGAACATGTTAACTATTTTATTAAAATCCCCGAAAACAGCCCAGTTTCAAGTAGAAAAGCTGAAACGACATAAGTAGTGATTTGCGTGTCTAAATGTCGTGTATGTTATTTGTGAATGATATAACATGTTATATGTGTTATGTGCAATGTCATATGTTTGTTTATGAGTGGGGAATGGATGGGAAACTTATATGGGCATAAACCGTTAAAGTGATGCATGTTATGTGATAGATACGTGTAGGAACTTTGTGCTCTATTTAAAACCACTAAATGACTAACTGGTAATCATACTAGGACGTGATTGACCAACCTTGATTGTTAGCTAATTGTGAGAGTCAAACCGAGCAACCAAGGTGAGTTCACACTTTTCTACAAAGCATGGTAAATTCCCGGTGGGAATGGGAATGGGTACAGGAATAGGGATTCCTCGTCCTTTGGGACGCGTTCAGGAATGTGAATTCCTCGTCCTTGAGACGTGTTCAGGAATGTAAATTCCTCGTCCTGTTTGGGACGTATTAGACTTACTGGACTAGAACTATATCAGCGAAGTCCCTCCCTTTTTGTATCGACTTAATCGCCGAGGCTATGGCGAGCGGGTCATTAGTTAATAGCGCTATTAGGTTTAACAAACCTCACACCGTGCCAGTTGGATGGGTGTGTACTAATGGACTATGGCACGTCGGTGGTGATAGAACACCGACGCTAGGGCACAATTGATTTTTGTTAGTAGTCGATAGGATAAACGAGTCTGGTAGTTTAAAATAATGGGGTAGCTCCCCACGGCCGAAGTGCCGGGCTGGATAGCCAGGGAAGGTGAATATGGGATGGTTAACTAATAAACGTTTTCGAACTATGGGGTGACCCCCACGGCTAGATAGCCGATTAAGATTAAACTACGTTTTTGGAAACAACTCTAAAATGGACAACCAACCGTGAACTCACTCAACTTTGTTGTTGACTCGTTGCTACATGCTTTGCAGGTCGCTAGATGCTATGGAGCTTGCACATGGAGGTGGTCGTTGTGGGATGCGAACTGATATGTCCCGTACTCAATAAATAAACTTTATGAACTAATGAAACTTATGTTTTGGGACTTTAAACTTATGAACTACAAACTTATGTTTTGAACTTACGTTTTATGCTTCCGTTGTTAACTTAAAACTGGTTACTGTCTTATGGTCACCAATTGTATTGTGGTTGGTCTTACTTACTAAATTTCGTTGTTCAATATGATTGGTGGCTCGATCCTGGTCACGTCACGCCTCCAAGCGGTGATGCTCCGCATGGTGGATTTTGGGGGTGTGACAGATTGGTATCAGAGCCATTGGTTATAGTGAACTTGGTTTTAAAAAGGGAAAAGCTTTTTGATAAACCCAGACTATAACCGGTACAGTGCTCAACGATCCACAACGACGCTTCGCTCCACGTGCAAGACTCAACATCCTAGGTGATATGATTTATGTTTATATTGCCTACTTGTTAGTTTCATGGTACATTGATCATGGCATGCATTAGTTAATGTGATAACTGTTATTTGAACCTTGTGTGCTTACTCTCTTCTGTCACTCCACACTTACGCACTTTGCGACACCTTTCTTACGTGTGTTCCTTCGATGTGAAGATCATGAGTGGACGTCTCGACATGACCCAGGGTCAGCTGACGACCTTGATTAACGAACGGATTGCTGAAGCCTTAGCAACCCAAACAGGGAGTCAACCCATGCACCTTCAAACACGCATGGGCACCTTCAAGGCGTTCCTGGAATGCAAACCTCCCACTTTCGACTGCACTGGAGGAGTAATCGACCTTCTACACTGGATCCGAAGAATCGAATATACATTCGAAGAAAGTGAAAGCCCTGCCAGCAAACGAGTAGAGTACGCTACTGTCATGTTGCAAGGGAAAGCGTATTCTTGGTGGAACGCACAAGTTCAGATGCTCGGGTTGGCAAACGCAAACGCCATCCTCTGGAGCGACTTCAAGGATTGGATTAAGGAAGAGTTCTGCCACCTGGACGACATTCTGAAACTTGAGATAGAGTATTATGGTTTGAAGATGGAAGGATCAGAGATTGAGGCATACACAAAGAGGTCCAACGACTTGGCTGCCTTATGTCCTAACATGTCACAACCCATATCTAGGCGAATCAAGCTATACCTCAGAGGCTTAGTCCCGGAAATCCAAGGGTCTGTAAGTGCGGCCAACCTTCCCACAATCCAGCAAGTCGTTCGTTTGGCGCACCAACTCACTGATCAGGCAGTTGAGCAGAACAGGCTGCCCAAACGTATTAGCGCTACCACTTCTGATGCTCCCAATGATAATAAGCGCAAGTGGGATGGAAATTTGGGCAGAGGTTCTACCTCAGTTCAGTCTCAGCAGAGAAAGACTGATGAATACCAGAGTCCTGGTCAGCAATCTTCTTGTAGTCAAGGACAGGGTGGATACCGTGGGAACCACCCCAAGTGCAACCGGTGCAACAAGCATCATAGCGGGCGGTGCCACAAGGGTCGTTTTCTGAGGTGTAACAAGCTGGGTCATGAAGCCAAGGATTGCAGGAGCCCACGTCCTGCGAATCAGAATCGCCAACAACAACAACCAGCTCCACAGAACCAACAGCAACATCAACAGGGTAATAAGGGATGCTTCCAGTGCGGTGCTGAGGGTCACTTCAAGAGGCACTGTCCACAGCTGAATCGAAATCAGAATCAGAACAACAACCAAGGAAACGAGAACAACAGTGGAGGCAAAAACGGGAGTAACAATGATGGCAATGGCGCCCGAGGTCGTGCCTCCGTTATTGGTCAGGCTGACGCAAGGAACGATCCCAACGTTGTGATGGGTAAGTTTCTTCTGGACGACTTCTTTGTTAATGTTTTATTTGATTCGGGTGCCGATACTAGTTATGTATCCTTAAAAATTAGTCAAATGCTTAGGCGCACTCCAACACTTTTGAACACCAAACACGCGGTAGAACTAGCAAACGGTAAAAGTCTTGAAGCCACACACATAGTTAAAGGTTGTAACCTCGTCTTAGCTAGTCAGACTTTCTCTATCGATCTTATTCCTATCACACTGGGTAGTTTTGACGTCGTTATTGGGATGGATTGGCTATCTCACCATCAAGCGGAGATTGTTTGCAAGGAGAAAATCGTCCGCATTCCTCGTTCTGGTGAAGAACCTCTCATGATTCATGGCGACAAGAGTGGTGCTGTCGTAGGCATCATCTCTTTCCTTAAGGCCCAGAAGAAAGGGCCACACTGCCATTCTAGCACTCGTTACTGACACATCAACGGGAGAGAAGAGAATTGAAGACATCCCTATTGTGCGCGATTTTCCTGAGGTATTTCCCGATGAATTACCTGGTCTTCCGCCTCATCGCCAAGTTGAGTTTCAAATCGAGCTAGCTCCTGGAGCAGCACCAGTAGCTCGAGCGCCATATCGTCTAGCTCCATCAGAACTTGAAGAACTATTCATGCAATTACAAGAACTCTTGGAAAAGGGATTCATACGTCCTAGCTCTTCACCCTGGGGAGCTCCAGTCTTGTTTGTGAAGAAGAAAGATGGTACTTTCAGAATGTGTATTGACTACCGCGAACTCAACAAGGTGACCATGAAGAATCGTTATCCTCTTCCAAGTATTGACGACTTGTTCGACCAGTTGCAAGGGTCGAGCTATTACTCTAAGATTGATTTGAGATCGGGATACCATCAGCTGAGAGTCCGAGAGGAGGACGTCTCCAAAACAGCGTTCAGAACTCGCTACGGCCATTACGAGTTTCTAGTCATGCCTTTCGGGTTGACGAATGCACCAGCGGTCTTCATGGATCTCATGAACCGAGTGTGCAAACCTTACCTGGATAAGTTTGTCATTGTATTCATCGATGATATCCTGATCTATTCGAAGAGTCAGGAGGAACACGAGCAACATCTACGACTCATGCTGGAACTTCTTCGAGCAGAGCAGTTGTATGCCAAGTTTTCGAAATGTGACTTCTGGCTTCGCGAAGTCCACTTTCTAGGCCATGTGGTAAACAAGGATGGAATCCATGTGGATCCATCTAAGGTTAACTCGATCAAGAACTGGCCTGCACCCCGCACACCAACAGAAATCCGCCAATTCTTGGGTTTGGCAGGATATTACAGAAGGTTTATCAAAGATTTCTCCAAGATTGCGCAACCTCTCACTTCACTGACTCAGAAGGGTGTCACCTATCGTTGGGGTGATGCACAGGAGTCCGCATTTCAGCACTTGAAGGATAGACTTTGTAGCACGCCTATCCTCTCATTGCCTGAACGCACAGATGATTTCGTGGTTTACTGCGACACTTCCATCCAAGGACTTGGTTGCGTATTGATGCAACGTGACAAGGTCATTGCCTATGCATCACGCCAACTTAAGGTTCACGAAAGGAACTACACTACACACGACTTGGAACTGGGAGCAGTTGTTTTCGCGCTTAAGATATGGAGACATTACCTGTACGGTACCAAGTGCACCATTTACACCGATCACAGGAGTCTCGAGCATATCTTCAAACAGAAAGAGTTGAACATGCGACAACACCGATGGGTCGAGCTCTTGAATGATTATGAATGCGCTATCAAATACCATCCGGGCAAAGCCAATGTGGTGGCTGACGCCCTTAGTCGAAAGGATACTATACCTAAGCGTGTACGTGCGTTACAGCTTACCATCCAATCCAACCTTCCCGCTCAGATTCGAGATGCTCAGGTTGAAGCATTGAAAGCAGAAAACATCAGGACTGAATCCTTACGAGGATCGAGGCAGCGCCTAGAACGAAAGGAAGACGGCGCCTACTATGTTAACGGACGCATCTGGGTTCCACTGCATGGAGACCTACGCGAGCTTGTGATGGATGAAGCACACAAGTCTCGTTATTCGGTACATCCTGGTTCGGATAAAATGTACCACGACCTCAAGATTACGTATTGGTGGCCTGGTATGAAAGCCCACATAGCAACCTACGTCAATAAGTGCTTGACTTGTGCGAGAGTCAAGACCGAATATCAGAAACCATCAGGCCTACTTCAACAACCAGAGATACCTAAATGGAAATGGGAGCAAATTTCCATGGATTTCGTTACTGGCCTGCCTAGATCTCAACGCGGAAACGATACCATTTGGGTGATCGTAGATCGACTGACCAAGTCTGCACATTTTCTGGCTATCAAAGAAACGGATAAGTTTTCTACTCTTGCAGACATTTACCTAAAGGAAGTGGTATCAAGGCACAGAGTGCCAACCTCCATCATTTCTGATCGTGACGCGCGTTTTACTTCTGAACTGTGGCAAGCAATGCACAAGTCTTTTGGCTCACGTTTAGATATGAGCACCGCTTATCACCCGCAAACGGATGGGCAGTCTGAACGCACCATCCAAACCCTAGAAGACATGCTGCGGGCATGTGTAATCGATTTTGGTAATGGCTGGGAAAAGCATCTCCCGTTAGTGGAGTTTTCATATAACAACAGCTACCACACCAGCATCCAAGCCGCTCCATTCGAGGCATTGTACGGACGCAAATGCCGATCACCTCTCTGTTGGGCAGAAGTTGGTGACAGCCAAATCACTGGCCCAGAACTTGTGGTAGATACCACCGAGGGAATTGCTCAGATACGACAGCGAATGGCGGCAGCTCGTGACCGTCAGAAAATCTATGCTGATAAAGGAAGAAAACCACTCGAGTTCCAGGTTGGGGATCGAGTGCTACTCAAAGTCTCACCTTGGAAAGGTGTAGTCCGTTTTGGCAAACGAGGCAAGCTTAATCCGCGTTATGTCGGACCGTTCGAAATCACCGAGAGAATTGGTAAGGTCGCCTACAGGTTGAATCTACCTCAAGAACTCAGCGCAGTTCACGACGTATTCCATGTGTCGAATCTGAAGAAGTGTCTGTCAGATGAGACCCTCATAGTTCCTTTAAAGGAGCTCACTATTGACGACCAGCTGCGATTCGTCGAGGAACCAGTTGAAATCACGGACCGAGACGTTAAGGTCCTCAAGCGCACTAGAATACCTCTTGTTCGAGTTCGTTGGAACTCCCGTCGTGGCCCAGAGTTTACCTGGGAATGAGAAGATCAGATGAAACTCAAATATCCCCAGTTGTTCGGAAACAGTGCAACCACTACTGAGGCTGAAGCTACTGCAGAATTTCGGGACGAAATTCCAAATCAACGGGGGGGTGATGTGACACCCCAGGAAAATCAGAAAAACAACGCAACTTAACTAGCTTCCTCAGTAACCACGCGCTAAATTTTGGGACGAAATTCTCTTAACAGGGGGAGAATGTAACAACCCTCAAATCCCATGTATTCCGTACAATTTATTAATGATAATTAAAGTGCTTGATGACTGTGCTGAATCATTTAACTGCTCTCTGATTACTGTGTTATACTTACATGTGCGTGTTAACATACTAGTAGTATACAGAAAAGTTACTAAATAGTCCGGTATATTTTCCTATATGTTAGGAATTAATTGTGTTACAAAAATATATATAAGACGCCTTACGGAACAATTAAACAATTTAACGGAACAGTATCCGACCGAACAACCGGACATTACCCGGGACACCAAATATTTGCCAAATACATTGTGTTATTATTTTCGGCTAGTCTTGATCCCCGTATACCATAACACCCACCCCAAAATCATCACACAACCATATACTATCAAGTTACTTGCACTCTAACTATCAATTACCATTTAAGTTGAAATTTTACATCAAGACCCCCCCCCCCCCAACCGATTTTCGGTCCATATGGACCCACCATATCAACCTCATCATAGTGCTCATCTTCCAAGTAGATCTTATGGCTTGTCGATCATTATGCATGTTAACGGAACCAATCTAACTCGCATTAGAATGTAAAAGCTGAAAAACAGAAAGCTGCTTGCTGATTTCAGCCAACTTCAGTTGGCTGTAACCGAACCTTAATAAAGTGAAAAATGTGTTTTCTGAACTCTAGATTTATGTATTATGAAATACGGTTCTAATGGCACTGGAATCATAATTTTTGGACTTCGTTTACTATTTTTAGAGGGTCATTTTGTAACAGCAGCTCAAGCTGCATTTTTGCTGCTGAAAATAGGTGTTATATTTTTGGTCATAAATGGAAATCTATGATGAATCAGCTCATGAAATTTGTACAGTAGATGACAACTGATGTATTTGTAATTACCCCACTGGAATTTTGTAAATCGGACGCTCGATGAATTTTAAATAAATTATTCCGTGGACTGTGGTCAGTAAAGGATAAATCTGAGTTCAGTCCGGAAAATGAATTTTTATAAAATATTAGTAATGAACTGGACCCCGATATTTTTACACAATAAAATATGGAACGTTTAAGACATTCTGTGAAAATTTGAGAATTTTTGGAACACGTTAACTATTTTATTAAAATCCCCGAAAACAGCCCAGTTTCGAGTAGAAAAGCTGAAACGACATAAGTAGTGATTTGCGTGTCTAAATGTCGTGTATGTTATCTGTGAATGATATAACATGTTATATGTGTTATGTGCAATGTCGTATGTTTGTTTATGAGTGGGGAATGGATGGGAAACTTATATGGGCATAAACCATTAAAGTGATGCATGTTATGTGATAGATACGTGTAGGAACTTTGTGCTCTATTTAAAACCACTAAATGACTAACTGGTAATCATACTAGGACGTGATTGACCAACCTTGATTGTTAGCTAATTGTGAGAGTCAAACCGAGCAACCGAGGTGAGTTCACACTTTTCTACAAAGCATGGTAAATTCCCGGTGGGAATGGGAATGGGTACAGGAATAGGGATTCCTCGTCCTTTGGGACGCGTTCAGGAATGTGAATTCCTCATCCTTGAGACGTGTTCAGGAATGTAAATTCCTCGTCCTGTTTGGGACGTATTAGACTTACTGGACTAGAACTCTATCAGCGAAGTCCCTCCCTTTTTGTATCGACTTAATCGCCGAGGCTATGGCGAGCGGGTCATTAGTTAATAGCGCTATTAGGTTTAACAAACCTCACACCGTGCCAGTTGGATGGGTGTGTACTAATGGACTATGGCACGTCGGTGGTGATAGAACACCGACGCTAGGGCACAATTGATTTTTGTTAGTAGTCGATAGGATAAACGAGTCTGGTAGTTTAAAATAATGGGGTAGCTCCCCACGGCCGAAGTGCCGGGCTGGATAGCCAGGGATGGTGAATATGGGATGGTTAACTAATAAACGTTTTCAAACTATGGGGTGACCCCCACGGCTAGATAGCCGATTAAGATTAAACTACGTTTTTGGAAACAACTCTAAAATGGACAACCAACCGTGAACTCACTCAACTTTGTTGTTGACTCGTTGCTACATGCTTTGCAGGTCGCTAGATGCTATGGAGCTTGCACATGGAGGTGGTCGTTGTGGGATGCGAACTGATATGTCCCGTACTCAATAAATAAACTTTATGAACTAATGAAACTTATGTTTTGGGACTTTAAACTTATGAACTACAAACTTATGTTTTGAACTTACGTTTTATGCTTCCGATGTTAACTTAAAACTGGTTACTGTCTTATGGTCACCAATTGTATTGTGGTTGGTCTTACTTACTAAATTTCGTTGTTCAATATGATTGGTGGCTCGATCCTGGTCACGTCACACCTCCAAGCGGTGATGCTCCGCATGGTGGATTTTGGGGGTGTGACAAAACAGGCCGAGAAGACTCACCCACTCGAAGGTGTGTCAGGGAGGGGTAAATGCCGGTACAAGCATAAGGACGCTCATACTAGTCGTCTGTCGAAATCTCGGTGCTGATGGTGTAGGCATGCCATGCGAAGCAGGCGTGTATGGGGTAGGGGATTCCTTGTCTCGATAAAATGAACTACTAGTGATACCCCTATGGTCTGAGGTAGGGGTGGGACTTCGTCTAGCCATGGATGGGTGTTAATAAGGATCAGAGGAATGGCTATACCCAGCTATGGTTGGCTGTTGGCGTGGAGATGGGGTACCGCATACATAGCCTGACAAGTCTAGCGAATACCTGTGAACGCGCTGGACCTCCTCTGGCTCAGGGTCCGCATCAGAATCCTTGTCCTCCTTTAGCTCCTTCTCTGGATCCTCATCTGGGTCTTCCTCCAACACCGGGTTTAGATCCGGTTCCTCCTCGACACTCCGGCTCCGATCACTTAACATAGTATCTGCGAGAAAACAACTTATGACAACAAGTTCCAATTACTGATTAACGTAAACACAGTACACACATAGATATATACACATTGGCACGAAAGATTATTTATATATATACACACATATATGTATTTGTTCATGTTCGTGTTCACTTCGTGGCCTCTCCTAATGACGTTCTAAAAACTCCCAAGTACAAGCAAATATGTTATTACGTTCCGGACTATAATAAATTACTTTCCTGATAAGATCATCCTGATTATAGCCATATGACTTGGTCACTACAGGTTCTAATTGTTGAGAGTCGAGCTTATGATTATAGTCTAGGCTCTCTAAGGATATCTAAATCTCCATAACCAATGGCTCTGATACCATCTTCTGTCAAACCCGACTCGCAGCGGAAGCGCACGTGGATGCAACAGACACATTGTACAAGCACATTGTTCATAAGGATATTGTATTAAACACTAAACATAACATCATTTTACAATATTGTTTACACGCTAAAGTTTGTCACAAAAGCGTAATTCCACTAGCAGCTTATCCTTAAGGCAGGTATGCATCTATCGATGATAATATCCGAAAAGCAAAACTGGATCAACTAGTATATCTACACTCTATTCTTCTTTTTCCTTACCTGAAAAGCATGTTAAAATTTGAAAGGTCAACTATAAAGGTTGGCGAGTCTAACAGGTTTTGTTCGTATCAATCAGAATGTACGTAAATTGGATTTAGCACATGTGATGTAATTATACTAAGCCCACAAGTGAAGCCTTGATTGTTCATTCATGATCTGGTGGTCTACATCCACCACTTCCCCGCCCCAAGTAGTTATGGCTAACACCCATAGTGTATTCAACGTATGTGCATGACCATGCGCAATTGTAGTAGAACCTATGGCATCCGTGCCATCACAATTGGGTTTGTCAAACTAAGAGTACTATTTACACATTCACCAGCCTAAAGTTAATCATTCATGTTTGTGGGGACTTTCCGTGTGTTAGTGCTAACTCAGATAATTCACAACAAATCACATTTTCATGTGAAAGTATGTCTGTATATAACATGCAATTCACCCTAAGTAAAACAGTTTGGAAAAATGGGCAATGAAACTCACCCGATAACATAGCTGAAGTACGAAAGCATAGTATAATCTCATCGTTAATCCAATCCTAACATCAATAGTTTACAGTTAATTACGGAAAACAGTGTCCGGATTGGTAATCGTTATATACCAAGCTCAGATGTGAATATTCATCCGAGAATGGACTAATAGCCTCGAAGTATGGATTCTGGTTCCCCACGCAAACCCTAATGTTTCATCGTAATCTTTGTGTTTAACAGGTTTGTTCTTAGTGTTTTTGATCGTTCAAATCTCTAAAACGAATTCTGTTAGCGTGGGAGTCGATCTAATATTAGGGTTTCTGTTTTTCTTTTCATTCGTCTATAATCCGCCGCCATATTGATGATTATGGGGTAGGGTTTCTGCTAGATAAGGGTTCTTTCGTTGAGTTTTGGTTGGTTGCTTGATCGTTTGGTTCAGTTTATTGGAGAGAGTTTGTTTTTCAGCCGTATGGATGATCTCAAGAAACCTGGGGGTTGTCCTCATGATGTCCGATCTAAACCTGATTTCTCCTTTGATAGTTTGGCGAATCGGGTGATAGATGTTGATGGTAATACACTGTTTCCTCGAAGAGGAACAGTCCTGATGTCGCAAAAGGATCCCAAGGAAGTTAACATCATTGACGAATTGTCGAAGTTTTCTGTCCCAATCACTGCCGAAAAGCAACAGCCGGTATCTAGGGTTTCTGATAGGGACGGTTTGGATCATTCTAGCATGAGATATTCGCCAAGGTCAGACTTCGATGCTCTTTCATCGGCTGATCAAGGGAACACAATATCCTCCGGGTTGACGGATCCTCTATCATTTGCTAAAGTAGTAAACAACATTAAGGAGACTGTAAAGGTCAATTTTAGGGCGATGGAATCTACCGAGGCTGTTGATGGAGCTGATGTTGTTATTCCGTTGTCTTCGGTTAAACAAGTCACGGACAGGTATGCTAACACGCTTTATGGATATTTCTTGGGTAAACGTCTAGCTTTTCCTGTGGTGGATTATTTTGCTAAGACCAACTGGGTTAAGTATGGTCTGTCTAGACTAATGATGAATGCGAACGGATTCTTTTTCTTTAAGTTCAAAACAAAGGAAGGGATGGACAAAATGTTAGAGGATGGGCCATGGATGATAAGAAATGTTCCGATAATTTTGAAGGAGTGGTCGGCCTCTATCAAACTGGAAAAAGAGGATATTAAAGCTATTCCAGTTCGGGTAAAGATGCATGATGTGCCGTTAGCGGCTTATACTGAGGATGGTCTTAGTTTGGTTGCTTCTAAGATAGGGGTGCCTAAGATGTTGGATTCGTATACTGCCACGATGTGTGCTGAGTCTTGGGGACGAAGTAGTTATGCTAGAGCACTCATTGAAGTGCAGGCGGGGGCTGATTTAAAGAGAAGTGTCACTGTTGCAATTCCATCTTTAGATGGTAATGGTTATTCTAAGGTGGAGGTCAAAATTGAATATGATTGAGAGCCTTTAAGGTGTTCTTCTTGCTGTGTATTTGGACATGATGAGAGTTCGTGCCCAAAGAACCCTCAGGTTGTTCCGAATGGGGATTCTGGAAAGAATGGTGATGATTTTCAGGTTGTGGGTGCCAAAAAGAAGAAAGCTAACAACCAAGGTCTCCACATGAAAAATCAAAAACCTAAGTTTGTTTATAGACCAGTTATCAATCCTAAACCAAAACCGCCTTTGAGGAGTTCGAACCGGGTTTCAACATCAAACCCGTTTGATGTCCTTAAGGACGATGATGGAGATCAGGGAGGTATCAAGGTGGGTCGAGTGGAGAAGAAGGCTACGCAGACAAGTGACACGCAAAATTCGGATGAGGAGGAGGTTGTTGAAGTCTATAATGAAACTAATGATTTTATGACTTCGGGTACACTTTCTTCATCTTCAAGAGCAAGGGCAAGCACCTCTTCCACAAAGCTGTACAATGGATAGACGTTTTTTGGTTCGTGTTAAGGGGATTTTGGCTTGTGACTATTTCATCTTTGATGATGGAGGATGAGGGTTTTTTGGTTTGATGCCTTATCTTGTCTACTTTATTTTTCATGATGTAAAGTAGACTAGGTTATGTGATGTCATAGATACATTTGTTTGTTATTTGGTTTACATATATGGGGCATGTCCTATATATGAACTAGTGTGGAACTCATCCTCACTACTTGTACTTATTTGCGGTTGTTTTAATAGAATCACCGGGGTAACCCTTTACCCAAAAAAAATAGCCTCGAAGTATGGTGATGGGTAATGTCGAAATGTCTTAGTGCCTGTCACGGTTGTTCATTTAAGGTGTTCGGGTAATGGCATGATCACATATGACGTCAGAACTTGTTGACTAACAGAAAATGATTTGTGTTATAAAGAAACTTTGGGCGAAAAAAGGGTCTAGTTCATTGTTGATACGTATTTTGCCAGTTTGCTCGATTAGTCATTTTGGTCTATTTGTAATTAATTAAATTATAGTAGGCTGAGCTTGAACTTGTAATTAAGGCCCTAATGGTGATTTAAGCTCTTTAGGGAGCCTAAGTCCTCATAACCCATACCTATATATATTGCAAGAAAAGTATTTAGTTAGTAATTGTAAGGACTCTCAAATATGTTATAAACCAACCCACAATTAATAACCCGGACCCCTGAAATCATACTGTGTATAAAAAACAAAGAAAATCAGAAATATGGTTCTCAGGCGGGCCGCGTAAGAGTAAGCATGGTCTTACGCGGGCCGCGTCAAGGCATGGTTTGACCGGATAAGTGTTCCGAGCCACGTGGTGTCCAGCTGGCTAACCTACTCGTGACTGGTCAAGGCTAGTCGTAGACTGGGCGGCCACGCGGGCCGCGTAAGATATAGGGGATGGGTTACGCGGGCCGCGTGAGGCCTTAATTTTACCTATAAATAGCTCGTTGCATGCACAGTCTGATGGTGTCGAAACAAACTTTCAAAAAACGAAGTTATCATACTCTGAAGTCGAAATTACTTTCAATATTAGTGAGTTACTGCTCCGATACCGGGTATTAACTCGATCGCTGCTACGATTCAATGTCCGATCGATTAAACTATCCAATGGATGTTTAAGTGCTGCCCACATTAGGGTTTATGCTTTGTCATTCGTTGTTAATTCAATGGATGTTTAAGTATTGCACTTTGTCATTCGATGTGAGGGTTTGATCTCGTGAGTTATCGTAAATGCTGTATTAAGTTACTAACCGAGTTGTGTGCATGTTATTAATTTAGGTTAAAAGGCTAATCAGTAGGCTAGGCTCTGCTCAATTAAATCTGCAATGTGAGTCATTCTCTTTTTATCAAATTACTTTCAAAATTATGTTTCTTTTCAAAGGTTATAATTACAGTGATTAAGTTTATGTAATCACCAAGTTACAGCCAGTATGTGGGGTTTTGTATACATTACTTGATAACCGTCACTATTGGACAACGAGTTAGCCAATGAGTGATATGACCATAGTCACAGACACCATTGGACAATGAGGTTACCGATGGATGGTTGAGTGACAAATATCGTGGGTAGTTGGTTGATATCTGGAAACATTGTAATCTCTCTTAATACTGAAAATTATAACAACCGTGTCATTTTAGTAAAAAGAATGATTCACCAGTATTTCCCGCTGACAAAACCTTTTTCAAACATGTTTCAGGTGATCTGTTGTGATCCAGAAAAAGTGCCGCGTAGCACTACAAGCTTAAGGAAGTGGCTCAGTATAAAATAAAGAAACATGTTTTGTAAAAATAAAGATTTCTCCGTGAAATCATATGATTGTAAATTACCGGGGTTTTATCCCGAGTTGTGAAATAAAATAATCGGGAAATTTCAGTTTTAAAAAGATCCTGATGAAATCTTCCGCTGTTAAACTCAATTAAATAAATACCACGGGATTTTCTGTCCCGCGGCTCCTGAAACGGGTAAAACCGGGTCGGGGGCCGTGACAGAAAAAGGTGGTATCAGAGCCACTGATTTAAGCCTATTAAGTATTTAGAAATACTTGATTTTCTTGATTTTCATATTGTGATTATATGTTTTATTATTTGAATATTTGTGTACAGTATGGGTAAGCAAAAGCTTTCAAACATCTATCTTAAATTAGATAGGTCATCAAACGAGAAGGGAAGTTCATCCCAAACAAAACCCTATGTACCTGAAGAAGGAATATTTGTCCGTAAGGCACAATATGAAGAACCACTTTCTCCTAATAAACGAAGTTTGATTATTAGGAAAAGTCAGGAGAAAATAAAGAAATTTAGAGAAAAGAGAGTTAACCAGGAAACCCAGGAATTAACCAGTAAAACACCTTGGGAAGACAAGTTAGATGAAAAATGGGCAGATCTTTATATGCTAGCCACTGTAGCAGTAAATGCAAATCTTTAAATACCCTATTTCAGTTTTAGTATCCTTATCACCTACAAGACAGAAGCTTTATCCAGTAAATAAATAAATTTACAATAAATCCTAGAGTGTTTTAATTTTCAGTTGTTTTGTAGAAATCTGGTATGAAATAATATTTAAAAGGTTATTTATGAAATTTTGTTATAAAAATTTTAACTTAGTAATTTTTATTTTTGCATATGTGCTAAACAGAATGAGTGACTTGTCAGAAGCCCTTCAAAATCTAAATCTCTATCCGGTAAAAATAGAGGTTTCCAGAGATTTCAATAGGTATATCCCTGATATAGAAGAACCTATGGAATTCAATGCTCCACCTCCGAAAAAGCCAAAACCTTAGAAAAGAAAGAGATATGTATGGGGGAGGCGTGTGCGTAGGAAAAATCCAGCCAAGAGACTTCCCAAAATAGAAAATCCATTAGACAAAGGGAAGGAGATTGAAGTCGGGGAAGATTCTAGGCAAATGGAAATATAGTTTGAGGAATATTCTAGGCAAATGGAAATGGAATATGGGGAAGATTCTAGACAAACCAAGAGAGAAATTGGGGAAAGTTCTAGACAGATCGAGGAGTTACCATTTCAGGAAGAATTAGATCGTGCCTTGGCAAGCTGTGATGTTGTCGGGCCTATTAATAATAATTTCTACTCTTATCCTGTCAACAATCAACTCCCTATAAATTTAGAACCAGCAATCCCAGAACCAATAATCCACATCCAACCTTTAGGAATGGATGAATGGTGGACTAATGATTGGCAGTTCCAAAACCTTCTCAATAGTCCTTATTCCTTTCTTTCTCAGTTCGACCCAGAACCAATGCCAAACCCACCAATGAGCAATGAGAATTTAGTTGAATTACGTCACTTTGGTGAGGAGTTGGTGGATGCAGGAAATAGGATCAGGGAAGTAGGAGAACAGATCTCCTGGAAGTACGATGAGAGGGAGCACCGTTATTAAATTACCATCTGACGAGGGATAGTATGGTGTGAGAATGTGAAACTGTGGTTGTAAAATAAATAAGTAGAATGTAGCTTGTGAAATAACCTAAAATAAAACGATTGTAAGATAAAAGTGTGTATGGACGCATATTATATATATAAAATAGGAATCGAAAAATCGATAATTTTGACTATATGTGCGTTGTGAAATTTGTATGATGGTTTTGTATATAATTGTTATTTATTTGATACTAATAAATTATATATTAATTATCAGATGGAAAACGCTAATAATGAACCAGTAAATGAAGTAAACCAATCTGAGCAACATCAAGAGGATCACTTTATGACTAGGCAAGATATAGAAAATATCGTTGCACAAGGAATAGCCAATGCTATTCCAGCAATACTTGCTGCTGTACAGAAACCTGTTGAACCTCAACAAATCGTTCATAGCAAACGTATTTCTGAAGATAACTTCAGTAATAGCATAAACGTAGACGGTAATCTTACTAATCATAATAATGAACCATTGCAAGCTCCACTCCCTAAGAAAATGAAAGCTGCAACACCTGGTTGCACTTACAAAGAATTTCTTGCTTGTAAACCCACTGAATTTGCAGGCAATGAAGGAGCGACTGCAGCACTGCGTTGGTTCGAGAAAACCGAGGCAGTGATTATAATTAGTAAATGTGCCGAAAACGACAAAGTTATGTACGCGTCGAATCTTTTTAAAGAAGGGGCACTAGAATGGTGGAACACGGTACTTCAAGCTAAAGGAAGAACTGTGGCTTATGCCATGAATTGGGAAGAATTTAAAAATCTTGTAGAAAGAAAGTTCTGTCCCGAATATGAAAAAGATCAAATGGCAAATAAGTTCCTAAATCATCGTATGACGGGTGTAGATTGTCGAGGGTATACTTCGACATTCTTCGAATATGCTAGAGTGGTACCAACACTGGCTTCGCCAGAACCAGTACTCATTTCTCGCTATATTTGGGGACTGATTAGTGAAATCCGTAACATCGTTAAAGCTGCGAGACCTCGTACTATTGACGATGCGGTGGAATTAGCTAACACCCTAACTGATGAACGGGTCCGCACAAGAGATGAAAGCAGGAAAAAGGAACTGGCTCAGAAAATTACCCAAGGAGTTCGTATGGGTAATAGTAGCAACTTCAAGAGAAGAGGAACGGGGCAATCTTCAACTCCGCCATTCTGCAAGAATTGCAGAAAGAAACATTTTGGAAGATGTAGTGTAACCTGTAATTTTTGTAAAATGGTAGGACATCGTGAAGAAAATTGCAGAAAGAAAACCATAGTCTGCTTTAACTGTGGAGAAGCAGGGCATTTCAAAACAGAATGTCCTAAATTGGTCAAACCAGCAGACAACAAAGCCAAAACGACCGACAGAGCTACCAAGAAGAATGTTCGAGCCTTCCAGTTAACCACTCAAGAAGCAGAACTCATTCCAGATGTGATAGCTAGTACGTTCTTAGTTCACAACATTTACGCAAAAGTATTATTTGACTCTGGTGCAAACCAAAGTTTTATAAATACTTCATTCTGCCAAGCTCTTAACTTACCATTAACCAACATTAGGCAGATTTTTACAGTCGAAACGGCAGACGGAAATTCTGTTAGCATAGATAAGGTTTTGCAAAAAGAAAGTATAGAACTTTTAGGATATAAATTTCATGCAAACCTGTTACCTATGAAATTAGCTGAATTCGATGTTGTGTTAGGAATGGATTGGTTAGTAGCCAACCATGCTCGAATTCTTTATGATCAGAACTCTATAGAAATTCAGGCACCTACTGGAGAAGTAATCATGATTACAGGAGATAAACCACGAAAACCCATGAAGTTCATATCAGTAATGAAAGTTGCTAGTTATGAACGAAAACAAGGAATAGTGTATATGATTTCGGTAGTCATTAGCACTAAGGATAAAGAACTTAAGGAAATTCCTGTAGTCTCAGAATACCCAGATGTATTCCCAGAAGAATTACCAGGATTACCACCTGATAGGGAAGTAGAATTTAGGATCCATCTAATTCCAGGAACTACACCGATAGCTAAGGCACCTTATCGGTTAGCACCTACAGAAATGTTAGAACTGAAAAAGCAATTAGATGAATTACTAAGTAAAGGATTCATACAACCTAGTTCATCCTCGTGGGGAGCACCAGTGTTGTTTGTAAAGAAAAAGGATGGTTCAATGAGAATGTGTATTGATTATAGAGAATTGAATAAGGTTACAATTAAGAATCGATACCCATTACCTAGGATTGATGATCTTTTTGATCAACTCCAAGGAGCTAGATTTTTTTCTAAGATCGACTTACGCTCCGGATATCATCAATTAAAGGTAGAAGAATAAGACATACCTAAAACTGCTTTCAGAACTAGGTATGGTCATTACGAGTTTACAGTCATGCCCTTTGGGTTAACAAATGCACCTGCTGCATTTATGGACATGATGAATAGGATCTGTAAACCAGATTTGGATAAATTCGTAATTGTCTTCATAGACGATATACTTATTTATTCCAAAAGTCAAGACGAACATTGTCAGCACTTGCATGCACTCTTAACTTTGTTAAGAAAAGAAAAGTTGTACGCCAAATTCTCAAAGTGTGAATTTTGGTTGCAAGAAGTGCAATTCTTAGGTCACATGGTGAATCATGAAGGCATTCATGTAGATCCTGCTAAGATAGAGGCAATTACCAAATGGAAGGTTCCGCAATCCGCAATGGAAATTAGAAGTTTTATAGGTTTAGCTGGATATTATAGACGGTTTATTAAGGATTTTTCCAAGATAGCTGTACCATTAACTAAGCTAACCTGTAAAGCAATTAAGTTTGAATGGGGACCTAAGCAAGAAGAAGCTTTTAAGATTCTAAAACATAAGTTAACAAATGCTCCAATCCTAGCCTTACCAGAAGGGATTGAAGATTTTGAAGTTTACTGTGATGCTTCAAAATTAGGATTAGGATGTGTGTTAATGCAACGCAAGAAGGTAATTGCGTATGCTTCAAGACAATTGAAAAAGCATGAGGAGAACTATACAACTCATGATTTAGAATTAGGAGCCATAATTTTTGCCCTTAAAATTTGGAGACATTATCTTTACGGAAGTAAATTTACTGTCTATACAGATCATAAGAGTTTAAGGTATGTATTTGGGCAAAAAGAGTTGAACATGAGGCAAAGGAGATGGATGGAAATCCTAAGTGACTACGACTGTGATATTCAGTATCATGAAGGAAAGGCAAATGTAGTTGCAGATGCCTTAAGTCGTAAGTACCATGAGAAACAACGACGAGTTCGTGCTCTCAGATTAAATCTACAGTTAGATTTAATGGAGCAACTGAAAAATGTTCAAGAAACAGCAATCAAGGATGATGCTGAAGGAATGAAGGGACGGATAAAAGAATTAGAACAAGGAAATGATGGAATTTGGAGATTCCACCAAAGAAGAATTTGGGTACCTAAGCAGGGAGAATTAAGAAATAAAATTTTAGAAGAAGCTCATAAATATAAGTATACCATGCACCTTGGAAACAATAAAATGTACCAAGATTTAAGAAATAACTTCTGGTGGATAGGAATGAAAAAGGATATAGCTAGATATGTTTCTAAGTGTCTTACTTGTTCACAAGTTAAGGCAGAACACCAGAAACCTGCAGGGCTACTACAACAATTAGAAATGCCTGTATGGAAATGGGAACTCATAACAATGGATTTTGTTACTAAGTTACCCAAAACCAGAAAAGGTAATGATGCGATTTGGGTAATTGTGGATCGATTAACCAAATCAGCTCATTTCCTACCTATGAAAGAAACCTTTAGCATGGAAAGGTTAGCAAAGTTGTATGTAGATGAAGTCGTATCCCTACATGGAGTTCCGCTCTCCATTGTTTCAGATAGGGATAGTCGTTTCACTTCTCATTTTTGGACAAGTTTCCAAGAAGCAATGGGAACTCGACTAAATCTGAGTACTGCATATCATCCACAAACAGACGGGCAAAGTGAAAGGACGATACAAACTCTAGAAGACATGCTCAGAGCATGTGTGATAGATTTTGGTGGAAATTGGGACGACCATTTACCTTTAATTGAATTCTCCTATAACAATAGCTATCATTCAAGCATTGAAACTGCCCCATTTGAAGCACTATACGGACGTAAGTGCAGAACTCCAGTTTGTTGGGCAGAAAAAGGAGAGAGTCAATTATCAGGTCCGGAAATTGTGCAAGAAACCACAGACAAAATTTCACAAATCAAGGAAAGACTAAAGACGGCTCGGGATCGTCAAAAGAGTTATGCAGATAATAGAAGGAAGCCATTGGAGTTTCAAGTTGGAGATAAAGTACTTTTGAAAGTTTCTCCTTGGAAAGGAGTAGTTCGATTCGGTAAGAAAGGAAAGTTGAGTCCTAGGTATGTAGGACCATTTTCAGTGATCCAACGTATAGGACCAGTTGCTTATCGTTTACAACTACCAGAAGAATTAGCTGGAGTACATGATGTATTTCATGTATCCAACCTCAAGAAATGCTTATCAGATGAATCTCTGGTAGTACCTCTTCAAGATGTAGAGGTAAATGAAAAACTGAAATTCGTAGAGAAACCTCTTCAAATTGAAGATAGAAAGATCAAGTTTCTCAAGCACAAGAGACTAAAACTGGTTAAAGTCAAGTGGGATTCAAAGAGAGGACCTGAATACACTTGGGAGCTGGAATCAGAAATGAAGCGAAAGTATCCTCACTTATTTCAATAAATCTCGAGGACGAGATTTTAAATAAGGTGGGGAGAATGTAAGGACTCTCAAATATGTTATAAACCAACCCACAATTAATAACCCGGACCCCTGAAATCATACTGTGTATAAAAAACAAAGAAAATCAGAAATATGGTTCTCAGGCGGGCCGCGTAAGAGTAAGCATGGTCTTACGCGGGCCGCGTCAAGGCATGGTTTGACCGGATAAGTGTTCCGAGCCACGTGGTGTCCAGCTGGCTAACCTACTCGTGACTGGTCAAGGCTAGTCGTAGACTGGGCGGCCACGCGGGCCGCGTAAGATATAGGGGATGGGTTACGCGGGCCGCGTGAGGCCTTAATTTTACCTATAAATAGCTCGTTGCATGCACAGTCTGATGGTGTCGAAACAAACTTTCAAAAAACGAAGTTATCATACTCTGAAGTCGAAATTACTTTCAATATTAGTGAGGTACTGCTCCGATACCTGGTATTAACTCGATCGCTGCTACGATTCAATGTCCGATCGATTAAACTATCCAATGGATGTTTAAGTCCTGCCCACATTAGGATTTATGCTTTGTCATTCGTTGTTAATTCAATGGATGTTTAAGTATTGCACTTTGTCATTCGATGTGAGGGTTTGATCTCGTGAGTTATCGTAAATGCTGTATTAAGTTACTAACCGAGTTGTGTGCATGTTATTAATTTAGGTTAAAATGCTAATCAGTAGGCTAGACTCTGCTCAATTAAATCTGCAATGTGAGTCATTCTCTTTTTATCAAATTACTTTCAAAATTATGTTTCTTTTCAAAGGTTATAATTACAGTGATTAAGTTTATGTAATCACCAAGTTACAGCCGGTATGTGGGGTTTTGTATACATTACTTGATAACCGTCACTATTGGACAACAGGTTAGCCAATGGGTGATATGACCATAGTCACAGACACCATTGGACAATGAGGTTACCGATGGATGGTTGAGTGACAAATATCGTGGGTAGTTGGTTGATATCTGGAAACATTGTAATCTCTCTTAATACTGAAAATTATAACAACCGTGTCATTTTAGTAAAAAGAATGATTCACCAGTATTTCCCGCTGACAAAACCTTTTTCAAACATGTTTCAGGTGATCTGTTGTGATCCAGAAAAAGTGCCGCGTAGCACTACAAGCTTAAGGAAGTGGCTCAGTATAAAATAAAGAAACATGTTTTGTAAAAATAAAGATTTCTCCGTGAAATCATATGATTGTAAATTACCGGGGTTTTATCCCGAGTTGTGAAATAAAATAATCGGGAAATTTCAGTTTTAAAAAGATCCTGATGAAATCTTCCGCTGTTAAACTCAATTAAATAAATACCACGGGATTTTCTGTCCCGCGGCTCCTGAAATGGGTAAAACCGGGTCGGGGGCCGTGACAGTAATGGTTCACTTGAGGGTTTTAGAGAGCTAGATATCCTTGAAAGAGAACCATCCAGATTTGTATTGTGTTTTGGGTTTATTAGTGATTAATAGATCCTGGAAAGTTTAAGTAATCTCGTGTTCATCTTGTTTCTTACCCACATTAGGTGTTTTAGTGATTTCAGCTCACTAGAACATCATTGATCCGATATCTTGTGTTAGTTCATCGATTACGTGGACCTACATTCGTTCAAATAGCAGTTCAAGTTTTTGTAGTGTGGGGATTTCATAAACTAGTATGTAATGCACCCCAATTACCCAGTTTACCTCGGAAAAGTTCTGATATACCCCCGACTTTCCAGTTATCACAATAAGTCATTGAACAACTTAAAAGTCTCGGCAGGTTCATTAAATGCTTATTTTGCTGGTTTTATTAAAATAATATATTTCAAATGCACAATTCCCAAAGTTATAAGTCTAAATTTACCTATATATTAAAAACAGAATGAAATGAACAGTAATAAAAATAAAATTGAATGAATGGTATAGGGTACCGGTACTGGTATTAAATTTACCAAACCGGGTGTATTTTTTGTACCGGTTCGCCACAGGTATTCATCGGTTTTTACCCTCAAATACCGACCGGTACCCACTTTTGGGGATTTCGGTAACGCTATTTTCGGTACCGGTTGGTACCGAGCTCATCAAATCCTGTAGCAACGTAGCAATGCAAGTAATTGCACCGTTTAGATTACTTTTCATACACAGAGTAAGTAAACTGTATTTCGTTTTAATGAGGTTTTATATACACAACTTATTTTGCTATATTTTTTGTCTTTTCTGTAATGAATAAATTGTAGCATGTAAAATTAACTTGGATATTTAGATTATTGATGAGCAAATCGTATCAAATCCTGTAATCAAACCGGTATCGTATCATTTTCGTTACCAATTTGGTACCCACCTTTTGGCGTTTTCAGAATCGTTGCTTTCGGTTAGACACCGGTCTAGCACCATACCTATATTTATTGATTTTTACCTTCAAATACCATACCGTATTGTACCGAGCATTTTCGGTACCGGTACCTAATTTCAATGATTTTCTGGATCGGTACTTTCGTTGCCGTTATTGGTACCGAGCTTATACATATTTTAACGTGTTAGCACCATAATAACTGAACTGAAAACAACCGAGTTTCCAACGTGTAGGACGTGTGGGTCCTATTATTATATATTAGGTTATTTAAAATCGTTTTTTTAGGACGGAGTGACTATCCTTTTCACGACATTTTTATTTATGTTTTGATATTCGATATCTGCTTGCCGTTACTGACACACGTTTTGTAGTCATTGGGTCCCCGCCGTAACGCGCGGGCGGAAAACCAACTAGTTTAATAAAATTCTGAAAAAAATATTTATAAGACTTTATTAATATTTAATAATTCAATTCTAAAAGTCCGTTTAACCAATAAATTGGCAATTAATACCATTCGAGTTTCAAAAATTCCAAAATGTTTTCTAAAGTGTCACAATATACCCAGAAACTCCCTGTAAAATTTTCAGGTTCAACCAAATTTCCTAAATAGGGTTTTCGGTTACCCAAAACTCGATAGATCGTGATTCTTAAAATCATAGTTAGGGTCAGGCAATGAACTCTGAAATTTTTGTGGATCATTCTTATGCCAACAACAGTCTCTTTGCAAAATTTGATGATTCATTAAATCCATTTGATATTTTTCCCGAATTAAAGCAATTTAAAACCAATAAATTCACCATATATTCTCAAAAATGCCAAAAAATCCCAAATTTTTCAGAGACCTTATTTTCACCATATATGATCAGCCTGTAAAATTTCAAGTTCTAACAATAAACTCACCATATATTCTCAAAAAGGGCCCTAAATTCGATTTTCTGTATTATAACTTCCGTTTCTGGACTCTTCGAGCGATTTCTATACTTCCAGGGCCCGAATAACTCTAAGAATAGTACCTACAAACCATGTACAATACAAACATGTATTCACCATCATAAATCAAGCCTTTTTACTAGTCTTTTTCGGTTAGGTTTTAATTTACAAGTTTCTTGTTGAATTAACCGTGTTTTTTTATCCAAAATCCAAAGTTTTCCACCATGAAACCTCATGAAGCATCATGTTACGGGTATTACATAGTCGTTGTTGCCGTTCAAAAAAATATGTTTAAACAACCCTCAAGGCCCAAAGAAAGTTTATGGATGGATCAAAACTAATTCTTTTTTTTTTGTTTGTTATAATCAACTTTTACATAAAAAAGAGCATGAAAACCACTTACAAAGGCATGGTACCTTATATTTTTTTTTTCTTGGAACTTGATGTAAAAAGGTTGGGGCAGAAGTATCACAGATGTTAAAAGGATGAAAGGTTGCTTAAATGAAGGAAAGGATGGGGGTAATATGAGGCCGATCGAAATTAGGGGGGACACTACAAGTGTCCCCTTTGACCATCTGACCTTGGTTTTTGCAACATTAGATGAGTATTAACTGATATTTAGCATTTTGGGATAATTTTCGGGTTTAAACGCTCATCTGGTTGGGAAAAGGGGCGTGAATCAACGCGTTTTTCGCGCGATTTTTTGTGTTTTAAAAATACGATCCAACTTTAACAAAAACCCAAACGCTTTAACTTATTTTCTCAAAATACATTATACTAATGTTTTATAAGTCTTTTTAGGCTTGACGGATAATGCAATGCATGTTTGGATGCTACAGTGCACGTTAAAATTGAAAAAGTCACACTAAACGGCAACTACTTTGTTTAACGAGTTTACTACATACTTAGGCCACAAAATCCCTATGTAATTATCTAAGTATCATGTTTACATAAATACATATCCCTGGACGCGTTTATAGCATGTTCGTTCGCTTTTAATTAGTTATTGCACTGTTAACCGGAAACCTTTCCGTATAACCTGTTTTCTGCACTTTGAGGCCTCAATTTCACCACAACTATAACGTGTCCTCGGATTCGCCCGAGGCATAATCAGTGTTGTTTCGTTAATCGTGTAATTCGTGTGTATCAATTAGGGTTTACCTGGTTTTGCCACGAATGTCACACAAACAACCATTTCAAACTCAGATAAGGGATATATTTCATAATGTGTAACTCAAACGAGTGCGACAACTTTCCAAAAGGCTTTGTCAATGTTTAAGGTGTTTACACAAACCAGCCAACCAAATATTGACTATCTAATAACCACGCTCACTCTAATTTATGTGAGACAAAGTTTCTTTGTAAAAGTGTATATCGTTCATCTTTCAACCATCACACTTATATTCACATTTTGGCAAGCAAAACTTTAGACCTCTTAAATAGGTGATTTTAAGTTATAAATACATCTCACATCTAGATTCAAGCTCTAATTTAGCATAAGAAGTGAGTTGGTAAAACACCCATTTGCAAAGGAGATATATACTAAGCTGATGACGGGGGTAGCCCAAGACTAAATAAAATGACTAAATATGTAAACGCTCAAAACGGTTCAATGGTTGAAAAGCTGTGGGATGGGAAAAGCAATACGGAAACAGTGGCCAGTCACATCCGGAGATCACTTCACCAACCCACAGCCGCAAAAGCAAAGCAGGTCTCCACAATGCACGCTATTATCCAGGGGTCAAAAGGCTTTAACCCCCAAAAGGGGAATCCCTCCGCTGCAAGTAAGGTTACTAGTCTAATACATTCTACTTCGGGAGATGTCTTCTCTTATAAATTGACACTTCATTTACTCCAGAAATCATCTCCTGGCCAGCTCTAATTCTCTAATCTCTGGTCATTCACATTGAGTACTTGCTTACGAGCGAGTCACTCCTTTTCACACATACCACACACATTCTATTTGCTCCCACATCCAAATCTGGATACAATTCAGAGGAGGATCTTCAGCAAATAACAAAAACTAACTAGTGAACCTCCTTCCACGTTTTGCAAACGTGGGGGGACCCCACGACCTGCGTTAGGCTAAGTTGAACCCTTCAACCTTTCTGCCTAACCAGCCCAGCTACCACCGTTGGTCTTGTATTTGTTGCATCAACAAGTTGGCGCCCACCGTGGGGCTACGCCGCTATTTCTTCTCAAAAAGACCTAGTAGTGTAGCTCTTTTCACTTAAAATCACCATGTCTGAAAGTGGATCCCCGGAAGAAGTAAATCAGATCCCAAACACTTCTACCCCGGGTAGTAGCCAAGCTCATGTGGCTATACCAACTTCTTTTTCAACTCCGGGGAGCACACCCGAGTTCCTCACCTTCAACACGCCAACTCCGTCCAGATCCGGAGTTCCTTCACCCAATGTCGGTGTCTCTGACACCCCGGCACGTGTTGAACTTACCCCTGAAGGGGTTGCCAACAACTTCCTTGAGTTGAGGTCCCTTCTCAACCAACATGTAAGTAAAGAAAGAGAAAAAGGAGTGAGGATTCGTTTAGATTATGATGAACCTGAACCTACATTGTCTCCTGGGCCACCTCCCCTTCCTTTCACAACTAGAAATGAGGCTGGTCCCAGTAATCCTCCTAACCCTCACCCGTATCTGTCCACCATGACGAATCCCACGGTGCACCCTTTCTTCTCATCTCAACCAATTACTAGTGGTGCTCCTTTGGGACATGAGCTAACTCTTGACCAGCTCCTACAGTCCCCAGCAACAAGCTTTCCAGCCTCCACAACAACCACATGGGAACAAGCTCTGTCAGTGCTCCCTTTGGCACGAAGTGCTGTTATGAGCACTCCCCTCGGAGTGAACTGCTCAGTTGCCCCAGGAAGCCTTCAAGGCTTCAACCTCATGCCCAACATGATGACCCAGATGATGGCCAACTTCCCGTGGCAACACTTTATTGATCAGGTGCTAGCCACTCAGGGAAATAACGGCAGTGGCAATAATGTGAACGCCAGGGCTGAGGAAGACTTGGCTAAACCATACAAGCCAAGTAACCTCTCGTGCTTTTCAAGACAGATAGCCGATTATGATTTCCAAGCAAAAATCAAGATGCCACCTCACATCAAGACGTATGATGGAACCGAAGATCCTGAGGACCATCTTCAGATCTTCACTGGTGCGGCAAGGATAGAGAAATGGTCAAACGCTGAATGTTGCCTAATGTTCATGCAAACTCTTGTTGGATCCGCCAGAATCTGGTTCAACGACTTGCCTGCTCAAAGCGTTCGAAGCTTTGACGATCTTAGCAGGGGTTTCCTAGCCAATTTCTCCCAACAAAGGCGATATGTCAAAGACGCAACAGTGATCTTTCAGATAAAACAACGTGATGATGAAAGCCTTCGTGCTTTCATTGAACGATACAAGAAGGAAGGTCTAACTTATGTAGGGGCCGACGAGAAAATGAGGGTGGCTGGTTTCATGAACGCCATCACCTCTAAGTATCTCACAAGAGATTTCAACAAATCCCTACCCAAGACCTTGGAAGAAGCCCTCGAAAGGGCTGAAGCCCACATCAGGGGAGAAGAGGCGGTAGACATTAAAGAACAAAGGAAAAGAGGGTCCGGCTGGCGGAGCAATAGTCCAGCTAGAAAAAGGGGGAACTTCAACTCCTATGACAGGCGGTCAAAGGGTTCAGACCCTCGAAGGTCTGAAGGGCGGAACCCTTCAAGCAGGGAAAAAGGCATAAGTTTCACACCCCTCATAAAAACCCCTCAAGAAATCCTCGCAACAGAAGAAGTTAAACAAAACTTTCGGCCTCCAAGGCCTCTCCCCAAAAGCAGGAAAAACGAGAACTCCACCCAATACTGTGAGTTTCACGAGGAAAAAGGTCACCACACCAATGATTGCTTCCAACTCAAGAAAAGAATAGAAGAGGTTGTTAAGTCCGGAGAACTCGCTCATTTGGTAAAGGGAGTCCGGGACAAAATGGCTGAAGGAAAGGGTAAGGAAGTCAATATGGTGGATTCCGATGGAAGGGTTCCTCATAAAAGACAGCGGTTGGAAGCTTGGGAGCTTCAGTGTGTCTGCTTCCCCCCAACGGAGA
The DNA here is from genome assembly GCA_030545235.1 of Helianthus tuberosus. Lineage (NCBI taxonomy): Eukaryota > Viridiplantae > Streptophyta > Magnoliopsida > Asterales > Asteraceae > Helianthus > Helianthus tuberosus. Next base: position 33,540,541 of record CM060392.1, read on the forward strand.
AAGACCCTCTCTCTGGCCCTCTTGTGGTAGAAGCTGCCGTGGGAACGCTGCAAACATGTAGGGCATACATAGATACCGGGGCAGCCACTGAGATCATGTTCGAAAAATTCTTCAACCGTTTGAGTAATGAAGAACGTTCAAGGCTTCAACCCTCTGGAACCTCTATAAAAGGTATCGCCGACATACCCCTCAAGCCTTTAGGGCAACTGACACTTAATGTTCGTTTCAGTGAAGGTTTAAAAGAAAGAACTCAACCACTCACCTTTGTGGTTATCAACATCCCCTCAAGCTATGACGTGATCATTGGAAGACCAGGACAGTGTGCATTTTACATGGCCGTGTCTGTTGGCCATGGCACAGTCAAATTTCCTACCGAGAGGGGCATAGCAACCCTTCAACCCTCTCAGGAAGCCTACATGGTTGAAGGTGAAAACTCAAATAGTGAAGAAGACAGGCAAAGGTTGGTCATAAACCCTAAGTACCCTGAACAAAGAATAAGGGTCAATCCAAACCTTTCTCAAGAGACTCTTTCATACCTTGAAAAGTTGCTAACACATTACAGCGATGTATTCGCTTGGTGTCCGGAAGACATGACCGGGATCCCTCGGAACATTGCCGAGCATGAGTTAAGAATACCACTGGATGTCAGGCCTGTGGTCCAAAAGAAAAGAAGCCTCGCACCCGAGAGAAGTCTGGCAGCTTGCCAAGAGGTTGAAAAGCTTGTGTCGGCCGGTATTCTCCGAGAAGTCAAGTACCAATCATGGGTTGCAAACCCGGTTATGGTCAAGAAACCTGACAACTCTTGGAGGATGTGCATAGATTTCAAAGATCTTAACAAGGCTTGTCCTAAGGATTGCTATCCACTACCGGAAATTGACCTCAAGGTTGACTCCCTCACAGGTTACTCGTTCAAATGCTTTCTTGATGCATACAAAGGTTATCACCAAATCCTCATGAAGAAAGAGGATGAGGAAAAAACAGCCTTTCACACGGACAAAGGGATCTTTTGTTATCAAAAGATGCCCTTCGGCCTCAAAAATGCCGGAGCAACCTACCAACGGCTCGTTGACAAAGCCTTCGAAACCCAAATTGGCAAAAACATGGAGGCATATGTCGACGACTTGGTGATTAAAAGCAAGACGGAATATCAAATGCTCGACGATATTCAAGAAACCTTCAAAAACCTCAGAAAGGTTAACATGAAGCTTAATCCGGAAAAATGCTCATTTGGGTTCGAGGAGGGAAAATTCTTGGGTCACATTGTTGGAAAACAAAGCATCAAAGCCAACCCTAACAAAGTGAAAGCTGTCCTCGAAACCAAGCCACCAAAGACCAAGAAGGAGGTTGAAAGCTTGAACGGGAAGCTTGCAGCCTTGAAGCGTTTTACCTCAAAGTTGGCCGAAAGATCTCTGCCCTTCTACAAAACGCTCAAGAACTGCTCAGATAAGAAGGATTTCAAGTGGACTGAAGAAGCTGAAGAAGCTTTCAACCAGATGAAGCAACATCTAGCTTCCCTACCAGACATTGCGGCACCAAAAACCGGGGAGTTAATATCGGTGTACCTCTCAATCACGGACGAGGCCATCAGTGCAGTCCTCACCATTGAACGAGACAAGGCCCAGGTACCCGTTTATTTTTTCAGCAAAACTTTAAAATTAGTTGAAACGAAATATCCTCCCCTTGAAAAACTTGCTCTAGCCCTAGTTCAAACAGCTAGGAGGCTTCGAAGGTACTTCCAAGCACACCCCATGCAAGTGGTCACCGACCAACCTATTAAGAGTGTGCTTGAAAAACCTGAAAACTCGGGGCGATTAGCCAAATGGGCCATAGAACTGGGCGAACATAACATCACCTATGTCCCAAGAAAGGCTATCAAAGCTCAAGTCTTGGCTGATTTCATTGTGGAAGTCCCAAACCAAACAGCCACTGAAGTAAACACTACCACCACTGAACCCTCCAACCCTGAAGCCTGGAAGCTTTTTACCGACGGGGCTTCAAGCGTTGAAGGGTCAGGGGCTGGGTTAATTTTGATCAACCCAGAAGGTTTGGAATTCACATATGCTCTCCGTTTTGATTTTCAGACCACCAATAACGAGGCTGAATACGAAGCACTAATAGCCGGCCTAAGGCTGGCCAAAGAAATGAAGGTTGAAAAGCTTGAAGTGTTCACAGATTCGTTGCTGGTCTCAAGCCAAGTTAATGACAGCTACATAGCTAAAGAGCCCAACATGAAAAAATACAGAGAAAAATCCAAGGAACTGATGAGTACCTTCCAAACGTGTAACATCAAACAGATACCCAGATCTCAAAACAAAAAGGCCGATGCCCTAAGTAAACTTGCATCTCTCACTTTCGCCCACCTTACCAAGAAGGTACTGGTAGAAGTGTTGAAAACCCCATCCATTAATGAATTGGAGGTTCAAGACGTGGTTACCGAAGAAGATCCAAACTGGATGACTCCCATAAAAAAGTTCCTAAAAAATGGTGAATTACCCAATGATCAAGTGGAAGCTAAAAGGGTTGAAATCAAGGCAAGGCAATACATACTACAAGGAGAAACCCTTTACAAAAAGGGTTACCTTGCTCCCTTGCTAAGATGTGTCGGTCCCGAGCAAAGTAAGTATTTGATCAAGGAAATTCATGAAGGTGTATGTGGAGCTCACTTTGGAGCTAGGTCGGTAGTTGCAAAGCTCATGAACCTTGGATATTTCTGGCCTTCAATGCATCGCGATACAGCCGAAGAATTGAAGAAATGTGATGCTTGCCAGATTCATGCACCAATCCCAAAAAGTCCCAAGCATGACCTAGTCCCGATAACTTCGGCTTGGCCATTCTATAAATGGGGAATGGACATTGTTGGTCCATTTCCCCCAAGCAAAGGAGGGGTAAAATTCTTGTTGGTGGCAGTAGATTATTTCACCAAGTGGCCCGAGGTCAAACCACAGGCCAAAATCACGGGAAAACAGGTCATCGACTTTGTTTGGGAGAACATCATTTGCCGTTATGGATTGCCGGGAGTACTTGTCACTGATAACGGAAGACAATTTGCTGAAAAGCCTTTCAGCACTTGGTGCAAGGAATACAAAATCGATCAGGTTTTTAGCTCAGTGGCTTATCCGCAATCAAATGGCCAGGTTGAAAGAACAAATAGAAGCATAGTAGAAGGCATCAAGACAAGACTGGGAAGATACGAAAGCAACTGGCTTGAAGAATTGCCTAGTGTCCTATGGGCAATTAGAACAACCGAAAAAACAAGCCATAAGAAAACACCTTACAGCTTGGTATTTGGATCCGAAGCTGTGATCCCTGCCGAGATAGGAGTTGTAACCCAAAGAATTGTCAACATGGATCCCAAAACAAACCAAAAAGAGACCATGTTGAATTTACAACTCCTAGAAGAAGCAAGAGATCAAGCCGCAATTCAAGAGGCCAAATACAAGCAACAGATGGAAGCTTACTACAACAAGAAAGTCAAGAACGAACGTTTCAAGCCAGGGGACCTGGTCCTCAGGAACAACGAAGCCAGCAAGAAAGAAAATCAAGGAAAGCTTGGCCCAAAATGGGAGGGCCCATACACCATCCTTGAAGCACACAAAGGTGGATCCTACAAGCTGGCTGACTCAGAAGGCAAAAGGCTTCCAAGGCATTGGAACGGCAAAACACTGAAAAGGTTCCATGTTTAAACAGGAAAGTTTGGTTTGTATCAAAATGTATTTCAAGCAGGATTATGAATACCTTTTGCAAATAGCAAATATTGCTTAAATGAATGAAGCTGTTTTATCAAACTTGTCTTTCTATCCTAAGATCAGGTTGAGAACCTAGCAAAAAACTCCATGGCAAGGGCCATGTAAGGGGATGAGCTCCCAGGCCACATCGCTCAATAGGTTCAAGGGTTGAACGAGCCTATATAAGGGGTGAGTTCCTAAATCAATACAACTCCATGAGACTTGTCAAGAAAACATAAAATTGTCTCATAGACGGGTATGAACAGCCCACACCAAATGTTCCCTAAGCCTTAAAAATATAACCCGCAAACAGGCTTAAAAAAGTCAAGTGAAAACCAAAGAAATAATAAAAAGGATAGGTGCTATCTCTTCTTGTTAAAAATGCCAAGGCTAAGTGTCTGCAGCACTGAACCCTTTTAGGTATAAAAAACATAAGGGCAGCACAAACTCGACAAAGACAAAGTTACAAAAGAACAAAGCAAATCTAAAAGAACAAAGTCACTTAGACAAAATCACAAAGATACAAACCAAGTCAAGTCACAAGAGTCAGAAGCTTTCAAGGCTTCAAGCCACCCGTGTAACAACTCGAAACCCTAAAGGCTTCAACCTATTAACAAACAGCCAAAAGGCTTGGAAGGTTAAAGCCAAACAAACTGCCTTAACCAAAAAGACACGAGTATAAAAACACAATACAAGGAAACTAATTAAACATCATACCAAATAAAAGAAAGCTCTAAAAGACTTTCAAACACAAGTTAGAGCAAGTCCTAATAACTTGCAAGCTTAACTACTGTTCCAACAGCCATACATGCCCTAAACACAACCAACAGGAACCTTAAGGGTTCCTAATAACCTAATATTGTTCAAGTTAACATTACAAAACATAAATTGTTTTCAGTGCCAAGAAAGCTACGAATCAAGCATCAACAGATTTGGAAACTCCAGAACCTTCGCCCTTGGCCCTCTTTGTTTTCTTCAGCTTCTTACCCTTTACACCTTCATCACCACCTATCACTGAAGCCTCCAAGCTTGCATCCTTGGGAACATCCGGCTGACCTGAAAGGGTATCGTCACTATCTCCCGAATAAGACCTCTTCCTTGAAAGAGATCCCAGGATTTCAGCACAGACCTTCTCATTCAAGCCCTCCGGCTTCAAATCCTGCAACACAGCAAGAGGCTTACCAAAACAACCAGAAACTTGATGGATGTAAGGATAGGTCAGCTTCTCCATTTGCTCAACGGAGCCTTTAAAAACATCAGAAGCCTCGGGCCGAAACAGAGGTGACTTCTCCAAAGGATGACCGGATTCATGGAGCTTATAACCTGCAATAAGACCTTGGTGTTTTCCTAAATTGAGTAGCTTAGTATAAACATCACCAAGGGCAGAGTTAAACTCTTTGGAGTGCAACAGATAGGTAACCACTTGGTGGAAACCCTGCTCAATGAGCCATTGGTTATCCCCAGTAGCCTGAGCAACCAAAGCCTTCAACCCATCCTTCTCTTTAGCAAAGGCCTTCTGTTGCACAGCCAAAGTCTCCCGGTCAGCCTTCAACTTCAACAAGTTAGCTTCAAAACTCTTTTTCAAATCACCCATCTCAATCTCATGCATCCTCTTCAAGTCACTAACCTTCTTGTCCCACGCCGCTTCCTTCTCAGCAAAACTAGCTATCTCCTTTTTCATCCCAGCCATGGAGGATTTCATTTTATCCTTCTTCTTGGAGAATTCTTCATATTCCTGCATTCTTTGACGAAAACGGGCAATGCCTTGAGGAAGCATGGCAGCAAGGTTGCAAGTACTCAAAATCATACGGGACAACATCAGGTCATCATCCATCCCAGCAATGGTCTTGTGCACTGAAGGAGGAGCAATATGACTCAGAGCATCTTCACAGACAGCAGCATCTTTGAAGCTGTCATCATTCTTCACCGACCAACTAGGCATATAAATCCCTTCCGGATCCAACCCTTCAACGTCCCTGCTTGAAGACTCCTGAACAGGGGTGGCAACAACCTTCTTGCCTGAAACCTTTTTACCATTAACAACCAATCCCTTATCCTTCTCAGCACCTGCTTCACCACCTTGATCTTCCGAAACTTCAATATCATCACTCAAGTCCACCGGTTCAGTAGAAGTGGATTGAGGACCAGCCTTCAACAACCGACGAGAAGATCGACGGGTTGAAGACTTGGGAGCATTAGACTTAGAAAAACCCTTGACAGTGGCAGCACTAACATAACCTGAGCCCTCAAACCTTTGATCAACAGTTCTAACCACAACATTCTCACCAGGAACAGACGGAGCATCCCCAAATACAACATCAGAAGTATCGTCGCTCTTAATAAAATCAAAAGCAGACATGACTGCAAAAAACAACAGCACATAAGTCATAAGTTAAGAAAAACATAAAGAGGGCAAAAAAGGAAAATGCATACCAATGCCACTCCTCATAAGAACCGGATCCCGATCAACATTCCCCCAAATTTTACTAACACCTAAAAGAACTAGTAAGTGTTCAGGAAAGGGACGAACCCTAGAAGGGCACTCCCGGATGGCTTTAAGAAAAACATCATTCAATTCAGACTCGGAAGGTTCCGGATCATTGAGAACGGCATCCGGTCGCCTCCACACCATCTTAAATGGGAGAATAGCATCGGAAACCCAGAAAAAGCGATCTTTCCAAGCCCCAAGCGTAGTAACCATGGACGAAATAAGGCAGGTATCAACTTTGGATGTTTCAAAAGTAAACCAATCGCCATTCTTGGCCAAACGAAAAAACCGGCGAAAGAGTAAAAGGGAAGGATCATATCCAAGAGCACGACACAAAACCTCAAAATGCAAAACCCTAGCCATCCCCTTCGGATGAACTTGCCCAAAAGAAACCCGATAATACTCCAACAAGTTCAAAACAAAAAACGAAAAGGGATAACGAAGATTCGAGAACTCAAAATGACGACAATAAAGTGCAATCGAACCAGGGGTCGGTTTATCAACGGAAACATCACAAGCAGGAGCAGTTGGGTTAAACTTCCTATCAATACCATATTCCATACAAAATAAATCTACCTCCTCTTGTGTTAACCGGGAAAATGATTTTGCTAAGTCCTTACGAGCACCCATTTTTGAAAACAGAAAATGAAGAACACAAGGTGTAAAGAAACCGAAACTAACCTTAGAGGAGGAAGGAAATGGCGAGAAACTTGAAAAAATTATGAGGAAAATGGATAAGAATTGCAAACATAAAATAAATATAAACCTACAATAGGGGTAATAATGGCAAATAGTAACTTCTGCAAAACCGCCACCCTATCAACTGCCCTACATCAATCAAATCAATTGTCAGTTATTTAAAATTCAAATTCAAAACATTAACTGCCTTCAACCTTTCAAGCCTTCAAGCAACGAACCCTTGAAACCTTCAGGCCATAAAATATGCGCATAAAAGTCAGAAGTCTTTGAGCTCACTACCCAAAAACCTCTGACTTGGGGGGCTGATGACGGGGGTAGCCCAAGACTAAATAAAATGACTAAATATGTAAACGCTCAAAGGGTTTAACGGTTCAATGGTTGAAAAGCTGTGGGATGGGAAAAACAATACGGAAACAGTGGCCAGTCACATCCGGAGATCACTTCACCAACCCACAGCCGCAAAAGCAAAGCAGGTCTCCACAATGCACGCTATTATCCAGGGGTCAAAAGGCTTTAACCCCCAAAAGGGGAATCCCTCCACTGCAAGCAAGGTTACTAGTCTAATACATTCTACTTCGGGAGATGTCTTCTCTTATAAATTGACACTTCATTTACTCCAGAAATCATCTCCTGGCCAGCTCTGATTCTCTAATCTCTGGTCATTCACATTGAGTACTTGCTTACGAGCGAGTCACTCCTTTTCACACATACCACACACATTCTATTTGCTCCCACATCCAAATCTGGATACAATTCAGAGGAGGATCTTCAGCAAATAACAAAAACTAACTAGTGAACCTCCTTCCACGTTTTGCAAACGTGGGGGGACCCCACGACCTGCGTTAGGCTAAGTTGAACCCTTCAACCTTTCTGCCTAACCAGCCCAGCTACCACCGTTGGTCTTGTATTTCTGCGTTAGGCTAAGTTGAACCCTTCACATTTTGGCAAGCAAAACTTTAGACCTCTTAAATAGGTGATTTTAAGTTATAAATACATCTCACATCTAGATTCAAGCTCTAATTTAGCATAAGAAGTGAGTTGGTAAAACACCCATTTGCAAAGGAGATATATACTAAGCCAATTTGGTGAGTCCTTTCAAAGATAGTAGAGGGAGAAGTCACTGATAAAATCTACTGACCTCGAGAGAATAATGTACAAGGTGATCTATCTCTAAATAATTCACACAGAAGATAGTAGAGTAACTCTTGGTTGAAGATGTAGGATTTAATTAATTAATCCCCAACCGAACCACGACACAACTTTCTTCTTATATGGGTGATAGTGATTTTATGTCAAATAATCAGAAATATGTACCAATTTTGTTGAAGCTATCCCGAAACTGATTATTGACTTTCACCATACCAAAAACTAATAACTGCGACATGAGAACGCAATAATATGAAAACGCCATACCAGGTAAAAAGCTAGCACTCAATCCAATATGTCAAATATATAATAAACTCATGCAGCAGTTAGGCAGTCCTCCCAGGCTCCATATTTAGAGGTGAAAGTGCCACCACCCCTTTGCTGCACACACTCCAAAATAACCGCACGAGCACAAACATCCCAAGTCCTTGCCATCATCTCAAGTGACATCGGGTCAGAAAGCTTTCTCACACAACTATTGAACCGCCACTTTGCTTTTATTGAAAGATCTTCATATTCCTTGCTGTGCAACGAAAACTAATTCTGTCACATGTCTAAAGTGCCTTCAAAATACAATATCTTGTCCTACCAGGTCAAAACTAATGATTTTGACCCATTAGTGAGTCAATTCTGGTTATGTTTTATCTCTAACAATATATACACAAGTGAAGTGGAAGAAATTAATTAGCTAAACAAGAAACTGGTCATATGAGTTGAATAGGTTGAGAGTTTCCAACATGAAACACACATCCTGAATCAGTTAATCCAAAAATAGATTATTATATAAATACTATATTTTTGTAATCATATATGACATGCTAATTATTTAAAAGAAAACAATCAGACAAAAGTGTTTTGGGTCTGTTTGGTCATGTTTTGAGCCGCCCAATTGGGCAGCTCTAACTGAAATGATCATTTTAGAAACATAAAGAAGGTTGCATGGAATGAAAAATTGCAGGGAAATAATTTCCTACCTGACTTCAACAGGAAACTCATCCAAGAGTATAGGGGAGCAATTCGGATAATTTGCTGGAACAAGCAATCGCAACGGTTGTATAGGTGACTGCACATGGGTTAAAGTCCATAAATGGCTCTAACATAAAGGGATTTGTGTTTTGAAAATGATAGCACATAAAAAAAATCAGATGTGGTTATTTGTAAAAGTCTAATGGTGTAAAGAATATAAAGTAGCGTAAAATACCATTTGCATAGACGCGTATTGTGACTTGAGATTTGGACAAAGAGCTACAGCACTATATGAGCACTTAACAATGGTTCCTTTACCAACTTCTGGGTCAGCATTTTCCTGGCTAATATCAACCACAGTATCTATTAGTCCTTGATTTATTTCTCTTATTTCTTCCAATAGGGGATGCTTCATCTGCAACCATTTCACACACGTTAACAGTATTGTTTTTGTAACCATAATTAATGCTTTAGTTGTCAATGCAACCTGTTTTAGCGCCTACTCATGTCACTGTTTGCTTATGGGTTCCGTATACAAATTGGGAAGAAAAAATTACAAATCATAACACGCTCGCATATGAGATAATACCTCAACCCGAGGCCTCTTTATGGTAGAAGTTGCAGTGGATTCCAATTCTGAGTTCTCCAAATGATTAAAGCTGCTTGCAGATGATACAACATTTATAAACATTGGGTTATTCATAAAGCGTTTCATTTTTCTTTTTCCCGTAGTTGTTGCTTTTGTCATGGCAACCAAGTCCTCACCAACAGCAGTTCTCGATCCATTACCTGGTGCCGTTCCAGCAATGCTATCAATCATACTAACAACTGAATCAATGTCTCTAACTGAAGCACTCAAGGATTCTGGTGAAATTGACTTCACCTGTTAAGCAAAGAAATACACAAGGTGTTAGCCATACTTTTTTAGTATTGGCAGGTTGGGTAATGGGTCAGACTGGATTCGGGTCAAAATTGGTAGCTCTTTGGTTCACTTTGGATTAGGCCTGTATATGAACCGATTACCATTTACTCGAAATCCCAGTTACCAAACATGAAAGGGTAAAGGTAACAAAAGGCAAACCTGAAGGGCCAAAGTCGGGAGGTGGATTCACCACCGACTTTTGTTTTAAGTATATAGGATGATATAACTACTTATGTATTTAAATTGAAACGAACAAACATACACAAATGAACATAAACGGACATTCATGAACATAAATGAACGAACAAAACGTGTGTTCATGTTTGTTCGTTCAATTAAATGAACAGAAACGAACTTCCCGCCAAACAAGTTCACCAACAACTCATAAACGTTTAGTTCATTTACAGGCCTACTTCGGGGTTGGTTTGACATGAACACTATTATTATGAAATTCACATTTTCCTATAATTATCTAGTGTGTCGATTATAATTATAAACATTATATTTATTCAGTTTAATCTAGTATTTAGACTAAAATAATTTAGGAGGTTTTACGCACTAAATTTACCCTTGAGTGACTTTTAACCTCTTTGACCTATTAGAGATATAACATAACCTGAATTGAAATCAATTTATAAGTAAAGGGCTTGAAACTGTCACCTCCAAGTTTATATTATCAGAAGAGAAACCTAATGCAAACAGAGTTTTATTTATATTTTATAGGTTAGACAGTTTAGAACTGATTACTGACCACTTTGAGTAAGCGTTCCAGAGGCTGTTCTATAGTAGTTAACTTTCCAGAATGAACGAAAGCACCATTGGCATCTGGATTTGTGCACTCTGCAAGCAAAGGTGAGGCAGATATTCCAGGAGTGCAAATATTTCCATCATTAGCAAGTAATGAAACACTTGAATTAATTTTATCGGTATCTCCTGGCAGGTTAGACGTAGATGGAGTTGATGGCGATGACACAAAAAACGGTGAGTTGGCAGGTTGCAAAGGTGTGCTGGATGTAGTCACAGAGTTCAACACGTTTTTCTGGTCAAGCTTTAGTTGTTTCAATGATTCTGACTTCATTTCAGTCTGCTGTTTAATCTTCAACTCATTGCTATCATTTATCTGGTTCACATTCAGCTTCATGCTATGCTTTGTTTGTGGGTGAAAGTGTAATTGTTGTTTATGCATTAACTGTTGCTGCATTTGTCGACTGTGAAGTTGCTTCAATTGCTGATGTGGAAGCATGTTGGAACTTGGCTGCTGCTGCAGCATACTCATCATATTCTGCTGTGCAGTTGAAGCAGAATTATGGTGCAAGGTCGCCAAACTATTATGCTGTAAGTTAACTGATTGCATCTGATTTTCATGAGGCTGCATTTGTGATTGGTGCAGAGAATTCATACGTTGTTGCAGTGTGGGCCCAGGTTTGCGCATCTGTGAACTTGTGAGATAAACAATTTCTCTCTCCAATGCACCCAACTTTTCTTTATGGTTGGGAGATATGTTGTTTTTGGGGAGTTGTAGGAATTTCATGCAACGCTCCAACATATGTTTAAACTTTTTCAGCTTCTCAGCTTGATCGCCGTTTGGTTGCTGAGGAAGAGAATCATGCTGGTCAACAATAGTCTTCAAAGGGTTGTATCAGTGCTTAAAATCGATATGACCAAGAAACTTACCTGCTGCAATCTGCCTAAAATTTTCGGGTACAGATCAGCCAGCCCTTGAAAATACTGATCCTTCATAGCTTTCACCTGTAAAATGGAAGATTGTAGTTGCATATTCAAATTGTGTAAATAAAAGGAGATCCATAATTGTATTATTCATTTGTCTTTAAAATTACAGCACCTTTTGATACACCTCTTCTTGACAATCTCCACTGTTTGGATTTCCTGTCTGAGCTGTTGAATCTGAAGATGCTACAGAACAAAACAAAAACAAAAGTTAAACACTTAACATACTCTTGAAACTAATTCATAATAAGCTCACATCAAAAACAAAGTATGAGATTAACATGTGCTTACTTGATGAAGCCTCTGGCATAGCTCTCTGCTGATGAAATGATGCTGGAAGCCTCTGGTTCATATTTAGTTGGTGCTGAAACTGAGCTGACTGTGGAATCACCTGCGGCTGTAATTCCATTTGTGACCTTTGACCTTGCGTTGACTGCAGCAGATGTGATGAATGCAAGGTGGATTGAGCTCCAAGTGACTGCGGCTGTTTTTGATGGCCCAAATGCTGCTGCTGCTGCTGAATAGCAGAAAAGTTATGTTGACCAATTGATTGCGCATTGGAAAGATTATTATTCTGCTGGCCAAACACCCTTGGCTGCTGCTGCTGCTGCTGCTGCTGTCTTTGTTGTCTTAGGGCCAATTGTTGACTCAAATGAGGTTGCTGATTTTGTTTAATGGTAGAGAGAGAAGATGGTTGCAACATTGTGGGCTGCATAAGTGCATAATTCTGATGCTGTTGCTGAATGTGTGGTTGAACTGAGGTTGTATTATTCTGTTGCAGCAGATTCTGCTTTGCAATTTGCTGCTGATAAAGATAATGCTGTGAGTTTTGACTTGCTGGTATCTGCCTTTGACTTACAGAAATGTTCTGCAAGCTTGAATTTTGGGTGGTGGTGGAGCGTGCTATTCCAGAGGAAGAAACATTATTGTGGATGCTCTGAGGTAAGATTTGTTTACCAGCTTGAGGATGATGATGATGATGATGATGATGAGAGGGTACAGGAATACCTTGGTTATTCAGTTGCTGCATGCCCTGAGAACCTTATGGTCAAATAAACCATACAGCAAATGTTTTAATGCACTTCTTAAATATATAAGATGATATTTTAATAAACCCAAGGAATCAAAAGTACCTGAATCACAAGTAGCGTTGGACGGCAGAGAATTGGGCATAGGATTTGCAGATCTGTTCTCAATGCCCATCAGCTTGAGAGATATTCTCCGCATATAATCAGCCTGCAAAACCCCCAAATGAAAAGAATATATCGTTGAACTCTTCTTTATCAAATATGTGGAATGTTTAGTTAATTTTCAAAATAATAATAGTAGAAAACAAACAAACAAACCTGGCTTGTTGCAGCAGTATAATATTTCTCTTCAAACCTCAAGGCAAAATCCTTAAGTTCATGTAGCTTCTCTGGTCCAGAAAACTGAGGTTGCTTCTTCAAGTTATCCATTCTACATAAAGCATAATATGTTGTTTAGAAAAAACAAGCATATATAAATGACCCCAGTTTTGAACATGAAAGAAGGTATAATTTTTCAAAAAATATAAGCAAATTTGAAAGCGGATTGTTAATCATAAGAAATGGAGTTTAATTATAATAAAAACATACATCTTATCGACAAGCTTACGGCGTGTATCCGGTGGCAGAAGAGTCCTCCAGTCCACGGCGCCTTGCCAATTACTACTTGTATCCATCTATCTAATCTCACGATGATTACCTAATCAATAATATATGTATGTATTTTTAAGCTATCGATTTTGGTATGAATCTGAAAAGGATGGAGGAGGAGGAGGAGGAGGAGGAGGAGATTGGTTACAAGCGGAGTGGTGAATGGATCGGAATTGTAGCGACGATGATCGGTGGTTTCTTCTGCTTTGTAACCCTCCCTTTTCATGCAGCAATTTAAATACGCGTTTGCTTCCTATGCAAATACAACCCCACTCTTATTTATTTATTATTTCTTAAATAAATAAATAATAATTATCCTTTTTTTAAACATCCTTTACATTGCTATTAAGAAAAAAGAAAAATTTAATATTCTTGTAACGTTTGGGATTGACCAATTTATTATTTGAAACGAGTGGAGATAGGGAAAGTAAATGATCCCCTAGCTTCAAACTTTATTTGTAAAGCTTGTTAAGGGGTGGGGGTGGTCATCACTCATCACTCACAACATCTAATCAAGTTCCGTCATGTCATCAACCATTTTTCCATCACTCACAACATTTTTTAGTGGCATTGGTCATCACTCACAACACCCAACAATAAACCATCACACCCCCTCACATCCATTTATCACTCATAGCCCATCACGCGTGAAAAAAAATCACGGACAAATCTCCGTCACTCGTTGAAAACTATGGTGGCGGTGGGTTGTTGAAAACTATCACTCGTGGAAATGGCTCTATCATGGACAAAAGGCAACCACCCCCAGTCCCCTAATAACAGATTCACTATTTTTTTTGGTCGATTCACTATTACTAAATATATATATATATATATAGGATAAAGATCCGTTAGGAACCACCCTTTATTGCGAGAACCACGAGAACCAGTGTGAACACATGGCATTTTTGTAATTATATTATGTTTATATAAAAAAACACGCGTTCCTTTTTTTTTCAGCGTTCCTTCTTTTTCCTTATGTCACTGTTGTCTCCTTTTCTAGGGTTTTAGTAGTTCACCAGTTTATGGTCTCCACACTCGGCTGAGAGGCATTCACGGCGGTTTCACGGTGGCGGAGAGTCGTGCACGGTGGTTTTCACTGCATATGGTAGTCGGTGTTCATGTATTTCACATTGGTTGCAGTTGGCACGGTGTTTACGGCGGATTTCACGGCGGAGGCAGCCGGAAACGGTGTTTACGGCATCCTCTACATCACCATTTACATCTGATGTTCATCCTCATACATTCTCTGATAATCCTCTGTTTACGACATCCTCTACACCACCATTTACATCTGATGTTCATCCTCATACATTCTCTGATAATCCTCCTCATACATCTGATGTGGACATTGTTGCTGACATTGTCAGTCCATTTGCTGATAATACAGTTGACTGTCACAATACACCTACAAATACAGAACATCAAGAGTTGCAATTCATTCGATTTGTGACTAAAAGGTATTATGTTGACTGTAAATGATGTATATACTTTGTAAATGATATTGTATTAAATGATATGAACATGTGCATTATACTTACTGTAAATAATGCTGTATTAAATTATATGCACATGTGCAATATGTTGATTGTAAATTATATTGTATTAAATTATATGCACATGTGCATTATGTTGAAAATTATACTATGTCGTTGATTTATGGATTCTGAAAAAGTGCCTTATGGAGAACTATCCAATTATGTGCAGAATGGCAGAAAACAAATGGTCTTGGGTGGCGGACAACTACAAAAGAATAGGGGAGGTGACTGTGTGGGATTGGCAATGGAAGAACAAGCCGATAACCGGGGAGGCATGGGTGGAGTTTATGAAGCTTTTGGCATAGCTGAGAGACACCAGAATGAAGATGGGTCAAGATGGGTGGGGTTGGCACTAGGAAAATAAGTCGACTTTTAATGTTAAAACCGTTAGAAAGGATTTGTGTGTCACAAGCGGGGACCTGTCGAGTAGCTTTGTAATGACCTGGAACGGCTGGGCTACACCTAAAGCCAATATGTTAGCATGGAAAGGCGTCAAAGGCAGGTTACCAACAAAGACGGAGCTGGAAAAAAAGGGTAATTCAGACCAACAACACATTGTGCCCGGTTTGCAAATACGAGCAAGAAACTGTTGAACACATTCTCATTACGTGTTTGATGTCGAAAACGCTATGGTGGATGGTCGGAGCATGGTTGGGAGTAAAAGATTTTCCTGCAAGCCTGGAGATTTCTATAAGAAGAAAAAGGTAGTCAACTGCACAGTGATGGCTACATTATGGATCATATGGTCGAGCAGAAACGAGAAGGTATTCAAAGTCGTGCAAATTTCAAATGCTAGAAGACTGGAACAAGTCAAAGAGTGTACTCTGTTGTGGATGAAAGTCATAACCAAAATGGAGAATTTAGTGACTGAAGAGTGGTACACCAGTGGTGTAAATGTAATAGAAAATTAGGAGTTTATATGTTTATTGTAAGCGTAATTCTCTAGTAGTGGTGTAAATGTAATAGAAAATTAGGAGTTTATATGTTTATTGTAAGCGTAATTCTCTAGTTCCTGGCTAGAGTTCTGGTTTGAATATATGGCATCTTGTTCTGTTCAAAAACAATGTCGTTATATATAAAATGATAATGCTCGTGTTATATATAAAATGATAATGATCGTGTGCATTGTATTGACATGGTTACTGTTTCGCACAATGCACATGTGCATACATGTTTACTGTTTCACTCCACATCGTTGTTGTTTTGACCAATGCACATGTGCATACATGTTTACCATTTCATTACACACGGTTATTGTTTCGAACAATGCACACGTGCATACATGTATATTTTTTAATTACATGTAATCCGTTTTCCTTACATATACATCAACATATGTAATGTGATACCCCATACGTAATAGGGTACCAGATACGTAATATGATATGAACAAAAATACAATATTTCAAAATATACACATGCATTACCGACATGTTTATTGTTTTTTATTAATGCACATGTGCATTACCAACATGAACAAAAATATACATCAACATATGTAATGTGATACCGCATACGTAATAGGGTACCAGATACGTAATATGATATGAAAAAAAATACAATATTTCAAAATATACACATGCATTACCGACATGTTTATTGTTTTTTATTAATGCACATGTGCATTACCAACATTAACACAGCTACAACAAGTAAATATAACACCCTCATCATAAGAATCACATAATCCGATCAACAATCATTATTGCACATATGCACCACCAACATATACTATACCAAACAACACATTACATCCTAAATTAACAAATATAACCATCTGTAATACATTATACAATACCAATATGTATGTTATTTCAAACTATGCACATGTGTAGTACCAACATTCCCTCTACTAAACAACATAATACATCATATATTCACGAACATGATCATTCGCCTCTGATAACGACAATTTTTTGTTGCTATCTTCACTCTCATGTTCTTAAGTTGCAAGTCTTGAATTTCTTTATCTTTGTTGAATATGCAATCAAACTTCTCACCACTCCCTTTATATATCTCAATATGTCGCATAGCGAACAACCCGCAATCTGTGAAGTAATAAAGGGATTTTGTTTACTTGTTCAAATTTTTCATAGTGATTTCGCTCACTTGTCCTCCTCTTTATGCTTTTTTTTCTTCTTGTGCACCTACATGGGATATATTTAATGTGTTTACATAAATGATATCATTTAACATGAAAGTAATAAAGGGATGCACATGTGCATAAACTCCCAACTACATCATCGAATATT
This sequence comes from Helianthus tuberosus, assembly GCA_030545235.1. NCBI lineage: Eukaryota > Viridiplantae > Streptophyta > Magnoliopsida > Asterales > Asteraceae > Helianthus > Helianthus tuberosus. The sequence continues at coordinate 33,557,678 of CM060392.1, forward strand.
AGTCAACCTTTTTTACCTCTTTGTTTAACCGTTTCGTAATCATCTTCCATTGCATCCGGCAGTTTTTTGACTCTTCATCCCTTGATTTCAAAACGAAAGTTACCTTCTTTGATTTTTTTTTCCGTTATCGATCTACGACAATAAACAAAACAAAAAAACATATGATTAACAAACATACAATCTCAATGAATATGTGCATTAACTTTAACATTATCATTACTATATACACTATGCACAAGTGCATCAACATAAATTACATTGTTAACATATTTTGGCAAAATTCTGGCAAACTATGCACATGTGCATAACATGAATGATCTTATTAACATATTCTGGCAAATTATGCACATGTGCCTAACTGCACATTTTCATCCATATGACTGACCTAATTGAAATAATCTGGCAAAATATGCATTTGTGCATAACTATGCATGTGCATTAACGTGACTGAGCTTATCAACAGGTTTGCTTCGATAAAAAAATAATAGACAAAACAAAAGTTACTTTCTTCGATTTTTACCTCTTTGTTTAACTGTCGCGTAATCATCTTCCATTGCAAGTCGCATAATCATCTTCCATTGAATCCGACGTTTTTTTGACCCTTCATCCATTGACTTCAAAACAAAAGTTACTTTCTTCGATTTTTCCCATTGTTGATCTACAATAATATACAAAACAAAAAAATAATAAAATACTAAAAAATAACATCAATAATCATAAAATTATTTTATTATCCTGTTCCGTATAAGCCTATTCTGTATAAGCCTATTATGTCGTGTTAATGCACATGTGCATTAACTATATAGATCATAAAATTATCTTACTATCCTGTTCCGTATAAGCCTATTCTGCCTATTCAGTATAAGCCTATTATGTCGTGTCAATGCACATGTGCATTAACACCACATAACTTGTCGACAGTCATAATTCAGAAGTAAAAGCCCTATCATTTACCAAATCAACTTCCGTGTTGCCAATCATATCCAACATTATGCACGTAACATCATTCCTTAATAAAAAATACATAAAACAACACATCAGTACCTCATTACATATAGTTCATCACAACATTAGCCCTTTTGTTCACTAAAAAACATATATATACCACAATTTTCAATAATTCATTTATGAAACAACTGTTTAAATGTAATAATCACATAATAACATGTCTGAATCGACGGTTAATAGTTGTTTTATCATATACGACTACAAAACAAGGTGTATAAACTTACAAATTCACGGAACAGTGCAACAGATAATCGATAGTCTGTTAGACGACGTGTGTTCTTCCGATTATCCCTATCTGTGCAACAAACCTCGATGATTACGATCGTTTTGCCCTAATTTAGACTGGAATACGAATGTGCGATCGATGATTATGTTGTTAATGCACTGATATCGACTAATTTTGATGACGAACTGCTGGTATCTGATATCGTGGAGGGTATATTGTGATTTTGTAGGATGAATCGCACGGATTGATGATGATTGTAGGTTATCAGATGTATCGGACGTGAATAATTGATGTATTGTGATTTAATGTTTGTTTGAAGTCCAAACTAGAGGAGAATCAGGGTTGAGGCGGCTATTTTGAAAGTTCTATTTATTTACAATAATGCCATGTGTTCACACTGGTTCTCGCGGTTCTCGCAATAAAGGTGGTTCTCGCATGAACCTTACCCTATATATATATATATAGGGGACCGCTAAAATGAAAACCACCTCCAGTTGTAAAGAGAACCACTTTCTAGCCTTTAGATGAAGAAGATGGATGGATGAGATTGAAAGTAACAAAAATTAATATTAAATATATTTTGTCTTATTATGTCTTTAATATTTTAATTCAAAAGGGTAGTATAGTAAAATTACTCTATTTTGTCTTTTTTTCTTTATTATTTTTTGAGTTAAATGCTTGGTTGGTCCCTGTGGTTTGCCAAAATTGCAGACTTGGTCCCAAATGTTTACTAATTACACGCGTGGTCCCTGTGGTTTTAAAAAATGCACTCGGTTGGTCCCTAGCCCTAACATCAGTTAAATTTCTCAGTTAAGTCCATGTTAAATGACCAAAATACCCTTGCTTATCAATAACCATCATCAAAACCCAACAAATAAAACCCTGCACCTTATCCATCCGCACAAACACACAGAGCTCATCTTCCCCAAACAAAATCACACACACCTCCTAGCCCTCCCCTTCCTCTCGATCTCTCCCTCTCCCTCTCCATGACCGGCGGCTGGTGAAACCTGTGGTGCCGGTGTTGTTTCCCCGACTACAGCCGCACCCACACACCTCTACATCTCCTTCTTCCTGTACCTATAACACCCACGCATCTGAATCAAGAGAGAGAGAGACTGTTTGGAGCCGGCTATGACTCAAAACCTGCTACTGATCTTGTTCACAACCCCCCTCTCTCTCTCTAAAAAAACACCACCCCCTCCAGTTGTTTCTATTTCTCTCTCTAAAACTCCTATTTCTCTCTCTAGATTTCACCAAATTTGCGGTTGCGTTTGCCGATTGTTCACCGGTGTTGTACGCCGGTAGTGTTTAGGTCACCGGAAGCCGTTTTGACGAGTATGGATCAAAATCAGAGGGATTTTCATCTGATAAGTTGCAGTCGGATGATGTTTTGGTGGGTGAGAATGATTTAGCAGATTGGAGCCACCATCAAAGGATTTACGAGGACGGTAAAGATGCAGAATTGATCGAAGACGATGATGACAGTTTTGGGCGAACGATTGGCGATGTTGCTTCATGGGACCAAATCAGATCAGATTGCAGGAACGAAAAGGATCTGTTAGGGGAAACGAATAAACCCGAGAAATGGCTAAAATGTAGTGATTTTGATGAAAAAACTATAGTTGGTTGTGGGGATTCCAAATTAATAAAGCCTATAGAGACAGACAGCCTTGTTAGTTTGCAGGTTGACAATTTCTACCCTGAGAATCCGAAATGGTACGACTCTCCTCCTGGTTTGGACCCTGGAACGAATTGCGATTGCAGTGGATTCAGTCATGGTGAAATTGTGTAGAATATTACAGAAGGGAGGTATGTTTGATGTCATTCACCGTTGTCAGTTGTTGATTGTATATTCATGTACACAAAAGAATGTAGCAGTTCACATGCTTTAGTGGAAATCTATATAATAATGAATTTAGGTGATTGATGATTTTCATGCTCTGTTACTGCAATCGATGAATTTAGGTGATTGATGATTTTCATGCCCTTTTCTTCAATTGTTCTTTGAGTAGGATTCGCTTAAATACACAGACATTGTTCTTCAATTGCACGCCTATTGACAGGGGAGGTGGAGGAGGTGGTAGTGATGGTGGGTTGAAGGTGGAGGTGGTGGCGGTGGTGGGTTAGAGAGAGAGAGAGAGACAGAGAGAGAGAGAGAGATGGGGAGAAGATGGGCCATCTTGTTTTGTTTTTTTTTTTTTTAATTAATCAGGGACAATTTAGTCATTTCACAGATAGTTAACAGAGATATTTAACTGATGTTAGGGTTGGGGACCAACCGAGTGCACTTTTGACAAGTTTGGGGACCACGCGTGTAATTAGTAAACATTTGGGACCAAGTCTGCAATTTTGGCAAACCACAGGGACCAACCAAGCATTTAACTCTTATTTTTTTTATTACTTTTTAGTTTTAATATATTACTTTTTATTTTACAAGAATAATTTTTTTATTAAACCCATTTTTTAAATTCAGATTTTTTTAACAAAGCGAATTTTTTTTGCGCGCCGGTTTTTGGCGTCCCGTTTTACCGCGACGTTTTTTACGTCCCTTTTTTTCGCGGCGTTTTTATGCGCCGCATTCACGCGTCTTGTTTTTTACGCGCCGTTTTTTCAAGCGTCGTTTTTTACATGTTTTTTTAACGCGCCGTTTTTTACACGTTTTTTTACACGCCGTTTTTTACACGTCGTTTTAACGCGCCGTTTTTTACACGTTTTTTTGCGCGCCGTTTTTATGCTCCGTCTCCGCCCAATTTTTTTTACGCCCCGTTTTGCCCAATTTTTTTACGCCCCGTTTTTTTCGCGCTGTTTTTTACGTTCCGTATTTTACGGCCCGTTTTTTTTTTCCAAAAATTTTTTTACGGTTTACGGGATAAAATTTTTTAGCTCAATTTTTTACGATTTAAGTTTTACGTTTTACGTTTTTACGTTTTACTTTTTTTACGTTTTTACTTTTTACGTTTTTACGTTTTTACGTTTTACGTTGTACGTTGTACGTTGTACGTTTTACGTTTTACGTTAAAAATTTATACGTTTTACGTAAAACTTTTTACGTTTTACCTTTTACGTTAAAACTTTTTAGTTTTTACGTTTTACGTTTTACTTAAAACTTTTTACTTTTTACGTTTTACGTTAAAACTTTTTACATTTTACGTTTTACGTTAAAACTTTTTACGTTTTACGTAAAACTTTTTACGATTTACGTTTTACGTAAAACGTTTTACGTTTACGTTTTACGTAAAACTTTTTACGCTTCACGTTTTTACGTTTTACGTTAAAAAGTTACGGTTTACGTTAAAAAGTTTACGGTTTAAATTTTTTTTTTACAAAAACTTTTTACGCAAAAACGAACGCACCTAGAAATCGCAAACTCGGGAGATGTCTCAGATATATGGTTATCATCATCGACTAGGGGGGGAAAATCCAACAACATCAAAACAAAGTGTATCCCGAAAAAAAGGGGTTTGGCTCAGATTATCCGATAATCAAAAAGGCTGCAAAAGTGGGGTTGCAGGTTCAAAAAACCTACCCTCCGCCGTCCTTGCCGCGCCATCGTCATCTAAATTTACGTTTTTTTTTCATCATCGCCGCCCCAATCGACCATATCAAAACCCACAGATTCAAAGATTCAAAATCACCAGCAAACCCAGCCAAAAATCACTGTTTGAATCTACCAAAAATCACTGTTCAAACATTCAACACATTCACAAATCACCAACAAACCCAGCAAAAACTGTTGTGATTCGAAATCACTATCCAACATTCGACATCAGCATCATCGTCTTTATAAATTGTAATCAATTCCATTCCATCATGTATAACAATTTAATTTGAAAACAACTTTTCCATTATTATAAAGTTATACCAACTACTTCATCGTTCCACTTCCATAACAAAACTTGAAATATAACAAAATTTCATGGATTAAAACAACTTTGTAAAACGCAGAAAGCATATTTTGAAGAAAGAAATTCAGATTAAATTGTTTATTCATGATGGAATGGAAATCTCCAAAAGAAAGAAACTCAGATTTTGAAACCTCTAACGGGACAAGCCTACCGATCGAAAAAAAAAACTCAGATTTTGAACCTCTTAAATCTTCATCGTCATCAGAAGCAACCGCCGTCACCACTGCCGTGGCGGCGGCGCCGTCGCCGGAAATCGCCACCGGTCTCTCTCTCTCTCTCTCATCTCTGCCTCCCGGGTCTCTTTCTTTCCTCTTTTTCCCCGTCTCTGTGATCTATTTCATTTCGCCGCCGTACGCCATCGTTCTCTCTCATCTCCTCGCCGCCACCCTCCTTTCTCGGTTCCGTCCTCGCACCACCACCAGACGGTGGTGCTGGTGGTCGGTGGTTCTTCAGCGTGTGACGGGGGGTGGGGGGCTGTGGTTGCGATGTGGTGGTTGGTTTGAGGTTGGGGCTGGATGTCAACGAGAGAGAGAGAGAGAGGGAGCAGGGATGTGTGAGGTTGAAGATGAAGACTAAAAGGAGAGAGGAGAGATGAGAGATGGTTCTGCAACTTTAAAGAGGATAGAGGAGAGATGATAGATTGGACATTTAAAGGAAATGACAAAACGACCCCTTTTTCTGATTGGTTGAGAGTGGTTCTCGCGGTTCTTACAACTGGAGGTGGTTTTCATTTTAGCGGTCCCCTATATATATATATATATATATATATATATAGGGGACCGCTAAAATGAAAACCACCTCCAGTTGTAAGAACCACCATGAGAACCACTTTAGACCAATAACAACCTGCCATGTCATTACTTCACATGTCTTTTGAGAAGGTTACTATGGTAATTTTACCTCCTCCCACCCTTTCAATCACAAATCAGGAAAATTGTGATGGCCGGTTTTCCATTTTTCGAGTGTCAGAGCATGATTTCATCTGCACTGTAGACTTTCATAATCCCAAAGTCTTGAAGCAACCCCCATGCCTTTTATAAACAACTCCCCCTTCTTCAATCACCCACCTCTCATCTTCTGCCTTATTTTCTCTCCTCTCCTCCTGCTTCCTAATCTCTTAAAAACTGCTTCAATTACCCACCTCGCTGGAGAAAACCCACACTATTTTACCCCGCCATCCTCCGATTGCAGAAGGCGACGGCGATAGCACCGGTGGAATTTTTGGAGATGCCGATAATAGTTTGATTGGCACACCGCAACGGAACGCCGGAGTTGGTTATGCTGACGGAGATACTCTGTTTCCAGGGCAGGTTAATATGACCGCCGCGCCTATTGGGTTTGTGGAGCGTGGATCAAGTTCCGGGGCTTTCGAGACTCCATTGATTCCAACAACTGAGCCGACGGACAATGGTAACATATATATCGGTCAAGCACTTAATTTTTGAATATTTTTTTAATGTTTTGGTCTTTGATAGCATCGATATCAAGTATGTTATGTGGTTGAGTCTTTGGGATCAATTTGATACTGGTTCACCATTTGTTGATTTATGTATATTTGGTTTTAATTTTTGATGTTGGTTGAGTCCTATAATCCCGAATTTCACCTTTTGTATAGAAATAGATGTTTGGTTTTTTAAAACAGATGTTTGTTTTTTTGCAAGTTGACACTGGTTTGACCCACCCTAATTCTGCTGATTAGTTGTTTGGTATAAAAAACCGATGTTTTTTTTTTAAGTTTGATGCTGATTAGTTGTTTGGTATAAAAACCGATTGTTATCTGGTTTATTTGTTATTTTACAATCTGCTTCTGTTCCCAGACCATTTGCTACATTCAAAATTGTGGTAGACTTTTTGTACATACCATTTGTTGGTATACACCATTCACACAGTATATTAGTTGAATGCTATTACGTTTTGTAGTCGTCTATTTATGTATGATGTATATATAATATTTTTGGTGCGTTTATGTCCGCAGACCACGCCACAGATTCAGAGGAGGAGTGCTTTTCCTGGTTCACTCCGAATGGGACGCGCTACTGGTGCCCGGCTGCGCCGGACAACCTGAAACCAAGACTTGAAACCATGTTTCAGCAGTGGGAAGACGTTGTCGAGATGTACGATCTGTATGCAGAGCACTGTGGGTTTTTGACTAGGCTTGGAACAATTAAGCGAAAGAAAGGAGCCATCACGCACCGTTACATTGTTTGTTCCAACCACGGCAAGCCGCATAGCCAGAATAGGAACTTCGACACACTTGACGAGACATCGCTGAAGATAAGGCAGTCCACTTTCCGTGTATGTGATTGTAAAGCCTGTATACGTGTGAAGTTCGATCAGACGTCTCGCGGTTGGGTGTTGTATCACTTTGAAGAGAACCATAACCATCCAATGGTCCCAGTGCATAGCAGAGATCTTACGAAAAAAACGGCGGAGGCTTACCAAAGAATTCATCCACCGAGCGAGTCTTAGCAAGGTGGGTCCGTCGGTGGCACATAGACTCCAAGTAAACCTTAAGGGGGGCCACCACAATGTGAAAGGAACCGCGGACGACTTTAGGAACTTTGCATCAAGGGTTTGCATGTTCATTGGTGACAGGGACACGCATTTGGTGATCGAGAAGATGAAAGATCGGGTGGACCACTTACCGAACTACACTTTTAAGTACAGCATGGAAAACGGTGAGATTCGACACATGTTCTGGGCGGATGAAATTTCTAAGATCAACTATCAAGCCTTCGGCGACGTCCTCGCGTTTGACGCCACTTACCAAACTAACAAGTAAAGTTCTCCGCAAAAAGTTTCCGAGTTTTTTTTTATGTTTTTTGGAAAGTTGAATAGGTTATTCGCGTTCTAACTGTTTAACTATCTTAAATACAGGTACAATCTGATCTTCGTTCCTTTTATCAGGGTCGACAACAACAAGCGGTGTGTAACTTTTGGGGCTGGCCTTTTGTTTTGTGAGACAATTGAGGCGTACACGTGGTTGCTAAGGGCTTTTCTGGAGGCGCATAACAAGCAGCCCAGCCTTGTTCTAACTGACCAAGACCCGGCCATGCGCCAAGCTGTGGCTGCTGTGTTCGATCGGTCTCTTCATCGCTTGTGCATGTGGCACATTATGAAGAAATTACCTTCCAAGGTAATTTCCAATACGACATGTACTTTGGCTAAATTAGTTTTTTTTTCCTTTTTGACGTTTTTTTTTTTTGTCTTCCAGATTACAGGCAAGGTCGCACATAACTCTGAATTCAGGGCTGCCATACATAAACTGGTATGGAACATTTATATTAAACTGGAGACGTTCGAGAGGAGATGGGGGAAGCTGCTAGAGAAGTATGGGCTCGAAGAGCACGAGTGGCTGAGAGACATGTTCAACATAAATGAGCTGTGGGTCCTGGCGTATTTCAGAGAAATTCCAATGTCCTGTTTGATGAAGACTACATCCCGATGCGAGAGTTCGAACTCCGCGTTTAAGGTGAACTCCTCCTGGGCGAACACCCTTGTTCAGTTTTTTTTATGTTACGACTCCACATTGGAATCCCAACGATACCGGCAGAGGGTTGGGGACTTCAAGGCGGATGATCGCGCACACGAGTTCAAGACGGGTTTGGCGATAGAGAAGCACTGCGCGTTATTGTATTCCCCGACCATCTTCGTTGAGGTTCGCAAAGAAATCCTTAAGGGCCTTTTACAATGTTACACTACTGGTGTCGAAGAAGTCGATGGCCGAAAGATATATACTGTTACGCATTTGGACAAGCATTCCGATGTCGTCAATGATTTCACGGTATTGGTCATTTCCTGTTTTTTTTTAGTACACTTTTTTTTAAAAGCTGGACGTATTTCTCGTCATGGTGCAGGTTAAAGTTGATCCAGTGGAGGACACTACAACATGCTCATGTAACCTGTGGTGCCGTATCGGATATCTTTGCAGGCATATATTCTGCGTCTTCCGGCAAACAAAGGTGGACGAAATACCGCTTAAGTATGTGGTTAGTCGTTGGGGACGTCACGTGTTGCCAAAGTCTGTTTTCCGTGTCGAGTTCAGGTATGGGGTAGATATGTCTCCGGTGGCGTTGACCAGGAACAACCTAGTGGATTGTTTTTCTGAAGCGCTACAGGCTGTGGTGGGCGACCGGGCAGCAATGGAGGATTTTGTTGTCAAAATCAAGGGCTGGACGAAAGAAATCACTGACGCTCGTCGTGGAAAAACAAACGCTGAGGCGACAGAAACACAGGTTATGGCTGATATGCTTGGAGTGGTTGTGGAAGGTGAGAGTAGCACCCCCGTTTCCTGCTCAAATCCTCAAGGCATACGCAATAAGGGATGCGGCACCAACAAATGCATGATTGGGCCGGGGGAAAGGGCTGTCCATATTCACCAAAAACCCCAACGATTATGCAGGACGTGCAACCGGTTTGTAACCGGGCATGACTCGCGCAACTGCCCGGAGAAGCGAAAGAACGCAGAACCTTAGAGAACTGGGTCTGAATGGGGTGGTGTGACGGGGGGTGGCGTTTTTTGGATCGGGGTTGATCTTATGAACTGGTGGTGCACGCTGGGTTTTTGGTGACAACTATGGCTGTGTTTGGACAAGGTAATAGTTTTATGGTATCTTATATCTCTAACTTTTGGTACAACCGTAAATGTAATAGTTTTTTGTGGTATGGATAACAGTACTTAGTTTATGTTTTTGCACCCCCCCCCCCCCTTTGGTGAATGAATGTTATGTTTGTCTGCTATCAGTTTGTCATTCCCTCCCATCCCCATCTATATATTTTTATGTAATGTTATGTTCTTGTCTGATTAAGAAGGTAAAAACATTACGTAAACTTTTCCCAGCAAAGCTTAAAAGCTTAAACAGTAAAGTGTAAATTTACGTAAACCGTATAACGTCAAACCTTTAAAACTGTGAAACGTAAATTTAAGTTTTTGTATAAAAAATCAGATAAAACGTTAATTTAAGTAAAACGTAAAACATTTTTGCGTAAGAACTAAAGGGTAAAAATGTAAAGCCCTTTAACGTAAAACCTAAACATTTTAACGTAAAACTTAAACTTTTTAAGTTTTATAATGTTGAACTGTTTTCGGGAACCGTAAAAAAGGTTACATAATCTATAGATCGGGAACGTGAATCTTTAGGAAAACTGTAAAACGTAAATTTACGTAAACCGAAAAACATTTTCGCGTAACATGTTAAGCGTAAGACACAAAACATAAACGTAAAAACTTTTTTACGTTAGACGTAGACTATTTTTCCACGTAAAAACGTAAAATTTTTAAAATGATAAACGTTAAACTTTTTAATGTAAAACATTAAAATTTTTTAACGTAAAACGTAATCCTTTTTAAATGTTAAATTTCCTACATAAAACGTAAAAGTTGATAAACTGACTAAAAATTTGTTGCGATTTTTTTGGCGGAGCCGTAAAAACTTTTATATGGTGAAAAAAAAAACCAGTCCAAAAATAATACCCTAATATAAAACCAAAATGAACTGGTAGGTGTTGCACTATAAACATTCTTGTTTGTGGATTGGACAAAACAACTATTCTAACTTTGTCTTTTTCTAAAAATAGAAATGGTTTTTAAACCACAAAAAACAAATAGTGACATTTTGATTTGAAGTGATCTCTGCACACCAGTCAGGAATATACATTTTGGCATTTGGAGAAAAAAAGCAAACCTCTACTGCCTTTTGTTGTTTTCATGCCAAGAGAAAGCAAAAATTGGTGTTACAAATCCACTATTATTCTTCGAAACCCAAAGGAAAGAAAGATGGCAGATGGCCGGAAAGTGTGGCGTCCAAGCAAACCTGTCCCCCCCGGAGGTGAACTAAAAACCATAAAATAGGTTACATTGTTTTTAGCTGCTCATTTATATAATTCTTTTTTTCCTTTAAAAAAAACGGTTGTTTTTTTTTTCTTCCGACCAGGTTTGTCGCCAAGCCCGCCCAATCAAGCTGCGAAAGAAAAAACAGTGCAAGTGTGGGGTCGTGAGCAGATGGGGTTGGTTTCTAACCTAGACACTTGCTGGCTCCCCATCCAGCATGGCGGCGTTGGCTCAGGGGTGCAAGTATGGGACCATCGTCGACTAGATATGAGTTCGGGCCCAGGTTTGGTTTGGTATCCCAGACAACCCCCAGTGTCTCCCACGACCCCCTATCGCCCACCCCAAACACACTTTGGTTCACCACCCCCCCACTTCGGGTCACCTTCTGTCCACTCCAGGTCACCGGGTCCCGTTACGCCGGGTGTTGGGCACTTACGTTCCCCGCCAGCCCAATTTGCTTCCCCCACACATCTTCGAAGTTCTTTTGGTCCTTCCCATGGATCAGCTGCAAGCACGCCAACGTCTGCAGGTGTCAGCGAGAGGTCAAAGGACAAGCGGCCGATGACTCAGGTTTGGGTACCGAAGGCAGCAACAGTTGGAGTTGCTGACCCTGATGAGGTTGCAAGGGTGCAGCGGCTGGTTCAGATGCGGCTTGGTTTTCGTAGGGGTCGGACTGTGACTCTGACTTGGATTAGCCATGGTGAATGGTTTTGAAGCATCGTATGTTTATGCGTCGTGTTTTCCATTTTCAGTGATGTTTTTATTTAATGTTCGTTGTACGTGTCGTCTGTTTGTAATGTTTCGTTATATGCATAAAAAATGGAACGTAGGTCTTTTCTAAGGTTTCGTTCTATGGATAAAAATGTAACGCGTTGTCTGTGTTATAATGTTTGGTTTTATGAATGAAAATATCGCGTAAACTGTCAAACGTAAAACGTAAAAGATTACGTAGACCGTAAAGATTAAAAGATTTGAATGTAAAATGTAGAACGTTAAACCTTTTTATGTAATAATCTACAGCTTAAGTAAATTTTACGTAAATCAAAAAAGTTTACGCAGATTGTAGACGTAAAACGTAAGAAATTTTACGTAAAGCATTTGATGTACACGTGGAACGTTGAACTTTGGACGTAAAACGGATAAAGTAAAACGTAAAACGTAAAAGTTCACGCAAAAAGTAAAACGTATAGCATTTCTTGTAGAACGTAAAGCATCTCTTGTACAATTTTAAACATTTTATGTAAAAACGTGAAACGTAAAAAGTTTGACGTGAAAAGTTGTACGTTAGGCGTAAAAAGATTCACGTAAAAAGTAAAACGTAAAACGTAAATTTTTTTCCGTAAAACACAAAAAGTAAACGTAAAAACATAAAAAAATAATCTGTTAACGTAAAATTTTTTACATGAAACGTACAAAACATAAATCGTAAAACGTAAAAGATTACGCAGACCGAAAAACGTAATTCATTTAAATGTAAACGTAAAAACATTAAACTTTTTGCGTAAAAACGTAATTTTTACGTCAATTGGGAAACGTTAAACCTTTGAACCAAGCACATTTTCTAAACGTCAATTGGAAAACGTTAATCGTACGACGTAAATTTTCTAAACATAAGACGTGAACTTTGTTAAACGTAAGACGTAGACTTTTTTAAACGTAAAACTTAATGTTTTAAACGTAAAACGTAATTTTTTTAAACGTAACACGTAAATTTTTTAAACATAGGATGAAAATTTTTTAAACGTGGGACGTAAATTTTTTAATGTGGAATTTTTTTAAACGTAAGACGTAAATTTTGTTATGTAAAACGTAAAATTTATAAAATTTAAAACGTAAAAACGTAAATTTTTTAAATGTAACCCGTAAATATTTTAACATAAGACGTAATTTTTTTTAAACGCAATCTTTTTTTATGTTGAAATTTTTTTAACATTAGACGTAAATTTTTATAATGTAAAACATAAAATTTATAATTTTTATAACGTAAAACGTAAATTTTTTTTTAAAATTGAGACGTAAATTATTTAAACGTAAGACGTAAAAAATTTAAACGCTAGACGTAGATTATTTAAAAAGTTAAAAGTTTGACGTAAAAAAACTAAAAGTGTTGCGTAAAACCATGTAAAACATAAATGGTAAAACGTAAAACCAAACAGTTACTTAGTTTGTTAAACGTAAATTTACGTAAACCCCAAAAACGTTTTTGCATACGACGTTTTACGTAAACTGTAAAAATTTTCCAAAAAAAATCCACCTAGCCTGTAAACATTTTTACGTAAAAACGTTTTCATGTAAAACGTAAAAAATTACGTAGCCTATAAAACGTAAAGCGTTTCACGTAAGATATTTAGGTAGACTTTAAAATTTTACGCAAACTGTAAAAAGTTAGAATTTTACATAAAACGTTTTCGTGAATAAAAGCATATGTATATCGTAAAAATGCCAGATAGAATATGCAAAAAACGTTAAAACCAAAGACGTAATTTTACGCAACCAAATTTTGTTTGTCCACCTGACCCACCTGCCAACATAAAATATCAACATCCCGACAAAATTAATTGTTTAAACCTTTGCAAAACCACCCCAAAAAAGGCCCAGCCCAAAGACGCCCAACCAAAAAGAGGAAACTGTTTATCACGCCAAATCATTGCCTACACAAAAGCCAACCGACGTCGAATCTCGTCGCCATATTTGTTCACCGGGGACAGGAGTATCGCGGCCGCATACCTTTTCCGTAAGTAGTTGCACTGGACTTTCTTCCGCGCCCCGTGCACACTGAATCCGCAGAAGAAGTTTCTCCTGGAACCCACAAACCGTTCCATATGGCGCATTGCAAAAATGCCGGAGTCCACAAACGGTGCCGCGTTTCTATGGGTCGTAGACCATGGAAGAGCCTCTCTCGTGATGACACTCGAGTGCATGGCCGTCGCTTTTGGATGATTCACCGATTTCAGATAATCGACAAAAATTTCTTTCTGTTTTCCAAGTAAACAAAAACAGTCGTAAGCACACCGGGGATATAAGTTTCACAGTTCCTTGAAACGACATTAGTTCAAGGAGAAAAAACACATGAATCACATACCACTTTAAATGGGGTTGTCTTCAGGATATAGGATTCGTTGTCCCTCAAAAGCCCCCCAGACCCCCTGTCACCCAAGTGATCAATGAGGTATATGCGCTCCTCCTCCAAGTCAAACACTACAAGATAGTAGTGGTCTACCTCCAGAACGGGCACGAAGACCATATCGAAGTCATGCAGGTCTACAAGGTGATGTCGGCCGCTCAGGCTTGTCTTCAACCCACATTCAAAAGCGGACACGCGGCTACCGCTAGGGTCCGTCTCCAGGGATAACATCCAATCAACCTGCGGGGATAAAAACCAAAACGTTTTTTTTGCATTACCAGAACTGCAGCATTTTCCAAAAATACAAAATCAATATCGTCACAGGAACAATGATATGAGAATTTTTTTTTACCACAGTGGTGTGGACGCAAAACAACCGTCTAGGCATCCCCGGCAACGAGAGGTCTGGGTCGTCGTTGAGGACATGCACCCATGCATCCACCACTGAACTGGATACGTTGCTTCCGATCTCCAGTGATTGAAGCGCAAGAACATCCGCGCGTACCCCAAACTTGACCTCAAACATCACATATCTGCCGCGGGGGGGGGGGGGGGGGGGGATTGAACAACAACTAAAAAATTATTTACGTAAAACTTTTTTCAGGGTTCATGTAAAAACGTAAAAATTTACATAGACTGTAAGACGTAAAGCGTGTCACGTAATGTGTAAAATTTTTCGTACTTTGTATAATTTTTCGTAGACTGCAAATTTATTCGTAGACTGCAAAAATTATATGTAAACCGGAAAATTTTTCGTAGTCAAATTTTACGTAAAGCGTTTCGTTAATAAAAAGATGCGTATAACGTAAAAAAACTTTACGTAATACGTACAAGTTTACGCAAAAAAAAGTTAAAAAGTTTATGAAAAATGAAGAAGGTAAAACGCAATCCCTTTTTTTACGTAAAGTGTAAAAAGAACGTGAAACGGTTCCCAAAATGTAAAATTTACATGTAAACTGGAACATTTTTCGTACACTGTAAAATTTATATGTAAAATTTTTCGCAAACGTTTCATAGACTGTAAAATTATTCGTATAGTGTAAAATTTATATGTAAACTTGAAAATTTTTCGTAGTCAGTCAAATTTTACGTAAAGCGTCTCATTAATAAAAGATACGTATAACGGAAAAAAACCTTTTACGTAATTCGTACAAGTTTACGAAAAGAAGTTAAAAAGTTTGTGAAAAAATGAACAATGTAAAACGCTATCCCCTTTTTACGTAAAAATGTAAAAATGTAAAAAGAACGTGAAAATTATTCGTAGACTGTAAAAATTATAGGTAAACCTGAAAATTTTTCCTAGTCAAATTTTCCGTAAAGCGTTTCGTTAATAAAAAGATGCGTATAACGTAAAAAAACTTTACGTAATACGTACAAGTTTACGCAAAAAAAAGTTAAAAAGTTTATGAAAAATGAACAAGGTAAAACGCAATCCCTTTTTTTACGTAAAGTGTAAAAAGAACGTGAAACGGTTCCCAAATTGTAAAATTTAAATGTAAACTGGAACATTTTTCGTACACTGTGAAATTTATATGCAAAAATTTTCGCAAACGTTTCATAGAGTGTAAAATTATTCGTACACTATAAAATTTATATGTAAACTGGAAAATTTTTCGTAGTCAGTCAAATTTTACGTGAAGCGTCTCATTAATAAAAGATACATAAAACGTAAAAAAACTTTTACGTAATTCGTACAAGTTTACGAAAAGAAGTTAAAAAGTTTTATGAAAAAATGAACAATGTAAAACGCAATCCCCTTTTTACGTAAAAATGTAAAAAGAACGTGAAAATTAATCGTAGACTGTGAAAATTATATGTAAACCGGAAAAATTTTCGTAGTCAAATTTTATGTAAAGCGTTTCGTTAATAAAAAGATGCGTATAACGTACAAAACTTTACGTAATACGTACAAGTTTACGCAAAAAAAAGTTAAAAAGTTTGTGAAAAATGAACAAGGTAAAACGCAATCCCTTTTTTTACGTAAAGTGTAAAAAGAACGTGAAACGTTTCCCAAATTGTAAAATTTATACGTAAACTGGAAGATTTTTCGTACACTGTAAAAATTATATGTAAAATTTTTTGCAAACGTTTCGTAGACTGTAAAATTATTCGTACACTGTAACAAATACCCGCCCGATATGGTTTTTATATATTTATTTTCGGTGGGATAACTTACGGAAACTCACCTGTTGCGTGGTCCGGGTTGACCTTTGTGAATGGATCCCTGCAAAGAACAAAACGAAAAATACCCGTCAGTACTAGAAAAAACGACAACACACAAAAAACACAGAATCATAAAAAATCATTTTAGATTTGGCTCGGTTGCGACGCGCGCACAGTTTAACATGGGGGCTGTTTATCCTTTTTACCTCTCACTCATTTCAAAAACTGTTTGCCTCAACCACGCATCCTTGGTCCTCTTCCGGAATAGGAACCGCCATGCCGAGCTTTGCTGGTTCGTGGTTTGTTTTGGATCCAACTCAATGTCGCCCGGGCTACTAACCAAGCGTGGCTTCTCATGGAACGCTCGTATCGGTCTTGTTCGGATGGGCTCCGTCGGCTTAGGGTCATCACCGTCTACATTTTGCTCCGTGCCGTCTTCCTTGTCGACCGGCCCACGTGTTTCAACAGGCACCCAGAAATCGACGCCTATATGTCTTCTAACCGGTCTATCTTCGCTGCCCGACCCAACAACACCAACCAAACGTCCCGTTTCCGAGCCAGCCACATCACCTGCTACCAGGGGTGGTATTACACAAAAAAATAAAAAAAATTAAAAAATAACCCAAATAAGAAACATAATAATCAGAGGTTTTTCTTGTTTTTCAAAGCAAGACTCTTACAAAATAAAAAATAAAAATAAAAGCATGAAAAGTGTGCGATTCCGTTTTACAATAAAAAAGAGAGCTGTACGTACCCGAAACTTTTTCGTTCAGCCCCGGCCCACGCGCCATCTCCTGCGAGATCCCGAGACTGAAACTCGGGTGACTACACAAAGCAACATCAGCCTTGCAAGTGTCATCACGTACGGGCACCCAAGACTCAAAACTTAAAGGGCTTCTGACAGGGCTAGATATGGTGGCCGACGCACCAAAACCATCCGAAGGTCGAGCATCCAAGCCAGTCTCGTCACTTGTTTATGGATGGGGTGGGGGGGGGGGGTCACAGGTTAAAAAAAGAAAAGGGACAAAACAAAAAGATAAACATAATACTCTCTGACGGTACGTACCAGTTGGTTTTTTAGTCGGCCCCGCGCCACATGCCACCTCCTGTGAGATCCCCAAGCTAAAACTCGGCTGGCTGCTAGTCGCAACATCGCCCTTCCCCGTGACATCATCTACAGGGGCGATGGAAAAAGGTTACTCGAAAGTGAAGGTTTTTTTTTTTTTAAGGACAACCCCCCCCCCCAACCCCAAAACTGTTAAACAAAAAAAAACGAAAAAATACAACGCGTCTTGGCATTTTATATACATACCACTGTCCGTACCCACGTTTGGCTGGTCCACCTTGCAACATTCAACAGCGGCGACGTCTGCGGCGTGCATGCCTGACGAACACGCTTGGCCAACAGACGGGAGTGGGCCAAAAAGCCGAGCGGCAGTTTGGGACTTTGTCCACCCTCGCACCCGTCCAACAGTCACCGGACCCGCTACTGGTGCCGTACGGCGATCAAGATCTGGCTCACCTTCTCTGGACCTGACAGTTACATCACCCATATCCTTCGTCGCCACATCAGTACTTTCAGGAGCACCCCCTAGTGTGTGGAGAAAAAAAATATTTTTTTATAAACCGTTTTATGGTTAATACTTTTTTGGCGCCACATACCTACTTCGGTTGCCGTAACATTTGTTTGTTCCCCTGCGGCAGATGACAAAAGATTACCAACTGCGGCTGCCAGCTTAGGAATCCCAGCCCTCGGAGCATACAGACCGCAGACCGCTACTGGCCGAAGGGCTTCAGTAGGCTGCTGCTGCAACACGGGGGTCGCTGGTGGACTAACATCAGCCTGCAGGTCTACATTTTCATCACGGTCGGCGGCGTAGCCTCCCTCCTCACGCACCGTCCCCGTATACTCGATTTCGAAGTTCACCTCATGCCCGCCGGCAACGTCGCCTGTGTGTTAAAAGAAATTTTAAACCAAAACAAAAAAAATATATTAGTTGGCCATCCCTAACATATCTCGCCATCATGTCGACTTTTCGGTACCTGGCTCCCCGACGTCCGATGGTATGTTAACATCCGAGCTTCCAACTCTTTTCTCCACCGTCACGCTAGCTTCCACTTGGTTGTTTTCCCCCAAGTTCACAGTACCCTCATATTCAAACGACATCTGTTCTAAACCACATGTCACATCTTTGACCCCAGCATCTTTGACCCCACCATCCCCGCTATCTCTTGCAATCGCGCCAACGTTGTCCATACCCGGCAGGCCAGCACTGCGCCCATCAACGTCACCTCCTCCTGCAGCACCGCCCGTGTCTAAAAACGAAAACCAAAAAACAGATTTTTTACAGAGAGCCACAAACTGCATAAGAAGAAAAAAACGAATGGGTTTGCATGTTTATTTTATTTTTTTTCTTTCTTTTTGTTACTTGGCATGGTGTCAAGGACCACGCTTACGGCTCCGAGGCTAACGCCGCCCCCACCTTCAGCCGTTTCAGCGATACCAGAAATCAACAAGTTCAAATCAACTTCCTCCTCTTCCTCACCAGAATCAGAAGCTGGAACCGTAACATCCTTCGCCAGTTCCTCACGTCCCCCTACAGAATTTAAACCAAAAATTGGTATAAAATACCCGTGCCCTTTGTGTGGCGTAAAACAGCATACACATACCTGACAGGGCGGACGGGTGGCTCGAAGAACCCCCGATCGTTCTATTCAGCATTTCGCCCTCCTCGATACTCTCTAATCCCTCAGCCGGCAAACATGGTAACACATCTAACACTTCGATGTATCTTCATCTTAACCTCCGGTGGTCCTCGTTATCCGGCTCCACAACCAACCGATCTCTTAAAGCCTGCTCTATTCTTGACCTTAGAGCGGCTAAGTCATCGACCCATTTATCCAGACAGCTCGCCTCTCCAGACGTACCCTCGGCATTCTTCGCGGCGGCACACGAGGTAACTCTCTAGTGAAAATGAAAAGACACGATTAACCTATATATGAGTACACCAACCAAAAAAAATTAAAAACAAAACATGGAAAAATCAGTTTACAAATTTTTAATATGCTTATACCTGTTCACCGGATATACCGTCGCTTAGGGGTTTCCCCTGACCACGACCGAACCCTCCATTTGAAATCTCGTAATCTTGCCTACGCGTCAAAAGCTCCTTCGTCCAGTAATGAATGGCTCAGATCCCATCACCAGTGTTGCAGGATGGCTGCCGCGTGCAGTCTACATACAGCAACTGCAGGTAAAAAAATAAAATCAAAATAAAATAAAGCAAAATAAAAAATTAGTAATAAAAAACTTATAAAAATACAATAACCAAACACATGCTCACCGTCAGGATGGTCAAAGGCTTCAAGACCTTGTCTTTTACGTACCCGTTCTGCTGTGAGCTGGCCATCGTGGTTAGGAAAAGCAAAGCAAAATCGGTACGGAAATGCGCCATGTCAGAATACTTGTCGTCTTGAATCGCTGCCGAGATCAGCGAAGGGGCTATGTAGCTGGTCGGTGGGAAACGTGCACGCCTCTCCTTCAACTATGGGTGTAGCGTCCTCGCTTCCTCAACATCGGCGAAACTCAAACCTGAGTCACTTATCCCCAATAGCTTGCTAATCACCCCGCCATCCACCAACAAGACGCTTTTGCCTAGGTTTAACGTCATTGAGTGGGCATCAAAATTGTCCACGACATGGTAGGCTAGTTTCTCGGGAACCCCATTGACACAAAACCCTATCAACCCCCCAAATCCCATTTGGTTGATAGCCTCTTTCTGGCGATCAGATAACCCCATCATCGCAAGGAATAATTGCTTCGGTGAAGAACATGTGTTCAACGCCGGAAGCGATTTCTGAACTGCAGGTTTCTTTTTCTTGTGCCTTTTCGTTGGTGAACCACCCAACTCAGGCTGCTTGCGCTTCTTAGTAGGGCCTTTTACACTCTTCCGTGGGGGGTAACAGCTTCGTCACTCGAGTCAAAGATAAGACAAGACACCTTACCACTACGCTGAGGCCTAGACCTCGAACCTACACGTATACAGCGGAAAAAACATATTAACATTCAGAACTAGATAACATAATCGGTGCCAAAAAACCATTCGCTACAAAAGTTAAGTAAAAAAAAAACAATTTTATGTTACCCGAACTAATGTTTATAACCCCTCTTTCTTCTCCTGTCTTCGCCTTGGTCCGGCTCGAGCTTCGCGTTGCCGCAACCATTTTTTCAGAGATTCCTGCAATAATAAAAAAAATAAATTATTAATACAACACAGACGTCAACACAAACAACCCCCCGTTACGTAAGTTTGCTCTCAACCTCTGCTATAAAAAATTAACAAAACAAAAAACAGATGAATTCCGGCTAGGCATAGATTGACTAACCAAAAACCCAAAATCACCTCCAAACCTAACCACAAATCCCATAATCACCTCCAAAACCTAAAACCCTAACCGCTCAACCGATGAATTCCGGCTACGCATAGATTGAACCTACTTTCCTAACACTCTAAACCCCAATGAAAAAACTCTAATCCCCAACAAAAGTTGCCAATCTCCGATTCAACGGAAAATCTTAACCAAAGGGACACACACCACAGTAATGTCAAAAGGATAAGAGGTAAAGGAGCCCTGAAAAAAAAAACGATTACATTTTTTCACAGTAAGGAGGGGAACGGAACCAACCTTTCTATTTTGCTCGATTGAGAAACGTCGGATACAAAATCTTGTAAAACGACGAACCACGATTCCCTGTGCTTCACCTTCGGATAGAAAATCTTGAAAACCAGGGTCGCCGGACACTCCAAATCGTTCCCGGGGATAATCGTCGCCGGAGTCTAAGAATGGCAGAGAGAAATCTAGGTTTTGGGTGTTGGGTGTTTTGATTTAGGGAGAAAGAATGGTATTGACATATAGAATGGAGAAGTTTTAATGAAGATTGGACATGCACACTGAATTCTACAGAAGAAGTGACTACTGGCTCACCAAATGCTTTTACCAAAATACCCTTTTCTTAATAAAAAATTCAAAAGCAAAAGAGACAAAACATTTACAAAATAATTTAATATTCAGATTATCTCAACCATCCATCTCTTTGATCAAAAGGCTAGAAAGTGGTTCTCATGGTTCTTACAACTGGAGATGGTTTTTATTTTAGCGCTCCCCTATATATATATATATATATATATATATATATAGAAACGGGATCAGGAGAGAACGGTGAAAAGTGTGAGAACGGTGAGAACGGATCCTGGCCCAACACGTGGCAGGGAGCGCTAATTGTTATGCCGGGGTACGATTGTCATTATCCACTTCCCGCTAAACAATGGCGTTATGATTCCTTTGCCCAAAAATAATAAAATATATATGGCGTTTTCATCTTTATGCTAGTTTATATGGCGTTTTTTTAAAAAGTGTATTTTTTACGAATGGCGTTTATGTTTTAATGGCGTTTTCATCTTTATGCTTGTTTTTTCATGGCGTTTTTTTAAAAAGTATTTTTTTACGAATGGCGTTTATGTTTTAACGGCGTTTTATTGATTTCCTATAGATTTGGCGTTTTTGTGTTTTCTACTTGTCTTAATTTAGTTTTTTTAACCTTTTTTTAATGTTGTTTATGTTTTAAATGTTTACTATTTGTTAATTTTTTAATCATGGCGTTTTCTTTGATTTGCACAAATACGGTAGTAGATCACACAACCAAACATGTAGATGTAATAATGTAAAGAGTAAAACATGATAGTCAACATTAAAATACATGGCGTTTAGCTAGTCTACATATTCTAACATTCGTTTTGCTATTCTCTCGTCTGCTTTGTCAAACAACTTACGTATTCTTTCTCCCCCTAAAGCCATGAATGTATTTAGACAACTTGTCAGTAGTTTTATGTTTTCATTTTCGCTATGAAACAGGATTTTTGCAATGTATTTTACCCTTAGTTCATTTAGCTGTCTTTGTTGGAGTTGATTTGGGGCATCTTCTGTTGCCAAACCACTTTTCCAACTAGCTATATCCCCCATGTATGTTTCCATATGTCTCATTGCGAAAATCCCACAGTCGATGACGTTAAAATTTGTCCTCCAATCCATCTTTTGTCTGACAACCTTCGCCTTGCTCATGATCTTATGCTTTGGGTGATTTTTAATACGCAAGTAGTTTGCAAAAGCTCCGTGCTGCATTTTTCACATTTTTTTTCATATATTAGTTTGGTGTTTTGTCAACATAGTTCCTATATTCAAAGTTTTTAAGATACTTACCAATTTTTCCACCCATCCTTCATATTTTTTTTTATGCTGACTTTATCCCCTACACCGCTGTTGTCCAATACATCAACTCTTTTGTGTTTCATGTTGAAACAGACAACATAGAAATGTCTTTCCCAGATTATTGGCACGAAGACCAGTTCATAATCCTTGATTGTTTTATGTTTCTTGTCTCCTTTGAAACGTGTGTTTTTCAGAACAGTTTCCATGTTTCTGTTGAATTCATTGTTTCGTGCATCTTCTGTTGTCGTTTCGTAGTATGCCGGAGTATTATGTAATATTGAGTACCACATAATTAAACAACAAAACAATGTCCTGTTATAATTTTATCAATTATATATAGTAAAAGAGTTACCAGCAGTAATTCTGTGCAGAATAACCTTGAGGGTGATTCATGAGCCTTGTATCTTTCTTTGTTAGTGCATGATGTCTAAAGCCTACATCTTAAGTCTAGGGGTCTAAATATGTCAAGTATGTATAGTATAGGGGGCTAGTATGTAATTTTATAAGGTTTTCATGTAATTCCGTTTGAAGAGTGGCTTGTCATCTTCAAACGGAATCAAGAGAAGTAATTACGTTTGAACTGGGTTGTGCCAGTTTCAAACGGAATAGTGAACCCTATAAATAGGGTGTTTGTGTTTCTCATTTGTAACGGAATAGCAGTTGGTGTAACGAAGTGCTGCTGGATTTTCATGTGATTAATGAATGAGAAACAAGTGTTAAAGTGATATACTTCTGTTTTCTACTCCATTCTCTCTGATTCTAATCTGTTTGAGTGTTTCCGCCACTTAAATAGTGTGTATTGACTCAAATTGACTCATTTGGTCGGTCAAATCGATCCTATAATTGGTATTAGAGCCAGTTATGAGTAAATACACCTGAATCAGTTGGTTTTTCTACACAAAATTTGATTTTTGGACTTTTGCACGGACAAAATGAACTGAATTTTGGACAGTGTGTGTAAAACTGAGTTTTAACAAACCTTGAGAATATCAGATCTAAACTTAAAGAAAAAGTGGTAAAAATGGACTGAAAACTGGATTCCGTTTGAACGAGGCTTGGTTTTCCGTTTGAAAAGTGATACTTCGTTTGAAATCAGTGATAATTCCGTTTGAATTACACTGTCTCGTTTGAAAATTGCAAAAGTTTCAAACGTAATCTCCTATATCGTTTGAAAAGAGGAATCCGTTTGAATTTCTCGTTTGTAGGAATTCTGTTTGAGATTACACCGAATTCCGTTTAAGGGTGTGTTCTCGTTTGAAAAGTGTTAAAAGCCAATTACGTTTGAAAGTCACTTGTTTGAAACTACATTCCGTTTGAGGATCTGATTTCTCATAAAAGTCCACAATGTTCGTGATATCGTTCGATAGTCTGATTTTGTGAAAAACTTGTGTTTGTAAACTTGAAAATTTGAACGTAAACTGTTTTCTTAAAATGGAAAATCAAGATTTTTATAACTTCTTTGCCGGCAGTGGTATGACAGCAGGGCAAACATCGGGTAGTATTGTTCAAAACGTGAACATGGAGAATGAGTTAGGGACGATGCAGAAACCACCTAAACTGATGAATATTGATGAGTATGCGGGTTAGTCTAGAAGGTTTAAGACATGGGTTCAAGCAAATCACTTTGAATGCTGGATGAAGATTGAAGTGTTATATGAACCTCCTAAGAATGGTTTGGGTATTGTGAAAGCGATTGGCAGTTTGACAGAAACTGAAATAGCAGATTTCAAAGCTGAAAAGAAGATGATGAGTATTCTTCAACAGGCAATTAAGGAAGATATCTTAGTGTTGCTGCAACATGAGGATAATTCACAATCCATTTGGAATGAACTGAAAGTAAAGTTTCAAGGGAGTGTAGAGATGATCAAAAGCAAGAAGGCTTTAATAAAGAAACAATTTGACATCTTCAAGAGTATGAAAGGTGAAACTACAAAACAATTGATTGAAAGATACTGTCATCTAGTTGTGGAGATGGGGAGATTGGAAATAAAAAAGACAGATGAGGAGTGGATCGATAAATTGGCAGACGCATTGCCATATGATGAGTGGAGTACTTATTTGATGGTGTTAAAGAACAATTCAAATTTTGGTAGTTTAAATCTGAGTGGTTTCATAGAGAAGATTGAGGCACATGAGTTGGAATTAACAAAGATCAAACAGATGAATTCTGCAAACATTCAACAGGATGTGTCGCTATACTACAAAGGCAGTTCTCCAGCAACAATGAATCTTAGCCCTAAGATTCAAACAGCCTTCAGTGCAGATTCGACATCTGGTGCTTCGTCGAGTACTT
The DNA here is from genome assembly GCA_030545235.1 of Helianthus tuberosus. Taxonomy (NCBI): domain Eukaryota; kingdom Viridiplantae; phylum Streptophyta; class Magnoliopsida; order Asterales; family Asteraceae; genus Helianthus; species Helianthus tuberosus. Next base: position 33,582,497 of record CM060392.1, read on the forward strand.
CAAGCAACAACAGATCTTCACCGTTTGCGAATTATGAACCAAATTCCAAAGCTCCTGAACAAGCTATTCCACAAAGCTTTTCAAACTCAAACAATCAGGGTCAAGGTCCGGGGATAATGTGCAACATTGCAGTAAATATTAAGAACGCTCAAGATTTTACAGAATATGCTGCTAAACAACACATTGCATTACTCGCATTAGTACTGGAATCGTACGAGAGTTTGGTGGCTGGGAGAATAGGTAACCCCGATATGACGAAAGAGGACTATGATCAAATAGATCCGGAGGAGCTCGAATTGATAGACATCAAGTGGGGGATGGCTAGCTTGGTCAGAAGAGCTCAACGATTCATGGAGATTACGGGTCGAAACAATTTGTTAGGACCGGATCAAAAGCTTGGATTTGATAAGTCCAAAGTGACGTGTTTTAAGTGTAAAGAGAAAGGGCATTTTAAGAGAGAGTGTCCGAACAGGGAGGTCAACAATCATCAAAGTCCATTTACCAATGATTATTATAGACAGGCGATCTATCACAAGACAAATCAACAACCTGTAGTTCAAAGACCTCAGATCGAAAACAAGCCGGAAAAAGCTCTCATAGTCAACCAAGATGATGAAAAGGTAGCTGAAGGATTCAGTTGGGATAAATACATCCCTGGCAGTGAGGGTAGAGGTTTGATTGCTGAGATTGTGGAAGAATCTGAGAATGTTGCTGAAACAGAGGTTGTTTGTGAAGATGTGTGTGAGGAAAGTTCGGTTGATCTTGAAGAAGTTGCTGCAGAAATCTACTACTATCAATCTGACAAAGAGGTTTTAGCTAGTTCTTTGAAATCAGTTATGCCTCCTAATGTGGTTGATTCTTTTGCAGGTATTTTTAGTGAGCCGACAACCGGATTTTGTCCACAGTATGAAGAGGAGAAAGTTCCTGTTGAAGAGATAATTGATGTCTCAAAAGAAATGACTGAAGATACATTGAAAGAGATTGCAGACAAAGCTTTGATGGCAAGATTGAAAGAGGTAGACACAGAATCTGTAAAACCAGAGTCTGTAGATACTAAGTTAGTTGAAAATGTGTTGGTCAAAGCAGAGTTAGATCAAAAGGAGTCTGATGGGAAATCCAAAAGTCAGGAGGTCAAAACTAAAGGAGTGTCTGAGTCAGAGTCTGATAATGTCGGTAAACAGGATGTTAATTTTGAACAAGAGGAAAAGGTTGTTGAAAAGATTGATTCAATTTCTGAAACTTCATGCGAAAACTGTTCAAAACCCTGCATGGAGTGTCTTGAAAAAGACACAAAGTTTCAGGAATTGAAACAATACACTGATGAACTCAAATTTGATCTGAGTGAAGTAAAAGAAGCATATGACAAGTTGGCTAAATCTATCAAAATGATTCAAAATGAGAGTCTTGAAAATGACAAAGCCACAAAATTGCTAAAATCAACTGTTCTAGATAAACAAATAGAAATCAACTTTCATTTGGACACTATTGCTTCATTAAAAAGGGAATTGGATTTAACAAAAATTGAAAATGAAAGAATTGATAAGAAGTTGATGAGTTATGTTGCATCTTCTTATGTGATTGAGCAAATTGTCCCGAAACAACCAGATGCAACACCTGTTTTTAACAGTGTTCCACCCCCAATGTGGAGTCATTACACTCAGAAGTATCCAGATGGGGTGGAAGCTGCATTGAACCTCAAGTTGAGAACCATTGAGGATGAGTTACCTGAGAGTATTGATGTTACATTCTCTCCATCCGACACTGATAATGAGTCAGAGGTGATCAAGACCATTGTTGACCAAGTGTTAGACGAAGAGAGTGATAACTCATATTTTGAAACTGTGAAAACACATTTGGAAAAAACTAGTTCTGAATGTGAAGATGATGGTAACTTTTTGGACAAATTTATACCAAAATCAGAAAAAGGTTGCGAATGATGATCCGATCATGGTGGCCTACACAATGATTGGAACTGACAAACTCTATTCTGATTTTGAGTATCCGATCCAAAATGCGAACATGAAAAAGGTTAAAAGGTGTTTAAATTGGTTGAGATTGACATTTATGAGGTAAACAACAACGATTTCTTTTCAAAACCTAAGAAATCTTTTGTGAAACAAAACAACCCTGGGAAGAAAGATTGGGTTGGTAACAATGGGTCTAACAAGAAAAATGGTAACAATTTTAAAAACAAAGGTATTGGGTTTGAAAAGAGAATGGCTAAGAATGTTAAGCCAAAGGAAACAATGAGTGATGTTTTTGTTGTTGGTCCAAGTGTTGATGCTGAAAAAGAGTATATTTTCAGTCAAAAAGCCATTGATGATTTCAATACAGCGAAAAAGTTGAGAGAAGAGACCTACAAATCAACTTTTGTCGAATATGACAAAAGAGTTTGTTACCGCTGCAATGAGATTGGTCATATGGCGAAGCAATGTACCAAAAAGATTGAAAAACCTGTTTTCAAGAAATCTGTTTTGCAAAAATCAAAACCAAAAACTTCAATTAATGATAAGGGTAAAAAACCCATGGTTTCCCCCGTTCGAATCTTGAAAAGAGGTGAATCGTTGAAGTCTGAAGAAAAACCGAAATCAATTTTTGAGATTGGTGAATCTTCGAAAATCCAAAAGACTTCAAAGATTTATCCGAAATCAAAAGTTTTTGAAACTCAATCATGGGTGGCTAAAACAAAACAATCAGTTGAAGTGAAGAAAATGGAGAATGAGTTAAAGTTTAACTCAAAAGCCTTTAACCCCAATGTTCTAAACATTTTTGGAAAAATGGTTGACGGAAAAGTCAAAGGGGTAAAGGAATTTTTTGAATCAAAAGTGGTTGCTAATGATGATCAGAAATTTGAATTTGAATTGGACAAGTCTCTTGTAGAGTTTCCACTAATTAAAGATGGAAACTTAAAAACAAAATCTGAACCTGTTGTCCCAAATGTGATCTTTAGTATTCCAAAAGTTGATGAGAAATGTGATTTAATGTTTGGTAGTGTTCCACAGGAAAAGAAGTCATGGGTTTCATTGTTTGAATGAATTTGCTATGATGAATGCAGGGGCTGCCGAGGTCGTATATCTCAAAGTGGATAATGGACAGCGGTGCTTCAAGACACATGACTGGAATGCTAGCATTGCTTTATGACGTTAAATCTTTAAATGGAGGATACGTGGGATTCGCTGGGAATCAGGGAGGAAGGATTGTCGGTCAGGGGACTCTAATGAATGGAGTCATTTCATTTGATAAAGTGAACTATATAATAGAACTTGAAAACAATCTGCTAAGTATTTCGCAGATCTGTGACAAATCATTTACCGTCCACTTTACTAAAAATGAATGTTGTGTTTTAAAACCTGGTTTCAAAATTCCGGAAGAAATGGTGTTGTTGCGAGCTCCACGCGAAAATGATTTGTATATTCTTGATATGGGTATCGCAACAACAACTGATTATCAAAAACAATGTTTTGTGTCTAAAACCAAAGCAACTGAAAAAGAGTCGATTATGTGGCATCGAAAGATGGGCCACATTCATGTGCGTAAAATGAACTTTCTTGTATCTAATGATTTGGTTGAAGGTGTAAATTTGAAAAACTTTCACTTGAATGATGATTGTGTAGCTTGCAAGAAAGGAAAACAGACAAAGAAATCACACCCGCAGAAGTTGCTGAATTCAATCAGAGTACCGCTTGAAAGGCTCCACATGGACCTTTTTGGGCCGGTCAATGTGCAGAGTATTAGTGGAGATTTATACTGTCTGGTGGTCACTGATGACTTCACTAGATTTTCTTGGGTGGTATGCTTGGAAAGGAAATATCAAACGTTTGAGTCATTGATGATTCTATTCAAGAAGATGGAAACATTGTATAAGGTGCCTATTAGAAGGATTCGGAGTGACAATGGAACGGAGTTTAAGAACAACTGCATGCTCGAGTTCTGTAACGATAAGGGAATTCTTCATGAATTCAGTGCACCATACACTCCACAGCAAAATGGTGTAGCTGAAAGAAAGAATCGCACTATCATTGAAACTGCTCGAACGATGCTGGCTGATTCTAAACTACCTATCTATTTCTGGAGTGAAGCTGTGGCAGCGACATGCTATACCTTGAATAGAGTGCTTACTGTGAAGAAATACAAGAAGACTTGCTTTGAACTTCTTCATAGATATAAGCCAAATCTGAAGTTTCTAGAGCCGTTCGGATCACCATGTACATTCATTGATCAAGATGGAAAGTTTGGGGCGAAGAGTAATGAGGGATTTTTTGTTGGATATGCGAGTCCGCTAAAAAGAGTGTTCGTACCATGCCTGAAGAAGGTAATTGAAGTTCAGCATGTGGACTGTCAGAAGCATACGGCTCCACCTCAACTTCCCGGACACAGATTGCTTTTCGACTATGACAAACTCTGGGAGTCGTTCCAACTACCGAATGAGCCGAGTGAAGAGGAACTTGCTTACTTATACCAACAGCAACAATCGATGGTACAAGATCAGATACCTAGACCGTTGGTGGTTTCTCAACCTAATGAGGGATCAAGCATTCCTACTACTGGTGCAAACGATCACGAGGCCGGTCCTAGTGGAACAACTCACGAATTATCAGAGGAACCAGATCCATCATTTGATCAATCCGATGACTCAGATTCGGAAAACGGTCCGATCTTTGATGAGGATCCAAATGCTGCATCGACTGAAGCTGAGGATCACACCGGTGATCTAGACATCACGAATCTGCAATCGGAAGTTAATGTGCCTGATAGTGTCATGCCATGAACTTTATCTTATCATCCTTCAGAGCAGATTATCGGAGATCTTCAGAGCGGTGTTAAGACGAGAGAGCAGATTAACAGAGCACTTACTTGTTTTTATACTTCTGTTGCTCCTTTGCAGGAAGAATTCTCACTTAAATGTTTTATTTCGCAGATCGAACCCAGAACATATAAAGAAGCATTGACTGAAGACAGCTGGGTGAATGCTATGCAGGAAGAGCTTCAGCAATTTGAAAAGCTAGGTGTCTGGAGATTAGTAGATCTTCCTGAGAATCAAAAGTTGATTAAAACGAAGTGGGTTTTCAAGTGTAAGAGAGACGATAGAGGAGTCGTGGTTCGGAACAAAGCACGATTAGTGGTACAGGGATTCAGTCAGCAAGAAGGCATCAACTATGATGAGGTTTACGCGCCTGTTGCTCGACTTGAGGCTATTCGGATCTTCCTGGCGTTTGCGTCATGGAAAGACTTCAAAGTGTACCAGCTTGATGTTAAATCTGCCTTCCTGTATGGAAAGATTAAAGAAGAGGTGTATGTGGGACAACCACCGGGGTTCACTGATCCACTGCACAAGAACAAAGTCTATCTGCTGGATAAAGCGCTCTACGGACTTCACCAGGCCCCGAGAGCCTGGTACGAGACGCTTTCCCATCATCTTTTGGCCAACGGGTTCATCAGAGGGACAGTTGATAGCACATTGTTCACAAAGGAAGTTGCAGGTCATCTCCTAATTGTGCAGATCTACGTCGATGAAATCATTTTTGGTTCGACCAACGAAGAGTTGTGCAAAGAGTTCGAGAATGTTATGAAGAAGAAATTCGAAATGAGTTCGATGGGGGAGATGAAGTTCTTCCTTGGGTTGCAGGTAGAGCAGATGCCCGATGGAATCTTCATTCACCAAACAAAATACGTGAAGGACGTGCTTGAAAAGTTTGATATGGCTCAATGCAGTCCAGCAGCAACCCCCCTAGCACAGAATCATGGCATTTTTCCTGACGAAAGTGGTGTAAAGGTGGAAGAGACATTGTACCGGTCAATCATCGGATCCTTAATGTATCTCACTGCTTCCCGACCGGACATCATGTATCCAACATGTCTTTGAGCCATATATCAGTCAAGCCCAAAGCAGTCACATCTGACAATCGTCAAAAGAATATTACGGTATTTGAAAGGCTGCCCAAGCATCGGCTTGTGGTATCCTCGCTCGGGTGACTTTTCTCTAACAGGTTTTGCTGATTCTGACTTTGGAAGCTGCAAGCAGAACGCTAAGTCCACCACTGCTGGGTGTCAGTTCTTCGGAACTCGACTCGTTACCTGGCAGTGCAAGAAACAAACCTCTGTGGCGCTTTCTACTTGTGAGGCTGAATATGTTTCAGCCTCCAGCTGCTGCTCTCAGATCCTTTGGATCCAGCAGCAAATGCACGACTTTGGTTTGCAATTCTTGGATACACCGATTTTCGTGGACAATGAAGCAGCTATTAATATAACTAAAAACCCGGTTCACCATTCTAAAACCAAACATATAGAAATCCGTCATCACTTCATCCGTGATTGTCATGAGAAGAAGTTGATACGGATAGAACATATACACACCAATGATCAGAAGGCTGATTTCTATACAAAACCATTTGACAAAAAGAGATTTTATTATCTTTTAAAATTGAATGGGATGAAAAATTTGCGTTCTGGGAGGGTTGAAGAATGTGAAGCCGAGGAGGGCGGGGATCTGATGTGAACTACGTCATGTTGTCAACTTTGTTTGTACAGTTTGTTTTTCTGCTTTTCGATAAAAACAAAAACACAAAAATATGTTTTTCTTTTTAGGGGGAGAAAGTTTGCAGAAAATACAAAAACATGATAAAATTTGAAAAATCCAAAAACAATAGAAAACCTGAAAAAGAGTTTATGTAAAAAGGGGAAATGATAGTACATCAGCTAGACAGTGCAGTACGCTAAAGAAATGTAACGTAAAAATGTGTTAAGCAATCTTGCAAATGATATGCCGATAGGTTTTTACACATTCAGTAGGTTTGTTCGGGATATAAACATAAAATTTCTTGCTTTTATGTGGGGAACATCTCTCGGATATATGGGTAACCCCCGAAATCTTGTTTGAAAGGTCCCTCTTTCTAAGATACTAGGTCTTTATGCTTAGTGATATCTGGGGTATTATCCCGGGACTTCTGATAATGCGGAAGCAATGGCCTAGTCCCCGGAGAATACTTTACTGCTTGCTTGAAAAATAGCGCCGCCCTCAGCAGAAATAGACAATAAAATTGCTAATCAATGCTGTTGTAAAAAAGATCCTCTAAAGGGGACCCACCAAAGTCGAATAAGTCGTCATCTCTCTGCTGAACGGAAGTTCTGACCTGAGCTCTCACGACCTTCGCATTTAACCCCCTACAGATATCATCTAGGTATATTCACCTGTAAGACTGAATATTGGGATCTGGATACAGGAGTATATTCTGAGGTGGGACACATATAAAAGTTAAGCCTTAAAACATTAAATCCGTATCCTGAACAGATTGAACTTTGTGTGAAAATTTAAAATGGACCAGTATATCGACAATCAATGCAAATTGTTTAATACTTAAAATGAAATCTAAGCTTAACGGTACTTGTATCTTGTCGGCAGCTGATATGATCCCCTAACACGCTCACAAAAAGATTGTGTGTACAGTTTATTGCTTATCATATTCAAAATCCAAAAAGATTTTATTTTCTCATCTTATTTTCGACAACGGATGTTAGGGATCGGATGATCAAAGCCTTGTGTGCTGAACAAGTCGGATCTTGAGGTTTGGGAAAGCAGTAGATTGTGAAAAATGATCGGTAATTGATTCAAAGTACAAAAGTTCATTAACTTGAACTTGATTTCAGTTTCAAAACATTAGCAACTTCATAATTTGGTCAGCCAGGGTCATTAATTTGGATTTGGCAGTCTAAACAGTTGACCAGGGTCATTAACTTGGACTTGGTTAACTGGGTGTGTCAGTAAATATCTGAAAAATCAAAAAGTTAAAAATTTCATAATGTAATTTCGTTTGAAAATGATATTCGCGTTTGAAAGTGGCTATCACGTTTGAAAGGTGTCCGTTTGAACCATCCCCTGCCATTTTCAAACGGAATGACACATCCCTATAAATAGACACCGGGTTCCGTTTGAAACGTCATTATTCACTTGTTCCGTTTCAAAGTCTCTCTAAGGCGATTTTCAAACGGATCTTCAAAACCCTTGTTTTGTGCCGTTATTCTGCCAAAATTTCACCTGAATCTTGTGTTTATTGTTGGCTGGTTCAACTCTAAACATGGTGAAGGTGTGTTATTGTTATGTTTGTTCTCAGATTTCTTATTTTTTATGTCGGCGATGAACAAATGTTAAAAACATAGATTTAGGGTTATTTGTTGGATTAAAATGGGATTAAATCATGTGGGTAGTGTCGGAATTGTATGAAGATCATAGTTTGATGTTTTGATTAGATCAGATCTGATATTTTTAGATGTTTGTCGATTTGCAGAACTTTGATCGTAGATCTAGGACTGTTTAGAGAGGGTTAATGGAAAAAAATTATTTCAGTGTGCTCGGAATCAAACGGAGAACAAACCCTTATCATCATTTTGGTTGATTTGAACTTAGAAATTTTTAGGGTTTGTGACTTGTTCAAACGTGATGTCAGGTGGTGATTCCGTTTGAATAAGAATATCTTGGAAATGTGTTGTACAAACGGAATAATGGTTTCAGTTTGAGATGATCCCGTTTGAAACCTTGTTATGATTCTGTTTGTCTGTGTATGTTGATAGGTTTCCGTTTGAAGTGCAATGTTATGAGTTTTCGTTTGAAATGATGTCTAAATGTTGAAATTTATCAAAGTGTTCTAATTGTGTTGTATGATTGTGTTTTTGCAGCCATCTAAAGTGTTGTTCAACGCTCTTCATAATACGTGTTGTGATCTGGATGAGCAACAGAATCCGAAGCTGTCTAGAAATATAATTTCTCTCACATTGTTTTTCATTACATGGTTGATGAAGTTGTTTCAGACAAGAAGACTTGGTTATATCCAAGATTTGTGCAGATGATGTTAGACCATGCATATCCTGATCTGGATAAAGACGAAGAAAATGATATGTTGGTGTTATCACACATGGATAATGATACTATTAGACAGTTGGCTAGATATCACCCAAAACAACCGGAGCCAACAAAGTCTGCTGAATTATTTGGTGCTATTATAGACAAGAATTATCAGGATCCTGATCCTGAAAATCATCAACACTGGAGAAACGAAGAAGAAAGAAAAGAGAAAGGTTATGCTGATGAGCTGAAAGTTCTTGAAGATTTCAAATCAAAGAGAGGTGAATGGTTTTTAAAAGAACAGAAGAAGAGGATCAGGAAAGCTACTCCTAAGGTACAGAAAGATGAAGGTTCTTCTTCACAACCAATGAAGAAACAAAAGAAAGCAGCAAAGACTTTGCTAATTGATGAGTCTGAAGAAGAAGCCGATGTAGAAATTGAAGCTGAGACTGAAGGAGATGCAGGAAAGAATCAAGATCCAGTTTCCCCTGATACTCAACAAATATTGAAAAATATTGATTATGAATTGGAGGCAGAGAAGGTTAGAGATGATAAAGGTAGTGATGACGTGAATAAAAGCACTACAAGTTCTTCAGAAGATGAGGTAGATGAAGTGGAGCGTGCCAAAAGAATTCAAGCTGAAATTGAGAAAGAAAAACAGCTGAAAAGAAAGAGACGAGAGGAAAGACAGAAAGATGATGATTATGTTCCTTCTCAGGAAGAAGTGCAAACGCCTACATCGTCTAGTAAGAAAAAAGAAAATTCATGTGAAGAAGAAGATGGTTTCTCCAAAGGCAGCTAAAACAAAGTTGATTATCAGGTTGCCTAAAAGTACACCAAAGACAAAACAACCATCACAACCACCATCATCACCACATGATCCATCACCACCAAAATCTCCACACAAATCACCACCAAAACAATCAACTCCACCTAGACAACCCACACCACCACTTCAATCACCACCAATCCATCAATCACTATCTCATCAATCACCACCACAACAACAAACCTTACTCACATCTCAACAAATATTCCAAACACCACCACCCTCACAACCTATCATTCAAACCACACCTGGTTCTTCGGGGTACAAAGATTTTCCACCAGTTCCTCCGAATTTGAGTATGGGGCTTGATGAAATTGGAGACTTAGATTTTGTGAATAATGTTCAATTGAAGAATGTGGAAAATAAAGTTGATGCTGTGATGGATAAAAACAAAAGATTAGCAGCTGAAAGCAAAATAGTGGCTGATCGTGAAAAGATTCTCGAGATGCGTGTAAAGAAATTAGAGTCTGAAAACAAGTCATTGATGAATAAAGTAGAATCTGATCAGACAGAGATTGATATTTTGAAGGTTAGAGTGGCTGAGTTAGAAGAGGAGAAGGCACGTAAAGATGAACAAAACAAGAACTTTGAATTGAAAAACAAAGAACTTGAAGCTGCGAAGGCATTGAAAGAACATGAATTCTATATGTTGAACAAAGTGGTTGAAAATATGCTCGGAAAGTCGATTGAGCAAAGATTCGAGGAGATTGAAGTTGAAGAAATAAGAGCTCAGAAACAGGAAGAGATAGATGCTAAAATGAAAGATAAAGGCAAAGGTTTAGAAGGTGCTTCTGAAGACAAGACACTTGTGTTATCAACTGCTCCTGAACAAGTTTATGAGAAGCCTGTTCCTCTTTCTACAGTTCCTGTTGTTTTTTATGATGAAGTTTTATTAGAACATGCTCGTAATGTTGATGATGAAAATGATGATGATGAGGAGGATGATGATGATAATGAAAATGATGATGATGAAGAGGATGATGACGATGAAAAAGTATTCTCTGCAAGCAGTCATAGTTCTGATAATGACAATGATGATGATGATCAGGGCACCTCAGGAGTTAAAGTTACTGAAGCGTCAAAAGAATCAACAGTTGATGATCTTATAAATGATTCTGTAAATGAAGAACCAGAGAATGCAACTGGAGAGGGGGAGAATGTAGACGATCAGAATGTTGATGCGGTCAAAAAGTTGATTCTTCGTATTGAACCTCATGTTGAAGAAGGTGAGATAAGGCATACTTACACGTTGGATGAAGTATTGAAAATGTTCAATGTGAAAGAAGCTGAGTTTAAGTTCGATTTTGAGGAAGAACTGAATGCATTCGACATCAACCATCAACCTGAATATGAATACAAGTATGTGGAAGACGCTGATATGTATGACAGGGTTGAGGTTGAAGACTGTACTGATGAAGAGAATGTTACTGAAGATACTTCAGAATTTCCAACACTGATGGAGTTCTTTAGTGAAGAAAATCGAGATGAACTTATAAGAAAAGTTGCTGAAATCCTTAAAGACAAAAATTTTGATGGTAATACGAAAGATCCACTGAAAAATGAACGCAAAAAGTGGTTCAAGGAAGGCAATGAACGTAAATTCAAGCGTCCGTTGAAGTATTATCAAAGAGATAGAAGTATTTCCTTGGGAGATATCATTAGTTGGGGTTTTCTACCTCAAGTTAATGCGTATGCGATCAGAAGAGAATGTGGAGTTCAATATTTTGAAAAGTTACATGATGTTATGTCCCTTCCATGGTTTGTTAGTGCATGATGTCTAAAGCCTACATCTTAAGTCTAGGGGTCTAAATATGTCAAGTATGTATAGTATAGGGGGCTAGTATGTAATTTTATAAGGTTTTCATGTAATTCCGTTTGAAGAGTGGCTTGTCATCTTCAAACGGAATCAAGAGAAGTAATTACGTTTGAACTGGGTTGTGCCAGTTTCAAACGGAATAGTGAACCCTATAAATAGGGTGTTTGTGTTTCTCATTTGTAACGGAATAGCAGTTGGTGTAACGAAGTGCTGCTGGATTTTCATGTGATTAATGAATGAGAAACAAGTGTTAAAGTGATATACTTCTGTTTTCTACTCCATTCTCTCTGATTCTAATCTATTTGAGTGTTTCCGCCACTTAAATAGTGTGTATTGACTCAAATTGACTCATTTGGTCGGTCAAATCGATCCTATATTCTTCATAGTTCAAGATATGTGCCCAACATAGAATAATTGAGACGTATGCTTGAAATCCTGGTTTCATGCTCTCACAGATCACCCTCATGAGAAACTTTTCTCCCATCTTGAACAGCTTAGTTCTAAAAAAAACATCATTTGGGGTTTTAGTTATACAAACTCATTCTATTATAATACATGGCATTTTGATTGTTTTTGCATGCATATTGTAACACCCCAACCCGGAAGGGCTGACGTGTCACAATAACGGTAGCATAAACAAAAGTCATAATTCCATTTATTTATTTAACAAGGATACAATCATACGACAATTTAACTTAAGGTTAATATACAAGTGGCAACATTCGACTTGATTAACTAACATCTTCAGATTTAATCCTAGGCTTTATTCTTCTCTCTTTTCCCTGTCCAAAGTAACCTGCTGACCTGTAAATACAAAATTTATACGGAATGAGCCAAATGCTCAGTACGGAATTATAGGCTCAAAGAACAAATAACGCTTTATATGCAATGTTATTCGGAGGAAACTCATTTCGAAACTGATACGATGCAAGAACAAAATTTCATAGTTATATTTTACGGATGTACCCATGAGCAAACTGAAAACGTGACAATACACAGGTAGCTACTCCTGCATACTTATCACACGAGATGGCCAGTTGGCATACCTGTTATCCATCTCATTAACTTAAATTCTAGGATCGATCCATACGCCTCCTAGTAGCTTTGTACCACACTTGTACCTAGGGACGCCGTGAACTAATCTCTCCGTCACAGATGGAGCACATGCTGTTGATGCCGCAACAACATGCTCGTGGGACACTCCACGAGAAGCGATACTCAGGGTAACAGAGTACAAATGGACTTATTCACATAACTTATAAAACTTATTTTCATAACCAGACGTAACTTATATTGGAACATGCGATAATGAGTATAACTAACAGAATACTATCGCATGACATGAAAGCTAAATCAAATGATTAGAATAAAAATCAAACGGACTGTCAAATGAATCGATAATCAAAGACGTGAGGAGTTTTATAGGATATAGTAATTTAATGGTTTTATAACAATTTGAATATGAAGCAATAAGGAGTGGGGTAAGGATCCGTACCTTAATAATTCCAAAGTGAAGCTACCTTGTGATAATATTTCAGATTTATACGGGCAGAGTTTAGATTACTGATTAGTCTTTTAACCTAATTTAAATAACATGCACACAAACTAGGTTAGTAACTTAATACAGCATTTACGATAACTCACGAGATCAAATTCTCACAACGAACGACAAAGTGCGATACTTAAACATCCATCGAATTAACGACGAATGACAAAGTATGATACTTAAACTCATCCATCGAATTAATGACGAACGACAAAGTACGATACTTAAACTCATCCATCGAATTAACGACGAACGACAAAGTACTATACTTAAACTCATTCATCGAATTAATGACGAACGACAAAGTATAACCCTAATGTGGGTAGCACTTAAACATCCATTGGATATATTGATCGATCGGACAATGAATCGTAATAGCGATCGAGTTAATACCCTGTTCTGCAGCACCCCGCTATACTTAATTTGTGTTTCGTGTGTGTTAATTGAGTAATTGGACGATAATTCAGCGTGAATTTGAAGTTTGAACGTCGTTCCAAGTGCAGAATTCAAGTCCCAGACTATGCTATTTATACTTGAAATTCGACCCCCTCGCGTGGCGCGAGGGGTCCCTGTGGTCGCGTCGCGTGGCGCGACGGGTCAGTTTTAACATACGGTTGCCACGCGTCTTTGAAGCCTAGGTGAGTCGACATAACATAAAAATTCGATTTTTATAATAAACTGTGATGATAATCATCAACGGGAAATATCCCCCCCTGAGTTTTAGGGGCCCTAATCCTGATTCTGAAAATTCTGAAAATTTTAGGGTTTGTACAGAATTACTTGGGTGTCTTAATTAGGGTTTCTTATTAACTAAAATAAATAATAATAATAATGGTTTTAAATTTATGGTTATTACAACTATTACCCCCTTAAAAGAAATTTCGTCCTCGAAAATTTTCAAATAAGAATATAACCTATCGCATAAGTAACAGAAACGGAACTTTCATAGCAGAGTTACTAACTTATATAACCAGAATCTCCTAAACACACATGTGTATCTGAAATTCATAACTAAGGTCATAACTATAATTGTCAATTACCTTACATATGTGCCCTAATGGTCCTCCTATAACGCATCTTAATAAAATAAGAAAAGTTAATGGAGACTTACAGATACTAGAGTGACTATTGGTACTGATATTTTAATCATAGCTAAGATATATTCACATAAGGTAAAGCATAAATGACCGTAAACAGAAACAAATAAACATATATCAAAGAGTAAGATTTACCGTTACTCGACTAAAATTCTATTACTAGAATAGATTAGGGTATAGAGAGCGAATTGATTCTTCAGATTCCCATGTTGCTTCGTGTTCAGAGTGATTTTTCCAGAGGATTTTAACAAACGGAATTACTTTCCTATGCAAAACCCTTTCTTGTCGATCTAAGATGGCTTCTGGTTCCTCTTCGTAGGACAAATCTTCGTGAATTGTAATTAACGGATAACTAATAACATGGAGTGGATGATAATTATATCCTCTTAACGAGGAGACATGAAAAACGTTATGAACGTGCGAGAGATGAGGCGGTAGAGCTAGTCGATATGATACTTCTCCAATTCTTTCAAGAATTTCAAATGGACCAATGAAACGAGGACTAAGCTTCCCTTTAATTCCAAATCTACGAACGCCACGCCAAGGTGATACTTTTAAGAAAACATGGTCGCCGATTTTAAATTCGAGTGGTCGTCTATCTTGATCTGCATAGCTCTTTTGTCTGCTCTGAGCTTCTTTCAGTTTTTCTCGTGCCATAATGACTTTTTCGTTTGTAATTTGAACTAGTTCTGGCCCTTCAATAATCTTTTCTCCAACTTCATCCCAGCATATCGGTGCTTGACATTTCCGACCGTACAAAAGCTCAAAAGGTGCCATGCCAATACTTGCTTGCCAACTATTGTTGTAAGCGAACTCAACAAGGCATAAATATTCATCCCAATTTCCAGACCATTCAAGTGCACATGCTCGGAGCATGTCTTCCAAGGTCTGAATCGTACGTTCTGACTGCCCATCTGTTTGTGGATGGAAAGCCGTACTAAACTTCAGGCGTGTACCCCAAGCTGCCTGAAAACCTTTCCAAAATCGTGAGGTGAAACGTGGGTCTCTATCGGAAACAATGGAAGATGGTGTGCCATGGAGTCGAATAATCTCTTGAAGAAATATTTCGGATAACTTATTAACCGAAAATCCTTGCTGAATCGGTAGAAAATGTGCTGACTTTGACAATCTATCGACAACAACCCATACAACATCATTCTTCTTGAATGTCTTAGGCAAACCGGTAACAAAGTCCATTGTGATCTCATCCCATTTCCATATGGGAATATCTAATGGCTGCAATAGACCGCTTGCTCGTTTGTGTTCAATTTTCACTTGTTGGCAAGTGAGGCATTTACTTACGTATCGAGCAACGTCTTCCTTCATGCCATTCCACCAGAAGTTCTGTCTTAAATCTCTATACATCTTGGTAGATCCTGGGTGAATTGAAAATGGTGAGCTGTGAGCTTCGGCTAACAATGACTCACGAAGGGTGGAGTCATCGGGTACACAAAGTCTTTTGCCACACCAAACCACCCCATGATGGTCTATACGAAATTCAGATTGCTTACCCACCTCAAGATTTTGCACAATTGCCCAAAGTTCTCCATCTTGCTTTTGTGCATCTTTGATCCGTGATATGAGGTCAGGTTCAATCTGCATTCTAGCTAGATATCCATCAGATTTACTAACCTGAAGCCAAATGTTCATGCTTTCGAGATCTCTCCTAATACGAGGCTGAATTTGTAAGCAAGATATAGTCCCGGAATTCTTTCGGCTCAATGCGTCAGCTACAACATTGGCTTTGCCTGGATGGTATTGAATATTAACGTCGTAATCTTTTAAAAGTTCTAACCACCTTCTTTGTCTCATATTTAGCTCCTTCTGCGTAAATATGTACTTGAGGCTCTTGTGGTCGGTAAAGATGTCACAACTCTCACCATACAGATATTGTCGCCAAATCTTAAGTGCAAAGACGACTGCGGCTAGTTCTAAATCATGTGTTGGGTAGTTAACTTCATAAGGCTTCAACTGACGGGAGGCATAGGCAATAACCTTCCCATGTTGCATTAGCACACAACCTAATCCTTTCTTTGAGGCATCACTATAGACTTGGTAACCTCCTGATCCAGAAGGGAGAGCGAGTATCGGAGAGGATACGAGTCGTTTCTTTAATTCTTCAAAGCTTTTCTCTTGTTCCTCATTCCATGAGTACTTCACCCCTTTCCTTAGGAGTTTTGTGAGTGGTAAAGCAATTACCGAGAATCTTTCAACAAATCTTCGGTAATAGCCAGCAAGACCCAAGAAACTTCGTATTTCGGTAACAGAAGTGGGTCTTGGCCATTTTGTAATAGCTTCAACCTTTGTTGGGTCTACCATAATTCCCTCTGCTGATATGACATGACCTAGAAATGCCACTTGGCTAAGCCAAAAGTCACATTTGGAAAACTTCGCGTACAACTTCTCATGTCGCAAGGTTCTAAGTACTGCATGTAGATGTGCTTCATGCTCTTCGTGACTCTTAGAATACACTAGAATGTCATCGATAAAGACAATAACGAATTTGTCTAGGAATTTGTGAAATACGCGATTCATCAAATCCATGAAGACTACGGGTGCATTAGTTAGCCCAAAGGGCATAACCAAAAATTCGTAATGACCATAACGAGTACGAAAGGCGGTCTTGGGAACATCATCATTCTTGATCTTTAGTTGATGATACCCAGACCTTAGGTCGATTTTTGAGAAGAACTGAGCCCCCTGAAGTTGATCAAAGAGATCATCAATGCGAGGCAGAGGATACTGATTACGAATAGTAATCTTGTTCAACTCTCGGTAGTCAATACATAAACGCATACTACCGTCTTTCTTCTTCACAAATAAGACCGGAGCACCCCAAGGTGAAACACTGGGTCTTATGAATCCTAGATCTAACAATTCTTGCAATTGTTCCTTCAACTCCTTCAGTTCCATCGGGGCCATACGGTATGGAGCTTTAGAAATAGGTTCGGCTCCAGGAATCAAGTCGATGGTGAATTCTACCTGACGGTCGGGTGGTAATCCCGGAAGTTCATCCGGAAATATATCAGGATATTCACGGACAACAGAGTGGTTATCGATACTCTTAACATTAGCAGAAATGTCCTTAATCGATGCTATGAATCCAGCACAGCCGTTTGATAAGAATTTTCGAGCTTTGAGCGTAGAGATAATTTTAAGAGATTTATGAGCTTGAATTCCCTGATATATAATATCAGGATGATGAAGATCACCGAAAATAACACGACGGGAATGACAATCTATAGTTACACGATGTCGAGACAACCAATCTATTCCTAGAATAACATCAAAGTCACACATATGTATTGGAAATAGGTCTGCCTTACACACAATAGATTCAATACGGATCGGACAATCTTTATATACAGAAGTGATTACGGATGAATGTTCCATAGGAGTGGAAATGGTTAAAGTATGATTTAAGAGAGTTGGTCTTATCGGAAGGTATTTGGTAAACGAGTGGGATACTAAAGAATGAGTCGCTCCTGTATCGAATAACACATAGATACTACGTTCACCAAGCTGAAGGGTTCCAGATACAGTACCTGGGACATTAGCAGCATCAATAGCAGAAAGTGCGAAAACTCTTCCTCCAACATTGGGTTGGTTATTCTTCTTAGTGTCTTTCTTTGTACACTCCTTAATCATGTGTCCAGTTTGGCCACATCTAAAGCAGGCTCCTGTACTTCGGTGACATACGCCTTGATGTCTCTTACCACAAGTATTACATAGAGGATATGTAATTTGATTCGGTTTTTGTTTTTGGAATTTACTAATCCATATGTCTATACTATAGGTAGTATGGTTTGTGGTATTATCACGAATTTCTTCAACAGAGATTGGATTCGTGTTATTACGTTCTGGCTGACGAGTTTGTTGAATAACGGCCTCAGCTGTTTGAGCAACAAGATTTGGAAGCAACCCGGCAAGAGCCTGGTTGATAGCATTAATTACGTTTGGATCAACTGGAGTCTCATTCGAAGAAGTGTTGTTACGTACAGGGTTAGTACGATTACTCCTACGTAGCGGACGACGAGGAGGCATATCTATACGAATAGACATAGGAATTAATCAAATAAGAGACCAAGTTAAATCCTATCATAGATATCTACCCATTCCTCACAGGTTTTAATTACTATCTTCAAGTTTTCTACAGGAAAGAGCCTTTGCTCTGATACCATAGCTGTAACACCCCAACCCGGAAGGGCTGACGTGTCACAATAACGGTAGCATAAACAAAAGTCATAATTCCATTTATTTATTTAACAAGGATACAATCATACGACAATTTAACTTAAGGTTAATATACAAGTGGCGACATTCGACTTGATTAACTAACATCTTCAGATTTAATCCTAGGCTTTATTCTTCTCTCTTTTCCCTGCCCAAAGTAACCTGCTGACCTGTAAATACAAAATTTATACGGAATGAGCCAAATGCTCAGTACGGAATTATAGGCTCAAAGAACAAATAACGCTTTATATGCAATGTTATTCGAAGGAAACTCATTTCGAAACTGATACGATGCAAGAACAAAATTTCATAATTATATTTTACGGATGTACCCATGAGCAAACTGAAAACGTGACAATACACAGGTAGCTACTCCTGCATACTTATCACACGAGATGGCCAGTTGGCATACCTGTTATCCATCTCATTAACTTAAATTCTAGGATCGATCCATACGCCTCCTAGTAGCTTTGTACCACACTTGTACCTAGGGACGCCGTGAACTAATCTCTCCGTCACAGATGGAGCACATGCTGTTGATGCCGCAACAACATGCTCGTGGGACACTCCACGAGAAGCGATACTCAGGGTAACAGAGTACAAATGGACTTATTCACATAACTTATAAAACTTATTTTCATAACCAGACGTAACTTATATTGGAACATGCGATAATGAGTATAACTAACAGAATACTATCGCATGACATGAAAGCTAAATCAAATGATTAGAATAAAAATCAAACGGACTGTCAAATGAATCGATAATCAAAGACGTGAGGAGTTTTATAGGATATAGTAATTTAATGGTTTTATAACAATTTGAATATGAAGCAATAAGGAGTGGGGTAAGGATCCGTACCTTAATAATTCCAAAGTGAAGCTACCTTGTGATAATATTTCAGATTTATACGGGCAGAGTTTAGATTACTGATTAGTCTTTTAACCTAATTTAAATAACATGCACACAAACTAGGTTAGTAACTTAATACAGCATTTACGATAACTCACGAGATCAAATTCTCACAACGAACGACAAAGTGCGATACTTAAACATCCATCGAATTAACGACGAATGACAAAGTATGATACTTAAACTCATCCATCGAATTAATGACGAACGACAAAGTACGATACTTAAACTCATCCATCGAATTAACGACGAACGACAAAGTACTATACTTAAACTCATTCATCGAATTAATGACGAACGACAAAGTATAACCCTAATGTGGGTAGCACTTAAACATCCATTGGATATATTGATCGATCGGACAATGAATCGTAATAGCGATCGAGTTAATACCCTGTTCTGCAGCACCCCGCTATACTTAATTTGTGTTTCGTGTGTGTTAATTGAGTAATTGGACGATAATTCAGCGTGAATTTGAAGTTTGAACGTCGTTCCAAGTGCAGAATTCAAGTCCCAGACTATGCTATTTATACTTGAAATTCGACCCCCTCGCGTGGCGCGAGGGGTCCCTGTGGTCGCGTCGCGTGGCGCGACGGGTCAGTTTTAACATACGGTTGCCACGCGTCTTTGAAGCCTAGGTGAGTCGACATAACATAAAAATTCGATTTTTATAATAAACTGTGATGATAATCATCAACGGGAAATATCCCCCCCTGAGTTTTAGGGGCCCTAATCCTGATTCTGAAAATTCTGAAAATTTTAGGGTTTGTACAGAATTACTTGGGTGTCTTAATTAGGGTTTCTTATTAACTAAAATAAATAATAATAATAATGGTTTTAAATTTATGGTTATTACACATATTCTCAAGTAGACATTATGAATGGATAGTTTGGCGTTTTATTTTGAGCTGTTCTCCCATATTGAACATCTCAGTTTTAAAAACACATCATTTGGCGTTTTAGTTATACAAACTCATTCTATTATAATACTTGGCGTTTTGATTTTTTTTTGCATGCATATTCTCAAGTAAAAGTTATGAATGGAAAGTTTGGCGTTTTATTTTGAGAGAAGTGTACATACTCATAATCGCCGATTCCAGTGAAGATGTATGTGGAAAGGTTATTTTCAGGGTTTGTCCTTTTTTCATTTATTACCACTTGCCTCCTTAGATAAGGTGACAAACATGCCTTGCTCAATTTTTTATCTCTCTTCTCCTCTTCAGCCACATTCTTTTTTTTTATATTTTTATCTTCTTCATCATCTTTATCAACTTTTTCATCACCAAGCAGCTCTTCAGGGTTTAAAATTTTATTTTCTTTCATCAGCTTTGTGATGTCTGGAGTGTTGTCCTCATCACCTTTCTCCTGCACATCTGACATGTTTGGATTTTTTGGTGGTGATGTGTTGATGGCGTTTTCATCCTGGGGTTTATTGGGTGTCTCTTCCTCTTCAAAACTTTTCAAGAGGTTTTTCCCAGATGTAGTTGGTGGCTGTTCATATGGCGTTTTATCAAACACTGTCCCTTGTTGGACAACACTTTTGTTCACCATCTCCCCTTTAGTTTTTTTCTTTTTCATTGTTGAATGCCTGACTGTCTTGTGTTTCTGTCGTGGCGATGTTTGGTGTCTTATCAAATACAGGCATTTTTGGGGTCTCTTCAGCAGGTTGCAGATGTTTTTTTATTGCTTTAATTGCTTTAATTGCTTCATCCACCATCTCTGAATTATCAAGACCTTCTTTAATATCAATCATTTGTTTTAGATCTTGTCCTGGCAGCTCCAAAATCTCAGCAATATTCCTCTTAATTATTTTTTCCCCATTGTATCTTGAAATGTGATATTCAAGTGTCTTGAAATCACAACTCCACCTGTCAATATCATTTTCGTTTACATCTTCATCTGATGATATAGTCTCCTCTTCATCATCATATATCGGGGCTGTTGTAGCAGTCGAGGGTTCGGCGTTTTGTTCTATTGCCACATCCCTTGTATCCCCTTCTCCTTCTCCTTTTCCTTCTCTTTCTCCATCCCCTTCACCATTCCCTTTCCACTCCCCTTCTTCTTCTCCTTCCCCTTCTCTTTCTCCTTTTCCTTCTCCTTCTCCTTCTTCTTTTACTTTTCCTTCATTTTCAACTTCAATGGCGTTTTCATGAACTATTTCCACTTCCATGGCGTTTTTATCAACTGTTTCCACTTCAATGGCGTTTTCAATTCCAGCCATCTCCTTCTCCCTTTCTTCTTCATTTTCACATCCTTTCTCTCCTTGTTCTTCATTTTCAAATTCTTTGGCGTTTTCATGAACTGTTTGCTCTTCAATGGCGTTTTCTTTTTCAGCCATCTCCTTTTCCCCTTCTTGTTCATTTTCATCTTCTAGTACTACCTCATTTTCATCCTCAGTTTCTTGTGTATCTTCTTCTGTTTCAGCTGGCATTTCTTTGGCGTTTTCATCAACAAATTTGGAGATGTTCTCCAACAATGTCATACATTGTGAGTATTTAATGTGTACCAGGAGGCTGTTTGGGTATTCAGTCTTTGACTGTTTTAATAATGTGCTCATTTTATTGTAACAGTCTTCTAATTCTTTGTATGCTCCATCCAATTTATCAGCCATTTCCTGTTATATTAAATAAAAGGATTTTGTTTATCATGGTGTTTTTTGGTTTTTTTTTAATTTATTATTCGAACAACATACCTCTTCAGGTTCTTTGTTTTGTTCTTCTTCATCAAGATAAATGTTTTCAGACTGTGTTACTCCTTTGATAAGAGCATGGTTTCCTGATGAAGAAACTTCAAACATTGTTTCCCGGCTTTCTCAATCCTCATTCACCATTCTTTGAAGTGAAGCCTCTTCATCATCATTGAAGGGCCTGGTGTTTTGCACCTCATGGTTATAATGATCATCATGATCAAAACCATCATCATCATCATGCTCATCGACCTTGTGAACATCATCTTCATCTTCATTCTCAACATCATAACCATCATCTTCATCATGAACAACAACCTGCATTTTTCTTGTTTTTTGGGGCTTGTTTCCTTTACCTTTTTTTACTGTTTTCCTTTTTACTTCATTGCCCACAAGGTGTTTTGCCATTGCACTCTCAAATAAGTCAAGAGTTTCTGTTGTAACCCACTCAATTGGGTATCCTTCTTTTCGGTCCCATTTTTTCATGTTGCAAGCATCATTCACCAAGGCAAGCTGTAACAAAATAGATTTTTCAAATGACATATATTTTTTGGCGTTTTAATGACAGACAAATGAATAGTGAAATTTTATTCTTACCGCAAGTATGATCAGTGGCCCTGTGTAATGCTTTTTGGGAGCCCATGCGGTTTTGGCGTGTTGCAAGCATTGGATGATATAACTACACCAGTTCATTTGGTTTATTTGAACGTCTGGTGTAACATTGTGCAAGAATTGTTTGTTGACGACTGCATTGTCAGTTGCATGCCCCATTATAGTGAAGAATGCTACAAGGAAATTTAGGCAGAAGGCTCTCCCAAAGCTATCTATCATAGGCAAAACGTTTTCAAAGTATATTTTCACACTTGGTCTGTTAACCCAGCCCAATCCTCGGAACTGTGCTTTCCACTCAGCCACCACCTGGTCTTTAGCTGTTGGTCTTTTTTTTCATGTTCACGGGCACCCTTCCATTTGGTATACCCGTTAAAGAGTTTACCAATTCTTCATTTATATGTATGGTATGGTTGCCAACGTTTAGGGTGTTTATCTTTTCATTATAATTTTCAACCAACCAGTACGCAAGCATTGTCGGTACGATGTCTATTTTCAACCTTAGTGTAGCACCAAACCCCATTTGGTGTACTGTCTGTCTTTGATTTTCGTTTAGATTCATAAACCATCCAGTTAAGTTTGTAGGTTTTACTCTTGACAAGATCCTAGCCCCACTGAACTCATGATATGGTTCTTCCTCAACCTCCACATTCTGACTTAATGCCTTCCTCTTATTGGCGTTTTTGGCCTTTCCAGTATGGACATTTATTCTCAATCTTAACCTCTCTTCGCCTATAAAAAATGATTTCATGGCGTTTTATTTTATGGCGTTTTAATAGTATAAATTAACATAACTATGATACATTTATGGCGTTTTATAAATCAATAAGAGATTATAGATGTTGAATAACTCAATAACAGTTAAATGGCGTTTATAACAGAAACCATACATTTTATGGCGTTTAGTAACAAAGCTATGACAGGATTCATATGCTGTGGCCTTTAGTAACAAACGATACATATTTTGGCATTTTGGCAACAAAGTATGAAAGTGTATTTTTACATCACGACAAGTAACATTTTGTGTACCATGTCCTCTTGTTGTCTTCTTTCTTTGCTCGTTCGTTTTTTGGCGTTTTGGAGCAGATGACTCTTCCCCTTCCACACTTGTAGAAACTGCAAATATTTGTTAAAATTAGAACGCCAAAAGCAGCATAAACTAGCACAATGTAAATCGAAGTTAACTCACTATGTTTTTTTCCTCTGGATCTGGTTTGATCTTTCGACGCCATAGTTTTTGTTGTTTCGCGTTTTCTAGGGTTTTCGCGTTTTCCGTTGGTTTTGGGGAGGTTTTTCTAGGAAGTATATATGTTTCGGTCAGGCTTTGATGTGTTTCGTATATGGACATTTACCCTTTTGCCCTTATGGAAGCGCGCCACACTAATAAAAGTCATGTTTATTTACGAAAATGCCACCGCGTCATGTAGTCCATAGATTGTTTTGATCTGATGGTTCCTAATCGTTCCCACCGTTCTCACACTTTTAGTCGTTCTCTCTAAATCCTCACCCTATATATATATATATATATATATATGGTAGGGATAGTGTACATTAATTCAGAAGTATGAGAAGTGTATTATAACACTATATAACACCATATAAACACCGTATAACACTATGTAACACCATATAACACTATATAACACTATATAACAATATATAACACTATACATCTATCATAGACATCCTATCAGACAAAATATAGTGTTATATTTGTTATATAGTGTTATATAGTGTTACATAGTGTTATATGGTGTTATATGGTGTTACATAGTGTTATACAGTGTTTATATGGTGTTATATAGTGTTATATATAGTGTTATAATACACTTCTCACACTTCTGAATTAATGTACAGGATCCTCTACCTATATATATATATATAGGGAGAGGATCATGAGAAAACTAGATATAAATGAGAAAACTAGAAAACTAACTAAAAACCACTAAAAATGAGGGGGGGGGACTTTTAATGAAGGAGGGGGGGACTTTTAATGAAGGAGGGGTAAAATTGGAAAAAAATATATATAACTTTTCAAACATTTCCCATTTCTCCATACGTTATCATTTTAAAACAAAAATGGCACCATAAGATCACAAATTTTTGTATCTTTCATTCAAGTATATTCGAGCATATTTTTATGCCATAAAAAAAAGATTTATGGTGTCGTCTTGTTTTCAATACTATTATTATAGTAGTGCACATGTGCAATATAACATGTACTACAATTGCATTACATGCTTAAAATTAGCTTTTTGAGTCTAGTTTAGCTTTTAGGGTTAGTTTTTTTGAAGGTTTAGGATTAGGATTAGGTTTTTGGGTGTGGGAGGAGGGGGGGTTTAGGTTTTTGGGGGGTGGGGTGGGGGGGTTTAGGTTTTTTTCGGGTTTATGTTTAGGGTTTAGTTTTAGGTTTTCGGGAGGGTGGGGGTGGGGGGGTTTAGGTTTTTGGGGGGTGGGGGGGTTAGGCTTTTGGTGGGAGGGTGAATTTAGGTTTTTAGGGGGTGGGGGTGAGGGGTTTAGGTTTTTGGGGGGTGTCGGTGGGGGGTGGGTTAAGTGGTTTAAGCTTTATGTATTAGTGCACATGTGCAGTACAACCAAAAAAAAAAATTTTTTTTTTTGAAATTTTTTTTCCATAAATAAAAAGTAGCGATTTTTCTATAAAAAATTATAAAAAAAAAAAATTGGTATGTTTTTAGGTTTTTTTTAGGCTTTTTTGGTTAGTTTTTTGGTTTTCTCATTTAAACTAGTTTTCTCATGATCCATCCCTTATATATATATATATATATATAGAGTAGGGTTCGCACGGAAAGTGTGTTTTTCCTAGAAAGTCTAGGAAGCGATCTGGTCCATCCGATTGGTGTGTTTAAGGGTTGAGATTAAATCAATGACAATCTTGTAATATTTGAGTTTAATTAATTGATTGTTTTAAATGAGTAGGGGCAATTTTGTCAATGGCCGTGTTTTAAATTAATTAGATAACCGCCCAGTTCCTAAATTCAAGCGATTTTCCCTCTCTCTCTCTCCAAACCCATCTTGGAAACCCCAATCCCTACCAAAAATAACTACAATCATGGAAGAAGATAACTTTAGAAACGATGGAGAGCACCGGATCAAATTAAAACACTTCTCCATCTCCACCATCTCCGAGTTCATCATCACCATTCAAATATTGTTCTTATCATCTCCGTTTTCTTGACGATGTGTTTTAACAGCAAGCAAATTAATACAGTTGTGTTTTAGCAGCAAGCAGATTCATACAGTTGTGGTTTAGCATCCAGATTCATACATATGTGTTTTAACAGCAAGCAGATTCATACAGTTGTGTTTTAGCATTCAGATTCATACAGATGTGTTTTAACAGCAAACAGATTCATACAAATGTGTTTTAACAGCAAGCAGATTCATACAGATGTGTTTTAACAACAAGCAGATTCATACAGATGTGTTTTAACATACTGATTCATACAGATGTGTTTTAACAGCAAGCAGATTCATACAGTTGTGTTTTAACAGCAAGCAGATTCATACAGATGTGTTTTAACATCCAGATTCATACAGATTCATACAGATGTGTTTTAACAGCAAGCCGATTCATACAGATGTGTTTTAACAGCAAGCAGATTCATACAGATGTGTTTTAACATCCAGATTCATACAGATGTGTTTTAACAGCAAGCAGATTCATACAGCTGTGTTTTAGCATTCAGATTCATACAGTTGTGTTTTAACAGCAAACAGATTCATACAGTTGTGTTTTAACAGCAAGCAGATTCATACACTTGTGTTTTAGCATTCAGATTCATACAGTTGTGTTTTAACAGCAATCAGATTCATACCCTGTGTTTTACCATCTTTATATTGTGGGATCTATAAAAAAAATGACTTTAGCCCTGTAAACTGTTAAAACACAGCACCAAGAACATGCTGATAAATTCCAGTAATCTTCTGAACAATGGAATATGCGATGTAATGTGACATGGAATTTTAGTTAATGAACACATTGACTTCCAGATTTGAATTCGAAAATAATAAAAATTCCGAAAATCATGGAATTTTAGTTAATGAAGATACATTCCAAAAATAAAATAAAATTAAAATGTGAAATTACATGATAGCCCTTCTACTTAAAATCCCTCAATGACACATGTCCAATTCTTATTCCTTCCTAGACTTTCTAGGAAAAATAGACTTTCCACCAAACTCCTACGCTATATATATATATATATATATATAACTAGTCAGGTTGGGATCGGGTCGTAAGAAAGTAAAATCAACTTAGATTTCAAATAATGTAATAATTACTCTGGTAACAAAATTCTTAACATACATAATAGCATTTAGATAATCAAACATTCTAGCAAATAATTTACAAATAAATCAAATAATTTAATCCACTAATCAAGAATCTAATCAACTAATAAGGTAAGATTTAGAGAAAAAGTTTTAAAAAAAATACATAAATGACTGAAATGATTAATTGGCAGAATGGAAGTTGTTAGAAACTTGAAACAACTCATAGGGGTGGTCAGACTTCTCACTTTGGATTTGGACTAAGAAGGGGCGGTTAGAGTAGCCGGCAGACACGCGGGCGACAGTGTATGCAGGCGTACAATTGGGTAACTGTTCAAATGTTGCTAATGTCTAATTTGTTACTTCAAATGCCACTAGTTTTTTTAACGCCTCAAAATTCGAATGTTAATATTCGCTAATATGTTCCATATGATATAACATGAAATAAATTAACTAGGCTCTTTAACCTAGTTATTTACTTAGTTAAACAAGTAAGGGATGAAATTTGGGACAATTTTAATCAAGTGACAAACATGAGAGGCTGAACTTAGAGATTTGAGATGAAGTTTGGATTAAATAGAAACTTTAGAATTTGGTGTGTGCAGCGTGTGTGTAGCGTGTGTGTGCAGCGTGTGTGTGCAGCGTGTGTGTGTAGTGTGTGCAGCGTGTGTGTGTGTGTGTGTGTGTGTGTGCAGCGTGTATAGAGATGGAGAAAGAGGATAACTCTTCTCAAAACAAGAATGCGAAATCAGCCCCAAATCAAGGTTAAATTGAATGATAAACCTTGCATGAACGAAGATTCCTCACCATCTAGCTCTAACAATCATGAGGTAAGTTGTAATTTTTAATTTGGTGATTTTGCAAGAAGTGGGTTTATGATTAATCCATGAATTAGTATGAGATTAAGAAGTGGGTTAAATTTATGACCTATTTTCATCTTTATCTCACCTATGTTCTCCGACGACCGAAAAGTCTTCTCACAATCCCACCATCGCAAGCGACGGAGGAATTCGCCGGCCCTTGATTCAAGACCCCGAATTGAAGAGACTGAGGAGACTGAGGGACCCATGTCTCATTACGTAAACAGTCACACCTCAAAAAGATCGCATAGAAACACTGTCTTGCTCCTAAACGCTTCGCCGGAAAATCGCCTTCGCCGGAACTCCTTGTATCTCGTCGTTCAACGCCAACCGAAGGTATAATCGCACGTCTTCCTATTCAGTTTTCAACATAAAATTAACTGTTGTAGATGTCACACCCTGACTTTTGCGGAAGCGTGATTATGTGTGACTTGCTTAATATCATTGCATTCAACCATAACAAACAACTATATGATAAAACCAAAGATGTTCATCCATAGATTAAGTTTAAAACATCACAAACAACATTGTCTTAAAATCCAAACACAGACTTCAAATCCAAATTACAAACCATTCAAATTGTTTTAGAGTTCCATAAGGACTCGACAAAAGACACTAATAAAAACTAGGATTTGAACTATGTATCTTATCCAGGATAAGATACACAATCCAAACCCTTAGACACCGGATGACATCTTTTATTTT
This sequence comes from Helianthus tuberosus, assembly GCA_030545235.1. NCBI lineage: Eukaryota > Viridiplantae > Streptophyta > Magnoliopsida > Asterales > Asteraceae > Helianthus > Helianthus tuberosus. The sequence goes on from CM060392.1 coordinate 33,610,916, forward strand.
CAACATCACTTGAAACTTCCAAACGCTCGCCAGATCCACATTTAATTTCCTGAAATACATGTAGTTTGAAAACATCAACAAAAGTTGAGCGAGTTCATGTGTTTTGTATGTGTGCACAAATAAACCTTTGAAATCATTGTAAGTATGTATGTTTTGTAAACCCGGTATGAAAGCAAACAAGGAAACAGATCAATTAATGGTTTGCAAGGCCATTAACATGTGTGCAACGGCGTAGGAAGGCTCAAACCTAGCAGATTTTGTACCGGGCTTCCGGCTGGAAGACATAGTCACCTCATGGGCCAAACCCCGGTCCTCATGGGTGTGGGCTCGCTACACCCAAATAGATCTATCACTCATGTCCCTCGGTCCTTATACGAGGATTAATGGTCTTAAGTGTGCGCCTACCCATTCACATGATCTAACAGTTCATTCCTTAGCTAACCATACCAATTGTAATCATTTGTAAACAATTTGTAACATGTACTTCACCCTCGAAGTTATAAAACAGAAAACAGTTAAAAGAAAAGGGGGAACATGAACTCACTATCTTGCGTTCTTCGTATCCAACGTAACCCGAAGCTGCTACTTGTGTGCACGACTACCTACAACGTACTACGGTTTATTAGACGGGCGGGTCGTGCCTTGACTTAGTATTAATTGGTGTCTTTGAGTTACGTTTCTGTGTGTCCTTAATATTATTCCAAGTTATATAATTATTTGTTAAAATAATAAATATTTTAACTTAAATTATGTTTATTTAATTTTTGGATTATTAGTTAAAATAATATATTTTAACTTGTCACAATTATGTATTTGTACATGTATAACTTCCCAAGGATGGGTGTATTTATACTTGTATTCTAATACTTGTATATTTTGCCAAGTATCGATGGCGTATTCCGGTGTATATTTATACGTACGAGAATACGTATTTTATTGTGTTTATTAAGTATCATATACTTAATTTTTGTATTAACTTTTCCGGAATAATATTTCTTAAAAAGATACATCAATATATATTCCCAAGGATGGGTGTATTTATACTTGTATTCTAATACTTGTATATTTTGCCAAGTATCGATGGCGTATTCCGGTGTATATTTATACGTACGAGAATATGTATTTTATTGTGTTTATTAAGTATCATATACTTAATTTTTGTATTAACTTTTCCGGAATAATATTTCTTAAAAAGATACATCAATATATATTCCCAAAATATATACTTTTACGAAATATTACATAGAAAAATTACTTATAATTTTTCTCTTGGCAAAAATATTTATAAATTTCATATATGTCTCAAAAATAATATATTTTCAAGTTTAACTTGGAAAATATATATAAACTTATTTTTCACCCAAAAATAATGTATTTCATGTTTATTCAAGAAAATATATATTTTCTCCCAAAAATAATATATCTTCTAATAATCCCAAGAAAAATATATTTTTACTTACCAAAAATAATATATTTTCTCCTTGTAAAAAATATGAAATATTTTGTAATAATTATAAAAATCATATTTTTGTTCTTTTGGCGTCCAAAATACTAATTACCAAAATATACTTATGAACTAAATTTCTGGAATATTTTTGTAAGTTATATTCCTTGTTCGGTTTGCCCAATATTTTGGGTATAAATTATATATTTATTTTCTTGGAATTTTGGTAATATTTTGAATTGTAATTTTCTTGGTATTTTGGTGAGTTATATTATTTCAAGTCCTAAAATAATATAACTAATACACATCATATACAAATAATCACACACATGGTGACATCTAAATATATATTTTCCTAAATACATATTTAGTCACTTTTACTTACAAAAACCAACCTCCAATATTTATAATTTTTGTAACAAAAATTATGGCAAACTTTATATAAAAATTCATGGTTTAAAATATACTTGTAAATATTTGTTTAAAAATATTTTTCTAAGTGTTAAATTTCTAGAAAAAATTTGCCATAGTTTCCCCTAAAAATGGAGGTTTTCATGCTTTCAAAGCATATCATTTTCTTTTATAAATCACCACAATCAACAATAAACAAATCAACACTTACCAATTTGCCAAAATCAAGCATTAACTACTACCTCATGAACTTGAAAATTTACAAAAATGTGTAGTAACTTACTAGTGTGTTTAGTAAGCTTAGTTACCCTTTAAAGTGTGATTGTTTATTTAATAACATCATTTTTAAAGAAGTTAGATGTTTACAACTTGTAAATCATTTTTCTAAAAATGTTTCTTCTTGAGTTTTTCTTGTTACATATATATTTCTACACTTGTTTAACCACCTAAAATATGGTTAATTTCTTTAAGAACCAAGCTTAAGTAAACTTTGTATTTTTAACTTGGTTTCTTGAAAAATCATTCTTGAAATCATAGATTTACAAGACTTTATATCCACTTTGATCATCATTTTACAAAAAAAAAAAAAAAACAATTTTCACTTCAAGTTCATGATCTACATATAGATGATTATTTTGATCTTAACATAATCATGCTCTCATCTTGCTAGATTATGTCTTTAATCACTATCTAGCAAGATCACATGATGATCTACATCAATATCATGAGCAATCAACAATCAACAAACATAACAACACTTAAACAACATGATTTATTATGATTTTAGTCTTATGTTCAAGTTTCATGTTCAATATTCATAGTGTTCTTCATGATTAACAACTTGTACCATTCTTTAACCACCAAAACAAGATGTAAAATGGAGTGTAGAAGATCTTACTACTAGCTCAAGGCTAGGGATGATCACAAGATGAAAAAGAGGTGGATTAAAGCTTGTGTGAGTGGTCCTTTAGCTTCCAAGAGCTCCAAGCTTCCTTGTATGGCTTCTATCACCTTTGAGTATGTATGGATTGTGTAGGATCGTATTCTGACCCGAATGAGTCGATCAGAAGAGTTTTTGTTCAATACGAGAGGCGGAAACAAACGTATCAAGTCCAATTCACCTAGATATACACTTTAAATTGTCTTATGATTGATTTGACAAAGATTTACAGCGAGTAGACACTGCGGCAGCAGTTCGGTACTGAAACCGGAAAGTTACAAATGACTTGGCACTTCAAGTATATATAGGCAAGGTAATTTCGCACGGAATCATCTCATGCGAAATTGGATTTCACACGAAATAGTTACTTCATGCGAAATACCTATGTAATTTCGTACGAAATAGCTGGTTGCTATTTCGTACGAAATACCATCACACCCACATTTCTCGTTTTGCGTGCCCTGATCTATCTAATACAATACAAGACTCGATACAAGACAAAGTCGACAGACGTATGCACTAACAGACTCCCCCTCGGATGTTGACGAAGTCTTCAGTGTTGAGTCTTCAATCTTCAGTCTTTATCAGTCTTCTCGAACTTTTCCAAAGTATCTAACAATGTAAAGCATTCTCAATCTCTGTCTTCTTTTCATCTTCAGGATCTCCACCTAGCTCTTATCTCTCTCTAATTCTCTTGATCAGATCTCTTGATTCCTTAAGTTCATCAGCATCATCAGCTTGCATGAACATCAGGATCTGAACTTGGCTCTACAATCTTCTATCCCAAGATCTGTGGCTGGCTCTTACACACTACTGTTTCCTGCACAAATCTCTACCTCACAATAAGATTCACAAATTTAAAATTTGACACATTTATATACCACTTTCAGGTATTAATCAATCAACAAATGATTTTACAATTGTTAATCTCTGATGAATCACTTGTAGGAAAAACATTTTTCTTTCAAATTCTTTCCTTATTTCAAACAAACTCCCCCTCACTGGTTATCCTTCATGTTTAGCACTTTGAATTTTGAAAATCAGCTTTTCAGCAACAGTTGTTGAAAATCTTTTTGTATTTTTCAAAAATTATGCAAAAACACAATCTTTTTGGATTTTTGTATTTAATGAAAAGTAGTAAAGAGATATTTACAAACAATATTTTTGTGAGTTTGTGTAAGAGTCTCATATCAGTTTTTGAGACAAATCATCAACACCGTTAAGCTTTAAACATTTTAAGTTCTAAACGATTCACTTAGATTGTCAGTATACTGGTCCATTTAAATTTTCACACAAAGTTCAACTGTTTCGAGATACGAGATTAGTGTTTTAGAGACTTAAACTTATTTGCGTCTCCCACCTCAGAATATACTCCCGTATCCATATCCCAATATTCAGTCTTACAGGTGAGTATACCTAGATGATATCTGTAAAGGGTTAAATGTGAGGGCCATAAGAGCTCAGGTTATTGCTTCCGCAAAATCAGAGAGATGATGGCTTCGACTTTTAGGTGTGTTCCCTTTAGAGAATCTTTTCTTCAACAGCACATGATGAGCATTTTGCAATGTTTCATCATTTTTTATGCTGAGGGGGGTTGCTATATTTCAAGCAAGCAGAAAGTATTATACGGGGACTAGGCCATTGCTTCCGCAAAATCAGAAGTCCCGGGATAATACCCCAGATATCACTGAGTATAAAGACCTAGTATCTCAGAAAGAGGGACCTTTCAAACAAGATTTCGGGGGGTTTTCCATATATCCGAGAGATGTTCCCCACGATATAAGTAAGTTTGAAATTTAGGTTTATATCTCGACACAATCTACTAAATGTGTAAAAACCTACTGGCATATCATCAGTGAGACCGTTTATCACATTTTGACTTTCCAATTCTTTAGCATGCTGTGATCGTCCACTGATGTATTATCATTTCCTTTTTTTCACAACAAAACTCATTTTAGATTTTATCATGTTTTTGACTTTTTCAAATTTTCTAATGTTTTTAGATTTTCTGAAATTTCTTACTCCCCCTAAAATTCAAAAGCATTTAAAAGAAATTTGAAAACAAACTGTACAAATAAAGTGACAACTGTTGTGAATTGCTTCAAATCACCATCCACTTGGCATAAACAATCAGAACTCCCCCTGACAACAAACTATTTTCCCATTATGATTTCAAAACACTTAAGTTTGTTTTAATCAAAATGGTTTTTCCGGAAAATAAGTTTTGTTAATTTTACCACTTGTAGGAATGGGGATCAATTCATCACTTTGTTTTCTCAACCACTTGAATGAAAGTTAAATCAAGTTCAATTTAATGACCTTGATTTACCTCTTGAAGGTGAAAACCTTCTTCAACCACTTGTAGGTTCACTTATCAACCATACCATTTGTAAATCAAAATATAACAATTTTAAGAACAACTACCACTTGTAGGTCGAATTATCACATAACAACCACCTTTCACATCTGTGATATAACTCAAGAAAGATGCCGATTCCTGCTCCACGATTACCAACTTGGGAGCTCCGGCAAGTCCTGGTTTTCAATCATAATAGGTTCCATCCCAGTCACAAACCTGGGATGACCCATCTTTACCTGGTTTCTTCGTTTTCTTCTCATAAAATTCCTTTACCCCTTTGACCTTCCCGTCAACCATTTTTCCAAAAATACTTTGAACTGTGGGGTTAAAGGCTTTTTCAACATCAAATTCTTTCTTTTCTGAGAAAAATTGATTTGAAATCTCAATTTTACCAACTTTTTGTTTAAAATTCTCAGCCTTCAATGGTGGAAAATTGACATCATCCATTGGCGGAACTGATGTTTCCAATTTTAACTCAACACGTGGCTCCTCTGACTTTATGGAATCAGATTCATCGCTAGAACTATCATCAGATTTCTTAACAACCCACTTGTGGTTGTCAAGATTTGCTTTTCTCTTGTAAAACCTTTTTGAACATTCACCAACCTCAAACTTCAAATTTTTGAAAACTTTGAATTGTTTAGTTGGTGGTTCATTCTCAACCATCTTTTCTTTAAATTTAAGAGAAACTCCCTGTTTTGTTTGAATTGCCTTTGGACAATTCCTGGCAATATGACCAATTGTTTTGCATTGAAAACAGGTTCTCATTTCCTTTTTCTGAGCAACATCCTTCTTCATTTCTTCTTGCTTTTTATCAAGGAATTATTTGTTCGTCTGCTTTCTGAACAATTGCTCCTTTTCTTCTTCAGATGATATTCCTTAAACAAAAACAGTTTTTGGTTTATTAGTTTTTTCATTTTTATGATTTTTCGGTGGAATAAATCCAAGACCTTTCCTTTTGAAATTACCCTTATGATTTGGTTTCTTTTGAAAACCAGAACCAGAATTGTAACCTTTTTTCTTGTTTAAGCTTTGTTGATCTCTTGAGGTGTACCTTTTAGGTTTTTCAGAAAGATTTACATTTTTTATTTCAGAAATATTAATTTCTGTCAGTTTAAAAACCTTTTTTATCATTTCTGTTCTAACACCTCTTATTGGAAATTCTTCATCAGAATATAATTTGTCAGAATCATTCAAAGTATAGGCTATTTTGAATGTTTCATCATTCAAATTAGATTTTGATAACAGAAATTCTTTATTATAAACCCATTTCTCCTTTTTGACTGTTGACTTTGACTTGTCAGACTTTGACTCTGATATTGACTCCAACTTTGACTCCTTGGTTTCATCGTTATCCAACACCTGATCGACCACTTTCTCAGTGTCAGACGATGTGAAAGTGACATCTATGTTTTCTGGCAAGTTTTCTGAAGACTCAGACTCCCACTGTAAATTTGTTGCCTTTTTTACTCTTTCTGAATTTGGATTTCTAGGAGAATATCCATTTTCAAGCGGAGGCGGACACTTTGTATAACTGGCACTATGTTTCTTACCAGAATTCTTTTCTTCCGTATCCTCTTCTTCATATGCCTTCATGCCTTCAACGGTTGGATAAATCCTGTCAATAACATAAGAAGTACATGAGTAACTTTTTAACAACCTATTTACTCTTTCTGTTTCAATCCTCTGGGTTTCCAGTTTCTGTTCAAGCATAACACATTTCTCAATGTAATTGTTGACAACTTTTTGCTTTGTCATGAAAGCTCCTTGAAGTGTCTTCATAGCTGTTGCTTGTTCACTGCTTGTTTGATTGTACAGATTCATTGACTTATTAAGAACATCATAAGATTCTTTCAATCTGTTCATGTTGTGAATCAAAGTACTGTTTTGCTTTTTCACTGCTTCACAATTCTCACATTTCACCTGAATCTTTTGTGCATCAGCTTCTGTATCAACTTCAAAAACTGGAACTTCTTTTACTTTTCTTTTGATCACAGGAACTTCTTCAACATCACTGCTGACTTGTTTCTTAGGTTTCTTCTTTTTCTTTTTAACTTTTCCATCATCACTGTCACTCTCTTCCATCATTCTTAAGTGCTCTTCCATTCTCCTTGCATAATAATCATCATCATTATCACTGTCTTCAGCAACTCGAGCAACACAAGCTTTGTGATTTGGAGTTTTGTTAGGATCATAGTCATCCCAACTGAAATTTTTCCAGCTAAAACCTTCTGGTAATTTTTCATCATCTTGATTTATCAGACATGCTTTGCTATCAGCTGAAACATATTTGTCCCAACTGAATCCTTTTGAAGATTTTTTATCTTCTTGATTCACCATATAGGCTCTCTTTGATGAGTCTTTAATCTCCTTCCTGGCATGAGCAGTTTGTGGTTGTTGATGTGATTGTTGAGCAACTTGATGATAGATTGCTTTCCGATAATAATCATTGTTGTTGAACGGATTTTGAGCACCACTTGCTTCGCGATTTGTGCACTCTCTCTTGAAGTGTCCTTTTTCCCTGCAACGAAAACAAGTAACTTTAGATTTATCAAAACCTAAAGTAGAAACATTTGCATCACGGAAATCATCCCTTCCCGTAATTTGTTTAAATTTTTCGGCTCTTCTCAAAACACTCGCCAAACACCATTTTATATCCATCAATTCCATCTCCTCAGCATCAATCTGATCATAATCCTCTTTTGTTAACATTGGATTCCCGATCCTTCCTGCAACTAAGCTTCCATATGACTCTAAAACAGTTACCAACAAGGACATGTGACTTTTTGCAACTTCTTCTGGGTAATCTTGATCATTTTCAAGATTTAATGCAATGTTGCATTTAATAACTTTGCCATTCTTTGTTGTTGACAAGTTTGAATCAAATGATGGATATGAAGAAAAACTTGTTTTGCTGTTTGATCCTTTAGATGACCCTCCAGACGAACTCTTAGCATTGAATGCAGTTTCAACCTTTGGTGACATGTTGGTCTTATCACTAATACCTCCTTTGTAATAAAGACCGATATCTTGTTCTCCATCAAAATCTTTCATTCTTGAAATCTTTCTTTGTTCCATTTCCTGAGCTTCAAGTTTTTCAATGAACTTACTCAGTGTCAAATTGCTAAAATCTTTCTTATTTCTCAACATCATGAGATATGTGCCCCAAGTTTCATGTGGCAATGCATCAGCCAACTTCTCAATCAATTCTTCATTATCTTTTGTAATGCTCACCCTCTTCATGTTGACTAACAGATTACAATATCTTTCGATGATCTGTTTAGTGCTCTCAGTTCTCAAACCACGAAATAGATCAAATTCCTTTTTCAAAAGTGATTTTTTGTTCTTGATCATTTCTTTACTTCCAACAAACTTAGATTTTAAAGCTTTCCAGATTGAATAGGCAGTTCCATTGTGTTGCAATAAAACCAAGATATCTTCCTTAACAGCTTGATGCAATAAACTCGTCATCATCTTTTCATCTTTGTATTTCTTTTTCTCTTCTACACTTAGATCTTTAATTGCAATAATCTCCTCATTATCAGTCATCGGTCTAACATATTTTGTTTCAACACATTCCCAAGCATCCAAGTAATTTGCTTGTACCCAATTCTCAAATCTTTCCTCCCATCCTTTATACTCCTCGATATTCATGAGCTTTGGCAGTTTTTGCATGGTCCCTGTTTCGTATTCTAGCATAGTACTCTAAGCAACAGTAATCGGGGTAGCAAAGGCGTTATAAAATTCTTCTTCCATGTTTCGGTTTCAAAATTTCACAATATCAGTCACTTTCAAACGAAATCAATTCCAAACGAAATACCCTTTCACGCGAAATAAACTTTGGTGCGAAATAACCCTTTGAAACGAAATAACCACTTTGGTGCGAAATACACTAATTTCGTGCGAAATAAGTGATTTCGTATGAAATAACTGAACTTTCAAGCGAAATAACGTGGTTTCAAACGAAATAGGTAATTTCGTACGAAAATAAGTACTCTTTTCAAACGGAATGACAATTTGGTGCGAAATAAGGCTATTTCATGCGAAATAAGAACCTAATTTCGTGCGAAATACTGCTAATGTCATCATCTCGAGCTGTTTTTGCCAAAATTTATCAGGTTTTAAGCCATTTTAAGATCTGAAACTTTCTAGGGTTTGCTAAAACACTGTTTCGCACATTATGTGTGAAATTCAAAGCATTTTGACCGTGAAAACTTGTTAATTTTGAAAAAGAAGGTGTAGAAATCAGAATTTGCAGCTGAATTGGTATGAACTCTTCCTCCTGAGCTCTGATACCACTTGTAGGATCGTATTCTGACCCGAATGAGTCGATCAGAAGAGTTTTTATTCAATACGAGAGGCGGAAACAAATGTATCAAGTCCAATTCAGCTAGATATACACTTTAAACTGTCTTATGATTGATTTGACAAAGATTTACAGCGAGTAGACACTTCGGTAGCAGTTCGGTACTGAAACCGGAAAGTTACAAATGACTTGGCACTTCAAGTATATATAGGCAAGGTAATTTCGCACGGAATCATCTCATGCGAAATTAGATTTCACACGAAATAGTTACTTCATGCGAAATACCTATGTAATTTCGTACGAAATAGCTGGTTGCTATTTCATGCGAAATACCATCACACCCACATTTCTCGTTTTGTGTGCCCTGATCTATCTAATACAATACAAGACTCGATACAAGACAAAGTCGACAGACGTATGCACTAACAGATTGGATGAGAAGTGAAAGATGATGATGGATGTGTGTGGGGTGGTGTTCGGCCGGGAGTGGAAGAGGAAAGGGAGAGAGAGCTCAAATGTTGTGTTGTGATGAGAATGATGTGGTTATGATCTTGGAGTTTCTCTTATAATCCACCAACCTTAGTTTATCTCATGGTTAATATGTTTTAGAAAGTGAGACACAATCCATTAAAATAACAAAAGAAAATCTTGTGTGGGGGCCACAAGAAACCGTAAATAGTGGGGGGGGGTCTAGGCTAGGGTGTAACTATTAGTTAGTTTATATGGTTGAAAATCAAGTGTTTAGTTAGGTTAATTAGTTACTAGATGTTATATAGTGTGTTATGATGTTCGGGGACCATAACTAGCTTGGTAATCTTAAAACAATGCTTCTAGTGAAAATTTGGTGTTTCGGGTAGTGTCCGGTTGTTCGGTTGGTTACCGGTTCGTTAAGGTGCTAAACTATGCAGTTTAGTGAGCTTTATGTTACCTTTCACGACATTTTTGATTCCCGACACTTAGGAAAGCATTCTGGACCATTTAACCATATTTCTGCATGATATTAAAGTGTTTAAATGCTGATTTTTGCTGAATTCAACAATTTGTGTGAGTTTTATGCACTTTCCGGCACTTAAACTATCACTAGGAAGGCAGTTTTGTGATCCTTACTTTCCTACACACTATACTAGTGTAACTCTTGGTTTCTGGCTCATTCTGGGTCTCAATACCATGTCTGTCTATGTACTGAACTCCGTCAGCATTTTTCTGATTTGTCTGATAATTGTGCTAATTGTGTTTCGTGCATCATTTGAATCAATAAAGTTTGCATGCAATAATGATATGTTATTTGTAATATAGGATGCACATGTATGTATGATAACAATAATCAGAAAGCAATTCAAGTCATTAATTGTAATTCAGCACAGTCATTAAGCACTAATCATTGTTTAATAATTGTACGGATACCTGGAATTTTGACAGTTGTCACATTCTCCCCCTGTTAAGAAAATTTCGTCCCGAAATTTTATGCTTTACTACTAGCTGCAGGGGAGTTAGGGAACAAATGCGGGTATTTTGCTTTCATACGATCTTCACGCTCCCAAGTGAACTCCGGGCTGTGACGTGCATTCCATCTAACCTTGACAAGCTTAACACTACTCCTCCGAATCTTGTTAACCTTCCAATATGTGACCTCAACGGGTACTTCTGTAAAGTGGAGTGTGTCGTCAATGTGAACTTCATCCGCAGGGATGACCACTGTCTCCTAAGTTGGAATTTTCTTCATATTAGATACATGAAATGTATCATTAACACCATTTAGTTCTGCTGGTAGCTCCAACTTGTACGCTACAGAACCAACTCTTTCCAAAATCCTGAATGGTCCGATATAGCGTGGGTTTAACTTACCACGCTTCCCAAAGCGTGCCACACCTTTCCAAGGTGAAACTTTTAATAGAACCATATCACCCACTTCAAATTCCAAAGGTTTTCGTCTCTGGTCTGCATAACTCTTCTATCGATCACGAGCCGCCTTGACGCGCTCTCGAATCTGCATGATCTTGTCTGTTGTTTCTTGGACCAGTTCGGGACCAACCATCTGTCTGTCGCCTGCATCTGCCCAGCATAACGACGATCGACACTTGCGTCCGTAGAGAGCCTCGAACGGTGCAGCTTGGATGCTTGTATGGTAGTTGTTATTATAGGAGAACTCAACCAAAGGCAGATGAGTATCCCAACTGCCACCTAAATCCATTACACAACGTAGCATATCTTCCAACGTCTGAATCGTTCTCTCGCTTTGACCGTCCGTCTACGGGTGAAAAGCAGTACTCAGATTCAACTGAGAACCAAAAGCTTCCTGAAAGGATTGCCAAATCCTTGACACAAACCGTCCATCTCTGTCCGATATTATCGAGATAGGCACTCCATGACGTGCTACTATCTCCCTTAGGTAAAGCTCAGCTAGCTTACCAGTGTTATCCTTTTCTCTAATCGGCAAGAAGTGTGCAGATTTTGTCAATCGGTCCACGATTACCCAAATCGTATCATGACCTCTGGTAGTCCTTGGTAACTTCGTTATGAAATCCATAGAAATCTGCTCCTACTTCCACATGGGTATTTCTGGCTGTTGCAGGAGACCTGAAGGCTTCTGATACTCGGCCTTCACCTTGGCACAAGTTAAACACTTTCCAACATAAGTAGCAACATCACCCTTAAGTCTTGGCCACCAATAATAATCCTTCAAATCTTGGTACATCTTGTCCGATCCTGGGTGGATCGAGTACCTCGATTTATGAGCTTCATCAAAAATAACCTTTCTAAGACCTCCAAAAAGCGGAACCCAAATTCGTCCCATAAAATACAAGGTTCCTTCCTCGTTGGGTATCAACTTTTTCTCCATCCCACGGAGATATTCAGCCTTAATGTTCTCCTTATTAAGAGCTTCTCTTTGTGCCGCACGAATACGCAACGTGAGATCTGTCTGAATAATCATCTCTAAAGCCCTAACCCTTATGGGCTTAATCCTTTCTTTTCGACTTAAGGCGTCTGCCACCACATTCGCCTTTCCTGGATGATACTTAATCTCGCAATCATAATCGTTTAACAACTCAACCCATCATCGCTGTCTCATATTAAGCTCTTTCTGATCAAATATGTGTTGAAGGCTCTTGTGATCCGTAAAAATCATACATCGAGTACCATACAGATAGTGTCGCCAAATCTTCAAAGCAAACACCACTGCGCCTAACTCCAAATCGTGCGTGGTGTAGTTCTTCTCATGGACCTTTAACTGGTGCGAAGCATAAGCGATAACTTTTTGTTGCTGCATTAGCACACATCCCAATCCCTGATGCGAGGCATCACATTATACCACGAAGTCGTCGGTACCTTCGGGTAGGGATAAAATAGGTGCATCGCAAAGCTTCTTCTTGTTTATCTCCCCATTCATACTTCTTATCCTTTTGAGTAAGAGAGGTCAGCGGTTGACCGATCTTGGAGAAATCCTCAATGAATCTGCGATAATACCCTGCTAAACCCAGAAACTGTCAGATCTCGGTGGCGTCTTTGGAGTTTCCCAATTCTTAATCGCCTCGATCTTGGTGGGATCCACATGAATTCCATTTTCATTCACCACGTGACCGAGAAACTGTACTTCACGTATCCAAAACTCGCACTTCGAGAACTTAGCATAGAGCTTCTCCTTCTTAAGCAGCTCTAAGATGGCTCTAAGGTGTTGCTCATGGTCTTCCTTTGTCCGCGAATAGATCAAAATATCATCGATAAATACGATCACAAATTTATCGAGATATGTCTTGCAAACCCGATTCATCAAATCCATAAACACTGCCGGTGCATTTGTCAACCCAAACGGCATTACTAGAAACTCGTAATGTCCATAACGAGTTCTAAAGGCAGTCTTTGGTATACTTTCTTCTTGAATCCGCAGCTGGTGATAACCTGATCGAAGATCGATCTTGGAGTAGTAACTTGATCCCTGAAGTTGATCGAATAAAACATCAATCCTCGGAAAGGGATACCGATTCTTGATGGTTAACTTGTTCAGCTCTCGGTAGTCGATACACATACGAAAACTACCGTCCTTCTTTTTGACGAACAGAACTGGAGCTCCCCAAGGCGAGAAGCTTGGCCTTATAAATCCCTTATCTAGCATCTCCTGGAGCTGCGCTGATAACTCTTGCATCTCTGAAGGCGCAAGTCGATAAGGTGCCTTGGCGACAGGCGCGACACCTGGAACCAAGTCAATGCGGAACTCGATTTGTCGTTGAGGAGGTAATCCTAGCAAGTCCTCGGGAAAGACTTCAAGATATTCCCTTACCACATGGATATCTTCGAGCTTTGGTTCTTTGGCTTCCCTGTCCACGACATGAGCCAAGAAGGCAACACATCCCTTACGTAAAAACTTCCGTGCCTTCAAACAACTGATAATCCGTAGAGGCGTATCCTGCTTATCCCCATGAATCACGATCGTCTCTTCATTCGCCATCGGGATGCGTATAACCTTCTCATGGCAAACAATTTCAGCTCGATTACTCGACAACTAATCCATCCCAACTACTACGTCGAAGCTTCCCAACTCAACTGGCAGAATGTCTATCGAGAACTCACGCTCTCCAAGCTCTATCACACAGCCTCTAATCACTTCGTTGGCTTCCACTAGCTTCCCATTAGCTAGTTCTATCGAATACGGGATATCTAACTTACTTGCAACTAACCCAAGTATATTCTTAAACTCTAGGGATACGAAGCTATAATCGGCACCGGTATCAAAAAGCACAGATGCAAAATGTTGATTAATAGGGAACGTACTAGTGACTACGTTCGGATCCTGGCGAGCTTCCCTAGCTCCAATGTTGAATACTCTTCCCTGAGCTTGGTTATTCTTTGGGCAATCCCGCTTGAAGTGCCCTACATCACCGCAACCAAAACAACCTTGGCCACGTCCATTCCCATTTCCACCTTGATTGATGTTATTATGTCCTCCGCGGTTTCCATTTCCCGCCTGATTCCCATTTCCATTCCGGTTTTCATTACCTCCCTGATTATTGTTTCCTCTCTGGTTTCTATTCCAAAAACCATTTCCACCACGGTTACCATTGCCGTTATTGCCTTGTCTACCATTTCCACGACCGGTTCCATACCAGCATGTCTCCTTAGAATGACCAACTTTTCCATAGGTTTCACATTTCCCCATTCTGCATCGACCAGCATGATGAAACTGACATATATCACATTTGGGCAGGGTGCCCATATACCCTTTTCCTCTATTCTCAGCACCTGCAGCACCAGCTTGTGCCTCAACTGGTGGATTAGCGTCTCTACGCTTGTTGGCATTGTTGTTGTTTGCACGAGTACCCTTCTTGAAATTCGAAAACTTCCTTTTGTTTTCTCCAGACGACTCTACGTGAGTCTCTTTCTTCTTGGTCTCAGAAATTGAGAACTTTCCCAGGCGAATCGCTTCTTCAGTCAGTGCCACACTCAAGTCGATGGCTTCAGTGATTGTTGGTGGCTTGGAAGCAATTACCATGCTGAGTATCTGGGGTGCCAATCCCCAGATGAAACGTTCAACCCGCTTGAATTCTGGTTCTACCAAATAAGGGACAACACGAGACAAATCGTGGAATCTTTGCACATACTCAACTACTTTGGGACCTTCCATTTTCAGATTCCAAAATTCAGTTTCCAACTTCTGAATTTCTGCCCTCGAACAGTACTTCTTACGCATCACCTCTTTCAATTCATCCCATGACAACGCATACGCAGCAGCCTCACCCAACGTCTGAACCTGAAGGTTCCACCATGACAGAGCCCCATCTAGGAATAGTCCAGAAATGTAAGTGACTTGATGCTCTGGTGCACACTTACTCATCTGCAACACAGAATCTATCTTCTCAACCCATCTCACAAAAGCTACGTCACCTCCAGTGCCGTCAAAGTTCAGAGACTTGCAGTCCAAAAACTGCTTGTAAGTACAGCCTGTACAAGCAACATCATTTACAGAAAGCATTAGCAAAACGCACTTGGAAATATCCAAACGTATTGTAATGTGTCTTAAGTGACTTAAACATTACCGTTAGGTGGGTTATTCCCTGAGGAACCTCCGCTGTGTTCGGAGCGTAGGGCCTCATGTTGTGCGATTGCCTGTGAGATGCGTTCCTGTAGTTCTGCCTCGGTTGTAAGCAACTGAGTGTTCCTTCGAGGAGGCATCTTCTAAAAAGAAGATTGGATAGGTCAGGTCTTATTCGTTAAATAGTAAATAATACGTATATATAATAGCATTTATCATAGCAAGCAAGCATGTAACAATACAGTCATAGCACAAACATGTAAATCAATAATGTGTTTAATGAGAACATGACGATTGAGCTTTCATTAATCATCGACCACAGTTACATTTTTTACAAAGTGTATCGCATCAAAAGGGACACAAGGTCACACTACCCTTGTCCAATAAGTCTATCAATATACAAAATCATACGATCAAAAGGTGGTCTCCAAAAGGCTTCACAAGCTCGGCTCAATAGTGGTGCTCTCATCAAAAGTAATGTAACCTATATAAAACCAAAAACTAACTATGCTGATGGTGGAGGAGGAGGTGGAGGAAAGAAAAGCAAGCTGCGCACATGCGCAAGCTCCTCCTCAAGCTCATAGACACGTCGAAGCAAGTAACTGATCTGCTGCTCGACATTTAAATCGAGCATCAAACTCTGGAAAAGGAGTAAGAGATGCAGGTGGATGAGCAAAAGGAGACGATGACGAATGAGGGGGAACAAAAGCAGGCTGACAAGGACACGGTAGGGGATGCGGAGTCAGCTCAAGCTCCAAAACTCTGCGGCTTATAATCTCAAACTGGAGCTGAAGTGATAAAAGTAACTCATCCCGTGTATAACCAACAAAATGAGAGGGATGATAGGGATCTGAGATCGGCATAGAATACGGTGGGAACCATCAGAATGGCTCATCAAGTGGTGAAGAAGTGAAAGGAGCAAATGGTGCAGTCTGTGAGGTCGGAGGAAATGCTGCCGAAGCAAAAGGATCGTTACGCAGGTGCTGACCAGAAGTACCTTCCCCTGGACGGGGTGCAGGGATGTCCTGAAGGAAAACGATAGGCAAATTAGTGCGATAGACATCGGACTCCACAGGAGGAAAAGGAGCAACATTAGCAGGTGCGGGTGGAGGAACAATTGGCTCAACAAAAGGAGGGTCAATAGGTGCAGCAACTGGGTCAGGTATAAGGGGTGTAATGTCTGGTAAACCAAAAGGAACATGGTCTGGATCGGGTATCGGCTCAGGATCAGCAGGTGCAACATCAGGCTGATCAACAGGATCAAGATCTAGCTCAGGATCAAGCTCGGGGTCGTGTGGAGGAGATGGTGCAGCAGACATAACCGTATCATCGTCAGAATCAGTAACGTATCGCTGTAATCCGACCGCCTGTAAAGCTGAGGACGTCACAGACGCAAAAGAGTCTGAGACAGAGTGCAAACTAGAATCAGAGGATAACTCAATGACAGGAATCTCAGGAGGTGGGATAGCAATCACATCCTCGTCTATCTCTCTATCACCCTGGGCATCAACAGGAGGACCATCAACAAACAAATCAACGTCATCATCAAACAGATCATCGAAAGGCCAATCCTCGGGTGGAATGACCACGAGAGGAACAAGATCGAGGATCGGAGCCACGATGTGCTCACCATCAGGATGCCCAATGATGAGATGATCATGGACTGGAACAGGAATGAGAAAAGGATCCTCGTCTGGAATACCATCAGCAAGCAGTAAATCATCACCAAAGTCGGGCAACGCGTATGGCTAGAAGTCATCCTCATCATCCGATAGCATGTTAGGGTCGCTCTCAGAGTCTGACGTAAGTATCTCGAGCTCTGGTGCAATCTCATCATCTCAGACGATAGCCATAGGATCATCAACGTCTGATAATCCGCTCTCTGAAGAAGACATAATGCCTGTAATATAACAATCATAACATGTGCACATATATTAACCACTAACACTTAGTATGTAATCAAGACAGTTATCACTCAATCATGTATTCAAGTTATCCTTCATGAAACTTTCCATCCTTCCTAGTCTATCCCAGACTAAACCACAAATGTAACCTTGCAATCGTGTCTCTTGTCTTTCCTTTTGTAAAAATGTTTGTTCCATGGATCTGGGCGTTTTGTGTATGCAATGAAAACATGTTGTAAAAATATTTTCGTGAGAGCCCTAATGATTGTAATCTAGACTCGAGAAAGAATCCTAGTTCGCTACAATCGAAGCTCTGATACCAAACTGTCACACCATGACTTTTGCGGAAGCGTGATTATGTGTGAATTGCTTAATATCATTGAATTCAACCATAACAAACAACTATATGATAAAACCAAAGATGTTCATCCATAGATTAAGTTTAAAACACCACAAACAACATTGTCTTAAAATCCAAACACAGACTTCAAATCCAAATTACAAACCATTCAAATTGTTTTAGAGTTCCATAAGGACTCGACAAAAGACACTAATAAAAACTAGGCTTTGAACTATGTATCTTATCCAGGATAAGATACACAATCCAAACCCTTAGACACCGGATGACATCTTTTATTTTCAACATCACTTGAAACTTCCAAACGCCCGCCAGATCCACATTTAATTTCCTGAAATACATGTAGTTTGAAAACATCAACAAAAGTTGAGCGAGTTCATGTGTTTTGTATGTGTGCACGAATAAACCTTTGAAATCATTGTAAGTATGTATGTTTTGTAAACCTGGTATGAAAGCAAACAAGGAAACATATCAATTAATGGTTTGCAAGGCCATTAACATGTGTTCAACAGCGTAGGAAGGCTCAAACCTAGCAGATTTTGTACCGGGCTTCCGGCTGGAAGACATAGTCACCTCATGGGCCAAACCCCGGTCCTCATGGGTGTGGGCTCGCTACACCCAAATAGATCTATCACTCATGTCCCTCGGTCCTTATACGAGGATTAATGGTCTTAAGTGTGCGCCTACCCATTCACATGATCTAACAATTCATTCCTTAGCTAACCATACCAATTGTAATCATTTGTAAACAATTTGTAACATGTACTTCACTCCCGAAGTTATAAAACGGAAAACAGTTAAAAGAAAAGGGGGAACATGAACTCACTATCTTGCGTTCTTCGTATCCAACGTAACCCGAAGCTGCTACTTGTGTGCACGACTACCTACAACGTACTACGGTTTATTAGACGGGCGGTTCGTGCCTTGACTTAGTATTAATTGGTGTCTTTAAGTTACGTTTCTGTGTGTCCTTAATATTATTCCAAGTTATATAATTATTTGTTAAAATAATAAATATTTTAACTTAAATTATATTTATTTAATTTTTGGATTATTAGTTAAAATAATATATTTTAACTTGTCACAATTATGTATTTGTACATGTATAACTTCCCAAGGATGGGTGTATTTATACTTGTATATTTTGCCAAGTATCGATCGCGTATTCCGGTGTATATTTATACGTACAAGAATACGTATTTTATTGTGTTTATTAAGTATATCTTATAAATTTTTGTATTAACTTTTCCGGAATAATATTTCTAAAAAAGATACATCAATCTATATTCCCAAAATATATACTTTTAAGAAATATTACATAGAAAAATTACTTATAATTTTTCCCTTGACAAAAATATTTATAAATTTCATATATGTCTCAAAAATAAAATATTTTCAAGTTTAACTTGGAAAATATATATAAACTTATTTTTCACCCAAAAGATAATGTATTTCATGTTTATTCAAGAAAATATATATTTTCTCCCAAAAATAATATATTTTCTAATAATCCTAAGAACAATATATTTTTACTTACCAAAAATAATATCTTTCTCCTTGTAAAAAATATGATATATTTTGTAATAATTATAAAAATCATATTTTTGTTCTCTTGGCGTCCAAAATACTAATTACCAAAATATACTTATGAACTAAATTTCCGGAATATTTTTGTAAGTTATATTCCTTGTTCGGTTTGCCCAATATTTTGGGTATAAATTATATATTTATTTTCTTGGAATTTTGGTAATATTTTGGATTGTAATTTTCTTGGTATTTTGGTGAGTTATATTATTTCAAGTCCTAAAATAATATAACTAATACACATAATATACAAATAATCACACACATGGTGACATCAAAATATATATTTTCCTAAATACATATTTAGTCACTTTTACTTACAAAAACCAACCTCCAATATTTATAATTTTTGCAACAAAAATTATGGCAAACTTTATATAAAAATTCATGGTTTAAAATATACTTGTAAATATTTGTTTAAAAATATTTTTCTAAGTGTTAAATTTCTAGAAAATTTTTGCCATAGTTTCCCCTAAAAATGGAGGTTTCCATGCATTCAAAGCATATCATTTTCTTTTATAAATCATCACAATCAACAATAAACAAATAAACACTTACCAATTTGCCAAAATCAAGCATAAACTACTACTTCATGAACTTGAAAATTTACAAAAATGTATAGTAACTTACTAGTGTGTTTAGTAAGCTTAGTTACCCTTTAAAGTGTGATTGTTTATTTAAAAACATCATTTTTAAAGAAGTTAGATGTTTACAACTTGTAAATCATTTTTCTAAAAATGTTTCTTCTTGAGTTATTCTTGTTACATATATATTTCTACACTTGTTTAACCACCTAAAATATGGTTAATTTCTTTAAGAACCAAGCTTAAGTAAACTTTGTATTTTTAACTTGGTTTCTTGAAAAATCATTCTTGAAATCATAGATTTACAAGACTTTATATCCACTTTGATCTACATATGGATGATTACTTTGATCTTAACATAATCATCCTCTCATCTTGCTAGATTATGTCTTTAATCACTATCTAGCAAGATCACATGATGATCTACATCAATATCATGAGCAATCAACAATCAACAAACATAACAACACTTAAACAACATGATTTCTTATGATTTTAGTCTTATGTTCAAGTTTCAAGTTCAAGATTCATAGTGTTCTTCATGATTAACAACTTGTACCATTCTTTAACCACCAAAACAAGATGTAAAATGGAGTGTAGAAGATCTTACTACTAGCTCAAGGCTAGGGATGATCACAAGATGAAAAAGAGGTGGATAAAAGCTTGTGTGAGTGGTCCTTTAGCTTCCAAGAGCTCCAAGATTCCTTGTATGGCTTCTATCACCTTTGAGTATGTATGGATTGGATGAGAATTGAAAGATGATGATGGATGTGTGTGGTGTGGTGTTCGACCGAGAGTGGAAGAGGAGAGGGAGAAAGAGCTCAAATGTTGTGTTGTGATGAGAATGATGTGGTTATGATCTTGGAGTTTCTCTTATAATTCATCAACCTTATTTTATCTCATGGTTAATATGTTTTAGAAAGTGAGACACAATCTATTAAAATAACAAAAGAAAATCTTGTGTGGGGGCCACAAGAAACCGTAAATAGGTGGGGGGGTCTATGTGACATTTGTGCCTCTTCGACCATCATACGAATACCAAACCAATGAAATATTGTGTTTCATACTTGGGATTTGTATAAATATGTGTATCATTTGCACATATCAATTCTTGTTCAATTTCGAGCTTTAAATCGCTTTTTGGAAAGTTATACGCGAACTGATGCGTAAACATAATCAGTTTAACACGATAAACACTCCGGAATAGTGACATAGGCTTAACATACCTTAAATAACCCTTTCATAACTTAGAAATAAGTTTCGGATGGTTTGGTGTGTTGAAAACAAGTTTATTCGATCGCAGAGACTATTTCCGTCAAACTGCGAAACTATGCCGATTTGTATAATAACGAACATTCCGGAACTTGATCATAAGTTAAACATACTGTTAGTGCACTATTTGTGTGGCCATAGATAGAAATCTAAATGTACATGTAAAGTCTAGTGTCTTGAGTCTGTAAAATACCGGACAGAGGTTTCGCTAGGTGTCATTAGGTAATATTAGGACAGTATACGGTACGGCACTATGTGAAGAAACTGAGCAAGATCCAAAGTGATGTCATCATTACATAATGATGACATCATACAAAATATCATGGAATGTTGGATTTCGCTTGAAATGCATGCTCACAAGGATATTGATTTCGCTCAAAACACCTGGAAGTTGATTTCGCTTTTATGGCAAGCATTGACCAACTATAAATATATTCAAACGGTATTATAAGCGAAATCAGGAGTGAAGAAGATAGCAATCAGAGAACAACCTCATTTCGAATGAACATAACTTCTTCAAGTTTCATCAGATCTTCATCAAGAACACTCCGATTACGTCACGTTGATTAGATTTTGAGTGTGTAGTGTGTAGATCGAGTCGAAACTCTGTCCGGTTGTCGTCGTTATGTAATAAACGTTGTTTAATTACGTCTTCGCGCACGATTACGGTTCGATTTAACGGATTCCGCACGTTAAATCGAATCCACCGCAGATCTAGTGATCGTTTACGATCCGATCCTGTACTCACAAGTGGTATCAGAGCTACGGATGCTCTGCGTGTAATCGTTGTTCAAGTCGGACGAGTTTCAGTGAAAACGAATCGAATTTCTGTTGATTTCGGACTGAATCGATTGATTTTCGATGAATTTCGATTCGTCTCTGTGTGTTGATTGAACTTTCTGAATTGTTTATAGTAAAAACGTAACTGATTTGATCAAAGTTTTGAAAAAATCTTATCACTTTACATGAACTTCGATGTGACTTCAAAAAATTTCAATTAATATTTTGATGAACTAACGTAAAATCTAAAAAAAAAAAATATATAATCATCATTCATCATAATCAGTTGAAATATTCAAGTAAAATTGTGATCACATACGAGAATATTGAAAGTTTGTAAACAAAATTCATCAGATTCCGATATCTGATTGCTGATTGTTTCAGATCTGTTGTTATTGCCTGCTTGTTGCTGTCATTCAAAATTTTCAACCTGCTGTAGTTCAGATCTGAATTAGAATAGCGTGTTTCGATTCGGATAAGTTTCGGACTAATTCGATTGATTACGGACTGAGTTTTGATTGCTTTCCATGAAAATTGTTTAAACCGGTTGTTTTTCGGTGAATATCGGACATTTTGGTTGATTTGTGATAAAGTTTCAGTGTGATTTTAACGAGTTTAAACATGCTTCAGTGACTTTCAGTGATAATTTGAAACTTGTGAAGTGTTCTTCATTCATTTCGAACTGATTCAGTTAAGTTTTGAACTGTTTCGGTTCTGTTCGGTAATTCATAGGTGTATTTCGGACTGATTTGATGCGTGTGGATTGATAGTTGATTTGATTCGAATGTGTTCCGATTGATTTGTGGCTAGTTTCGCCGTTTCGGACTGTTTTCGATTTATTTCAGCGAAGTGTTGGACTGATTTGATTGAGTTTAGATCGGTTTCAGTTGATTTACGATAAGTTTTGATAAAAATCGCTGATGTTTTGAAATCTATCGAACTACTTTCAGTCAAGTTTCGGATTAAATCGGTGTAATCGGATCAGATTTCATTGATTTTCACTGAATTTCGATCTGATTCGGTGAACGTTTAGGTGTGAGATCAGTTCTAAAACTGTGAACTGAACGTTTGTGGTTATGAAGTAATTTGTTGAATCTTAAACTGTTCGATCATTTCTGTTAAATCTGTTGACAAATTTGTGATTGGGTTGGATCATTTGGTCACAAGTAAGTCTATAAACTTTGAGTTGGGCCGATCATATTACAAAGTGTTTGGGCTCCTATTGTGAAGCGGGTTTGATTAGTGGGCCGCTAGATTGTGAATTTCTTGGTTACAAACGTTTAGTGGGGCTCGTGGAAGTTAGAATTTGTGGACTTTGAGCTAAAACAATTGTTGAACCAAGTCATTTGAAGTATACCAACTCGCACGAATTGTTCAAGCTGGTTGAATTCCAGATTGTGTGTAAACTCAGTTCGTTTGAAGATCTGATTTTGTGAACTTTTAAATCCAAAACATGGATTATGAAGAATATTTTGCGTATTTGTATTACGAATCTCAGCAATTCTATCCTGAAAAATTGGAAGAAAAACCAGTTTCAACAGAAGATGTTTCAGAAAAAGCTCCGGTTTTTTATCACTCATCTGATGAAGAGAGTGACAACGATGAAGAGGAAATCCGGAGACTTGAATATTTTAAACAACAACTTTCATCTGAAAATCATAATGGGAAGTTATTTTATGCAGGTAAAATTGAAGAGATAAAAGAAAAACAAGCTGCAAAAAGGAAGAATCAAAATGCAGCAACTGTTAAAGAAGAGGTCAAAGCCGAGAAAGAAGAAAAAACAGCAACAGCTGAAGGACAAATTAAACCTGATGTGAAAAAGCAAGTTGATCAAATTCCAGCTGTCAAGATTGAGAAAGAAGAAGCCGCTGTAAAGATGCCTGGGATGTGCTCGAATTGTGAAAAATCCAGATCAGACAATGTCAAACTCTTGAAAGATGTGGAGAGTTTCACAGTAGAGAACAAAATTTTAAAAGAAAATGAAAAAGAATTTCAAAATAAAATATCGTTTTTAGAAAATGAAAAATTGAAAATTGAAAAAGATTTTAAAAATCAAATAAAAATTTTAGAAAATGAAAAATCTGTTTTCAGTAAAAATAATATTGAAAAACAAAAGGAAATAAATTCTCATCTTGAGAAAATTATCCAACTTGTAAAAGAAGTTGAATGTGCTAAAAATGAAATTAGTGATCTAGAAAAGAAGTTGAACGGTTTTGTGACCTCGTCGTTAATGAAAGATCATATTTGTCAAAAACCGGCCAATGAAAATAAAAACGAAATTCCAATAAGTGACAATGTCACAAATTATGACAAAGTCATAATTGAAGATTGTGATGATAAAGCTGATGATAAAAAAGAGAAAAAGAAAATATTTTTGGAATTAAAAGAAAAATTTAAAGAAACTGTTTTACATTCGACTGAAATAGGTGAATGCTCAAAGCAAAAACCTGTTAAGAAGAATGTAGAACAAAAACAAAATGTTAAAAATTTGAAAAATTTTCAAAACAACAATAAAAGGTCATCAGTTCAGTCATCCAATCGTTATAAAAAACCACAAAAATTTGTAAATCAAAACTCACAAAAAGTTGGTAATAAGTGGTGCAGGTTTGACCACAGTGCTCAAAAGTCAAATCCAGCTTACAAGAGGAGTGTTGATTATTACAAATCAAATCAGTGTTATGATTTGAGTGTTTGGATTGATAGTGGAGATTGGTACGATAACAGGGTGTGTTACAACTGTGGTTTTCAAGGACACATTGCTGTTAACTGCCAGAGACAAAGATTTGAGACAAGAAGATGTTATGGATGCAAAATTAAAGGTCACATTGCCAGAGATTGCCCAATGAGGTCAATGGGAAGATCGAGGGCTGAATCTCAGAAAAAGATGAAGAAACCAGTCAAGGTCGAAGAAAAGCCCAAAGAACCGAAAGTGAAAGAACAGAAAGTGAAACTTTCACAATGGCAGAAAGACAGACTGAGGAAGAAAAGAAAGAAAGCCAGGGAGTATCTTGAAAGGATTTTGTCCTCGGGTACAACAAATAAGAGTGCTGATGAATCGCTTCACTCGACAACAAAGTCAAGTAAACCGAATTCTTCAGATGCAAATCTGAGGACAAAAGAGGAGATAAAAAAGGTTGAAGTGGTTAGCGATGAATTTGTTTCTTCGGAAACAAAGGAGCCACGTTCTGGCGATGAATCTGACTCGTCAAAGTCAGAAGAGCCACAAGTTGAGCTAAAAATTGAAACGTTAGTTCCGCCAATGGATGATATCAACTTTCCACCATTGCGAGCTGAAAATTATAAACAAAAAGTTAACGAAGTTGAAATTTCAAATCAATCTTTTTCTGAAAAGAAAGATTTTGATGTTGAAAAAGCCTTTAACTCCAATGTTCTAAACATTTTTGGAAAAATGGTTGACGGAACAGTCAAAGGGGTAAAAGAATTTTATGAATCAAAAAGGTATGTTCAAAACACCCAAGGACCGTCAGGCTTGGGTGAATCTCTTTAACTGAAAAACCTGACTTGCCGGAACTCCCAGGTTGGTAATTGGGGAGTAGGAATCGGCATCTTTCTTGAGAAATTCACAGGTTGATAACTGTGATATTTCGACTTACAAGTATTTAATCAAGGACATTAAGTTGTACTTGATTTAACTTTCTTTCAAGTGGTATGATTGAACTTACAAGTGTTTTTGAAAACAAAGTGATGAAAACTCCCAGTTTCTACATGTGGTAACCCAAACAAAACTAATTTTCCGGAAAAACCATTTTGATTAAAACAAACTTAAGTGTTTTGAAACCATAATGGGAAAATAGTTTGTTGTCAGGGGGAGTTCTGATTGTTTATGCCAAGTGGATGGCGAATTGAGGCAATTCGATATCAGTTGTCATGTTCTTTGTACAGTTTGTTTTCAAATTTTCCCAGAAAATCAAAATTGAAACATATTTTGATTTTAGGGGGAGTAGAAAAATTTTAGAAATTTTGAAAATTTGAAAATACCAAAAACATTGAAAAATTCAAAATGAGTTTTGTTGTGAAAAAGAGGAAATGATAGTAAATCAGTTGGACTATCACAGCATGCTAAAGAAATGAAATGTCAAATGTGATAAACGGTCTCACTAAAGATGTGACGGTAGGCTCAGCTAGACTAGTAGATTTGCGATAACGATACAAACTTAAATGAAAAAGCCTAGTTCTAGTGGGAAACACGGTTGAAAGCATAGTAGTTAGTTTTATCCTTCTTGATTGTGTGCCTACTCAGTAATCGTTGAATGCTAAAGAGCATAAAAACCGGTCAGTTTGTGAACTTTCACAACTTGCTGAAAAGTCGCTGTGATTGTGCATTTCATTTTGCAAAGATTTAAACTTGTTTTATTTCTTTATTTTGTTTAAGCATTGGACATCCTCTGCGTATACGTGAGTATCGACCTGGATGTTATTGCCTAAACGTTCTGCTTTATTTTCTTTGGTGTTTCGTTTAAGCTTTGGATCACCTCTGCGTATACGGGAGTATCGACCTGGTGGTTAAAGCCTAAACAATTTCAACTTATTTTTTATTTCTTATTTTGTTTAAACATTTGACTTTCTCTGCGTATACGGAAGTATCGACCTGATTGTTAATGTTTAAACATTCTGCTTTGTTTTCGCACAAATCACAGTTGATAAAAGTTTAAAGGCATTACTTGAGTTAGTGTATTGCATGATGAGGGGATATGCTGAGATCGTGGGGTCCATAAGAATTTAGTGAAAAATTAATATATATCTTAACGTATCGGTAAGCATTTTGAAAGTTTTTAGATTGAGCTTAAGAGGACAGTTATATCGTCAATCAACGTGAATCGTTTAGAACTTAAAATGTCTAAAAGCTTAACGGTGTTTGTGATGTGTCTCAAAAACTGATATGATCCTCTTACACAAACTCACAAAAATATGTCTGTATATAGTTTATTTCCCAAAATCCAAAAAGATTTTAGTGTGTTTTAGCATAAAATTTTGAAAAATTCAAAAAGATTTTCGACAACTGATGTTGGAGAGCTGATATTCAAAATCCCAAGTGCTAAACATGATGAACAACAAGGTTGGGAGAGTGTGTTTGTAATGAATAGTGAAGATAAAATTTGAGAATGTTTCAAGTAATTTCTACCCAAAACGTAAAGATTTCGATTTTAATTTCTGGGTAAAGAATGTGCAGGAAGCTAAATTGAAAGGGGAGCAAGATTAAACGTCAAATCTTAGAATTTCGAGGCATCATTCAAGGGGGAGACTGCGGTTTCACTTGAAGATGTTATCCAAGGCAGTTCAAGACTAAACATCACAGATTTCTAGCTATGTCCAAGGGGGAGATTGTTAGTGCACTATTTGTGTGGCCATAGATAGAAATCTAAATGTACATGTAAAGTCTAGTGTCTTGAGTCTGTAAAATACCGGACAGAGGTTTCGCTAGGTGTCATTAGGTAATATTAGGACAGTATACGGTACGGCACTATGTGAAGAAACTGAGCAAGATCCAAAGTGATGTCATCATTACATAATGATGACATCATACAAAATATCATGGAATGTTGGATTTCGCTTGAAATGCATGCTCACAAGGATATTGATTTCGCTCAAAACACCTGGAAGTTGATTTCGCTTTTATGGAAAGCATTGACCAACTATAAATATATTCAAACGGTATTATAAGCGAAATCAGGAGTGAAGAAGATAGCAATCAGAGAACAACCTCATTTCGAATGAACATAACTTCTTCAAGTTTCATCAGATCTTCATCAAGAACACTCCGATTACGTCACGTTGATTAGATTTCGAGTGTGTAGTGTGTAGATCGAGTCGAAACTCTGTCCGGTTGTCGTCGTTATGTAATAAACGTTGTTTAATTACGTCTTCGCGCACGATTACGGTTCGATTTAACGGATTCCGCACGTTAAATCGAATCCACCGCAGATCTAGTGATCGTTTACGATCCGATCCTGTACTCACACATACCCTAAATATCCTTTACATAGCTTAGAAATAGGCTTTGAGGGGTTCAGTATGCGAAAACAAACTTTTTGATCAACCAGGGACTAAAAGCGTCAAAAAGTGCATAAGTTTGCATTTTCGCGCTTATCTTACGTTTTGAACATATCTGGAGATCCAAAAAATTTTGTAATCATTAAAATATTTTATTTTAGTGATTGGAATGCAAAAATACCATTCGTCGCGCAATTTGGATCGTTTTCGCGTCCGTTCGAGTTTTCGTCGTAATTAACCGAACAACGCAACCGTACGACCAAACGAACCGACATCTGAGATGTTTTTGAGCATATTTCATGTTCCCTATACTTTAACTTCATTGTAGAGCCTTGAAATGGGGTTAACGGGGCTTAAATGTGTGAAAAATGCATCAAAAACAAAGTTTTGGACTTGCAGGGACTAAAACTGACAATCTGTGAAACTAGTCTAGGAGGGGCGCGTAAGAACTTGTCTGGGTCTACGCGGCCCATGACAACATGCTAGATTGAAACATTGAACTTGGCCGTTTGATCTGGTTTTGATGGTTTTGATCATTGATTTGGAATACCATTTGATGGTTTTCAAGTTCCCATAGTATTATAAACTATGGGTAACACTTGGATGGCTAGGATTAAAGCACGAATTACGAGAAACGATCCTAACGGTTCTTCGAAATCTATAAATACCCACTTGGTTTTCAAGCATTCCTCACATTTGTTCTCATTTCTGCTCTAAGTTGAAGCTCTCAAGCTTCATACCTGAGCAATTTGAGTTCAAATCTTCAAGGCTTGGACCTTTTGTAAGTTTCTTTCATACTTTTATGAATTTTAAGCATGAAAGTCAAACAGTGTTTGACTTTCTGCTTTAACCAGCCTTTGGTCAACACAAATTTCGTTTGAACTTTGCAACATGAGCGTAATCACGATGGTTATAGTCCCTTGTGACTATACCTACTGATTACCACGTTGATTAGTCGAAGTGACGAGTCAAAGTTTCGGTCAAAATGCCGTTTATGCGCATTTTGAGATGAAACTATCCTTGGGTATCAAAACACTTTGTTTTGATATCAAAACCTATTTTCTAACTTAGTTAAACATGTTTTAACATGTTTAACTCGTCACTTTTAGTCTAGTGGTTGTTTAGGGTCGTAAGATAAGCGGTCTTAACAACCGCTTAGGCTTTTAAACCCGACCCATTTGGTCGATCGTTAGGATCCGACCAAGCATATATGGTGACCATAGTTATATAGGGAATAACCTTCCGAGGTTATACCTTATGGTCACTTAGTTTAATTAGTTGTATGATAGGTAGTTTATATGCCTTAGGTAAATGACCAAAATGCCATTTTCATGCATAATTGGATTTTAAGCATATGTAACTTAACTTTTGTCACTTAAACTGATTATGCAACATATTTAAACATGTTTAGGCATATAATACTTGTCATAGGACTAGTTAGGCGTCTCGAACGCGCATTTGCGCGAACGACGCGTTAAAGTAGCATAAGCTACCTTAATGGGTCGCAGCGGGTCGTAAGCACTTAGGATAGGTTCTGATTTAGAATGTGGGTTTTGTTAAACCATATCACATGAGTTCCAATACTCATTTGGTTTACAAGACCTCATTCTACCCGATCTTCCGATTTAGGTATCGATTTATTAACTTAGTGATTCGATACTAGGTGCCACTTGATTCCTTGATTGCACGAGCTTGTTAGTTCACTTTAATCGAGGATACCTAGCAATTCAATGTGAGTACATAGTTCCCCTCTTTTACCGTTTTTGACTATTTTGGGGTGATTCATATGTGCTAAACGATTTCGAGCTTTCTAAACAAATGCTATGGTTTATACTAAACACAACAATTTCAATTATATGAACTATTGAACCACTGGAACTACGTGAACTATTGAACCACTGGAACTATTGAACTATTGAACCACTGGAACTACTGATCTATGCGAATTATTTGAACTATTTGAACCATTGGAACTATTTGATCTATGTGAACTACTTGACCTATTTGAACCATTGGAACTATTTGATTTATGTGAACTACTTGAATTATTTGAACAATTGGAACTACTTGAACTATCAAACGATTGGGTTATGGTAAGTGATTAGGTAACAGGGCGGGTGTAATGTGATAAAAGCATGGTGGATACGCCGCTGGTACTTCCTATATATAAGTGCTTTTAACACATTACATACCGTTGCGTTATCTAGATCACTTGGTCGAATGTTTTCAAAACGAAGTTACACCACAAGTTTTTCTTAACGATATAAACCATACGAGTTTTATTACAAAAATGATTTACGATTTAGGTTACATAAACAAATGTTTTGGGTTAAGATTCATGGCTACGAGATTTTATAAAACTATAACCAACTTGTTTTGAGTTGGTTAATCATATTACAATACCAAACACTTTTCAAACAAGGTTTTCAACTATCAACTTTTGTAGTCTAACAAGGTATTTGTAACACCCCGTGTTTTCGAGAAGTCAAAGTTAAGTCAAGGTCAAAGTCAACGACCGATTTCGCGCAACCGATTAATAATAGAATTCTTTTATTTTAGCTATTATGTGGAGTAAGTGTCTATAACTACAATAAATCGACGTGTGTTATTCGCAACCTAATCGACCTACGACTGTGAACTATAGGAAGTAACAATGCGATAAAGTTAACTAAACGACGATCAAACTATGCTAATCAAATCGAATCGAATCGAATCGCAACTCGAACTACGCTCTTTGGTTGTCGTTACATGTGTGTGTGCCTTACGTGTTACTTGTGCATGTTTAATTTATGTTATATGTGGTAATTAATCGAAACTCGAAATGCAATCGAACTCAATCGACAATCGAACTATGATAATTAGTGGAGAAGGGATAGTGCGAGATATGAGTGGTTGGGATTAAAAGTAATTTAACTTGGAAACCCTATCGTATTGAACCGCTCGTAACCGAAATCGAAATATCAAAAATCGTCGCACCGAACACTCGAGACGTGCAGCTGATCGATCAGGCTACCAGCCGATCGAACAGCCAGCCGATCGGACTGCTGTCCGATCGGACAGGCTGTCCGATCGAGCTGCCTGGCCGATCGGCTATCACTTTCCTCATATGGCATCCTATAAATACCCCTGTCATTGTCATCCTTTCCACTTTTGGAAACCTCTGTCCGACCAGCACGCTTAGCTCATCCTTTTCTCAGATTTCTCTCGATTCCGGTAAGATTTCGTCCTAAATCTTGTACTTTCTTGATCTACACGCACTCCTACACCATTCTATCTTTCAAATCTTAACTTTTAACCGTGAAATCATCAAGATTCAAGTGTTCTAGGGTGATGTCATCATGGGTTCTTGAAGAACTTCATGTTTTGGCCTCAATCCACCAAGAATAACTTGGATCTAGCCGATTTCCACATAAACAAACAAAGATCTTTCATAGATCTAAACATATACATGGCGAAAAGGACTGAAATATGGATTTTCCAACTTTCTTTCAACTCTTTTTCACTCAATGCCTTCAAACCGATAGAAACGGAGCCTGTGTCGGCTTACAAATCACTCCGGTGGTTGCATGTCTCAAGACCCGGATTCTATCCACGAGGTTAACCGATTTCAAGTTAAACGTTAAATTCCGTTCCGAACAGTTCACCGGCCGGATTTGGGTGATTCCTGTCCGACCAGGGGAACCAAGTAAGAACGAGGGATCTATGGTTCGACTCGTTGTCAAAATACCTCAATATAACGACAAACAATCAGAACAACCAAGTGTTAGACGAATAGGCTGATCAGGTCAGGGTGCTGACCGATCGGACTGCTGTCCGAACGGACAGCCAGCCGATCGGACAGTCAGCCGATCGACTGGCCAACCGATCGGTTAACACATGGTCCCACACTTAATCAATTTATTTTGAAGACTAGTATTGAACGAACTATTGTTCGATCAGACTACTGACCGATCGGATTACTCTTCGGATCATGAGATACTATACTTCAACACTTAATCGCTTTTTCAACATGTTCGATGCACTAGGAGTGCCACCCGATCGAACAGCCGTCCGATCAGGTGACACCCTGCTGAGAACTTGTCTTGCTAAAAATGCCTAACCGATCGGGTTGCCGGCCGATCGAACAGCCATTCGATCGACCGACCTGAAGGGTAAGGATACTTCAATGTTTTCAAAATACTACAATGAAAACTTCAAAAGACAAGCCATCATACACAAACACATCCTTCTCAAAGGAAGAAACAATCCACCCGAACAACCATCCGATCGGCCTACCGACCGACCGGACAGCGGTCCGAACGGACTGTCAACCGAACGGTCAGCCGTCCAATCGAACTACCGTCCGATCGACCAGCTGTCCGACTCTCCAACACTTGTTTCTCCGTTTTACGCGTCGCTTATTATTATGTTATCAAACTATTCAGGCTAACTTTACTCGCCAAGCGCTCCCTTCAATCCATCAACCGCTGTGAGTATACTCGATCCCTTTTGCTTTATGCACCTTTGGGTGTTACATACGTTACAACTATTCCAATCACATCAAACACACTACTCAATACTATTTGAACGCTAACCGTTAATGCATGTATTACGTGGCTTATGAATGCTTGTTTGTTATGTTTACACATGGAATGCTGTCTACCTGCCTTAGCAACGATAGTACTATAGTTTGGACTCAGCACCCGTTCGCAGGGGTTGTTAAGGACAATCACTTGCATGATTACGGTGGTGATCATGTATTGCGAACTGCATTTGGCAGTCAACCCGCAGTCATTGGTATCGATGGATCTATGTCGATAACTAACGTGCTTCATTTCACTATGTGTACGTGCTGGTTATACGTAAACGAATTCGAACTTTATATGATATTATCAAACTTGTATGCTCACCTTTACATTATATGTATTGACTTTATTTTAACGTATGTGACAGGCGCTTAGGATGCACATCTGGTAGGAAATTTGAGCTAGAATAAAGCTTTAGAGCCCAACAAATAGTTGTCTGTAGTAATTGAATCAAGGGTCTCTAGAAGCAGATAAACAATTGCTCTATTTAAATCTGAGTTGTCGGAACAGAATGATTTGCCTAGACTTTATCTGTAATAATTTGTTTACTGTTTGAGACATGGTATGGGACATGTTATTTTAAATTGAATAGTAATGATAATTGTTATGGAAACTTCTGGACAATCTGTTTCGTTCAGTGCCATGCCCCGATGTTTCCGCCATCGGTTGGGGTGTGACAGATTGGTATCAAAGCCATAACTATAGGGAATTAGGCAAGACACGACCTAGTCCGGGTCGATGTCTCAGAAACCTAGTCTATAGTTAGGAACCAACAGACCAACTTGTGCATATCCGGTAGGGATTATGTACGAGCTTATCTCTCGATATTTTCGATTATGCTACACTATCACTGCACTCGAATTTTCAATTATGAATAGGCGATAAAGTCGAGACTAGGTGTGAAAACCGCAAACTCTCGACTAAAGCCGCTTAAACGATCCGCATTTATCTACAAACAAGGAGAATTATGCCAAATTAGGAGTGAAATCCATATTTTGATGAATAATCTCCTTTATTTTATTAAAACAGGGACAAAGTTGTTAAGCTAGGGGTGGAACCCTAACCTTGACTACTCGTTCCACTCATTTTACAAAACTCTCACCAAAGTCTCGATGGACTCCAACGACCTAAAGTCACGATGTGACTAACGGGATGCATGCCCAATGCCCAAGAATCGAGGCAAAGGCACTGCCCGGTAGGTCGAACGTGTACAACAAGTCCTTGAGAATAGTCGAAACACTTTGGTTAGTCAATGTCTAATAGCCGCAGACGATCTATTTCTCGATTTTCATGTGTTTGAATTATGAGCCCGCAACTGCTGACTCTGATGATTTGTTGATTTTATGTGCTTGTATGTATGTTTACTTGTTTAGATGTTTAAATTTTAGAGATTTACTCTATTTTTGCTTTCAATCGACACACACGACTCGCACTGCATCTCTATCTCAATACGCTGACAAATCGCTGAACTATAGACGGCCTTATACTACGTTATACGCTTATACTACACGACTCGAAATACTAAACGCGAACGCTATATTCGAACACTCGCGAACTGTGAATGATAGGTTTCTGTATTCGGAGGCAGTCAGAATGCTCTACGTGTCCTTATATGCTCCTATATGCCTCTTATGACTACATGGTTAGGTGTTTTGTGACTCTGTGCTCTATATGCTTACGTGACCGTGTGAATCTGTGCTTATATGAATCTGTGACTGATTGACTATCTGTTTATGCGCCTACGTAATTGTATGTGTTCCTGAGATTTAGTGAACGTTAGATGTGTGAGGTGAGATTCGAATACGTTGTGTTGAGTCCTGTGACGATGTCTATTGCAGACAATGTCATCTGGATCCCGTCACACACTTTCTCGTCAAGAGAAGAGAGACAAACGCCTTGCTGCTATCATCGCCAAGCAGGTAGCAAAAGCCGTAAGTGATGTCTACGAGAACGTCAGCAAGTCATCCGAGGAGTCGAGAATCGAAGAACCTAAAGCTGCTACCAAGACTACTTTCAATTTCAAGCAATTCACGTCTTGTGGGCCAAAGGAATTCACTGGCGAGGAAGGTCCTACTGCACTATTCCAATGGTTTGATTCCATTGAGGTCACTCTACGACAAAGTGGTTGCCCCGATGACCTCCGAACTCTGAATGCTACTGGCGTTTTCCAGTCCCGTGCACTAGACTGGTGGACGGCTGAGAGGAACAAGCGAGGGAACGATTCAGCCTACGGTCTGTCGTGGGACGAGCTCAAGGAAGTCATGCTGGAAGAATTATGCCCTCCTCATGAACGCCAAAAGTTAGAAGATGAATTCTGGCACATACAGCAGAAGGAAGGTGACAACGCTGCTCTCACTGCTCGCTTCAAACAGCTCAGCATCATCTGTCCCCATCAAGTCAAGACTCCGGAGATCACAATCAAGAAGTATATCCGAGCTTTGCCCGACTGCGTTGCAGATTTCGTGCAAGCGGCTAAGACTAAGACGATCGAAGAGACTTACCTACTGGCCGCCGAAATCAACGACAAGAGGGTCAAGGCTGGTGTCTGGGATAAAACTTCAAAGCACCTGCATCAAGCTACTACCGCCGCACCAACTGCTGAAACCACCACCTCATCGAGCAACAAGAGGAAGAACAAGAGAAAGAACAGCTCCAGCAACAAGAACTGTGCGATCACTACTGCACCGATTCAAACTGTACCAGCCCAACAGCGTTAAGTAGCGGCGCCTGTGGCTAATGCACCGCCTGCAAAGCGTGCATACACTGGGCCACACCCGCTTTGCCCTACTTGTAGCTACCACCACCCGACTACCATTGCTTGCCGTTTCTGTGCTCATTGCAATATGTACGGCCATTTCACAACCAACTGCCGTGCTCGACAAGCTCCTGCTCATCAAGCTCTACTCACCGCCCCTCAGGGTCAACAAGCTCCTCCGGCACCCGCGGTCAACGCCAGAGCCTGCTTCGCATGTGGAGATCCTAACCATTTCGCTAACATGTGCGCAAACAGGGTTGTGAAACAAGAGCCCCAGCAGCAGCAACCTCAGCACCAGCAACAACAGCAGCAGCAGCAACAACAGGCCGCACGCGCCAGAACTTTCAACATCAACGTGTGTCAAGCCCAGGCCGACAACAACGTGGTCAATGGTATGTTCCTTGTGAATGGTATTTATGCTTCATGTTTGTTTGATACTGGAGCCGATAATTGCTTTGTGTCGTTCGAATTCGAGAAACTCCTTAGTCGTAAGCGCTCTCATCTCCCCTCAACGTTTAAAGTCGAAGTCGCTACCGGAAGAACTGTCACCGTTAATTCTGTTCTTCGTGATTGTACTCTTGAGCTCAACAATCACATCTTTCCAATCGACCTTATTCCGATGCAACTCGGAAGTTTTGATGTCATAGTAGGCATGGACTTTCTTCGCGAAAAACATGCTGAAGTTGTGTGCTTCGATAAAATGATTCGATTCTCGCTCGCGAATGGTGATTTATTGTGTGTCTACAGTGAAACTACTTCGAAAGGTCTCAAGCTCATGTCTTGTGTCCAAGCTAGCAAGTATCTCCGCAAGGAATACAGAGCTTTCTTGGCTAACATTGTAGTAGCGGAGAAGGAAAAGAAAGAGAAGAAGGAAGTGAAAGACGTTCCTGTGGTTCGAGAATTTCCTAATGTTTTTCCAGAAGATCTTCCCGGATTACCGTCAAGTCGTGATATCGACTTTCGTATCGACCTTATTCCTGGAGCCAACCCTATTGCCAAAGCTCCCTACCGACTCGCGCCATCCGAAATGCGTGAACTTTCAACCCAACTCCAGGAATTACTTGAGAAAGACTTCATTCGCCCGAGCACCTCTCCTTGGGGCGCGCCGGTCCTTTTCATCAAAAAGAAGGATGGGTCGTTCCGGATGTGCATCGACTATCGGGAATTGAATAAGTTAACTATCAAGAACCGCTATCCCCTACCTCGCATCGATGATTTGTTTGACCAACTACAAGGTGCTACGTGTTTCTCGAAGATCGATCTACGCTCAGGCTATCACCAGCTGCGTATTCAAGAAGAGGATATACCTAAAACCGCTTTTCGCACTCGCTACGGCCACTACGAATTCGTTGTTATGCCCTTTGGTTTAACCAACGCACCCGCGGTTTTCATGGATCTGATGAATCGCGTGTGTAAGCCATATCTGGACCGTTTCATCATCGTTTTTAGCGACGATGTCTTGATCTATTCCAAGTCGAAAACCGAACACGCGCAACATCTACGTTTGGTTCTCGAGCTACTCCAGGGGAATCAACTCTACGCCAAGTTCTCCAAGTGTGAATTCTGGTTGGGGGAGGTTCAATTTCTGGGTCACGTTGTTAATAGTCAAGGTATTCATGTCGATCCCGCGAAGATTGAAGCCGTTAAGAGCTGGATTACACCTAAGAACCCATCTGAAGTCCGTTCTTTTCTTGGACTGGCGGGCTATTACCGACGATTTATCGAAGGATTCTCAAAGATCGCTGTACCACTTACCGCTCTCACGCATAAAGACAAACCTTTTGTTTGGGGAACCAAACAGGAGTCTGCTTTCAAAACCCTAAAACACATGCTTTGCAATGCTCCCGTTCTCACATTGCCCGACGGAAACAATGATTTCATTGTCTATTGTGATGCTTCCAACCTTGGTCTTGGTTGTGTCCTTATGCAGCGGGACAAGGTTATAGCTTACGCATCTCGTCATCTCAAAATCCACGAGAAGAACTATACAACCCATGACCTCGAGCTAGGCGCAGTTGTTTTTGCGTTAAAGATTTGGCGACACTACCTGTATGGTACCAAGTGTACGATCTTCACCGATCATAGGAGCCTACAACATATCTTTAATCAGAAGGAACTTAATATGCGTCAACGCCGATGGGTAGAACTTCTCAACGATTATGACTGTGAGATTCGTTATCACCCAGGCAAAGAAAATGTTGTTGCTGACGCACTCAGCAGACGGAGCTATCTGCTTAGCACTCGTAATGTTCAAGCCCAATACAATCTCGAATCCCTCATCCGCGAAGCTCAGCACGCGTGTTTTAATGAACGCACTCTGAAGAAAGAAAGAATCTACCACGATGGAGCCCAGCTTGTGAGCAAGTCGAATGGGATATTCCACTTTCTGGACCGAATTTGGATCCCTAAACGGACCAATTTGCGACAGATTCTGATGGACGAAGCCCACAAATCCCGCTATTCTATCCATCCCGATGCCGACAAAATGTACCAGGACCTTCGTTACAAGTACTGGTGGCCGGGCATGAAAAGGGATATTGCTCTCTATGTTGGAAAATGCCTGACCTGTGCGAGAGTCAAGGCTGAACATCAAAGACCCTCTGGCTTACTCGAACAACCACCGATCCCCATGTGGAAGTGGGAGAGTATAGCTATGGACTTTATAACAAAGTTACCACACATGTCATCAGGTCACGACAGCATTTGGGTTGTGGTTGACCGTTTGACTAAATCAGCTCACTTTTTGCCAATACGGGAAGACTACAAGGTAGAACGATTAGCCCGAATCTACACCAATGAGATCATTTGTAATCATGGGATGCCTCGTGATATCATCTCTGATCGTGACGCTCGGTTTACCTCGCGACTGTGGGAGATGTTTCAAACGGCACTCGGTACATCGCTCAATCTAAGTACCGCTTTCCACCCCCAAACCGATGGTCAGACTGAAAGAACGATTCGTACTCTTGAAGACATGCTCCGTTCGTGCGTCATAGACTTCGGTGGTAATTGGGATAAATACCTGCCGTTAGTCGAATTCTCGTATAACAACAGCTTTTCTAGCACATGTCACCGAGGAGAAAGGCAAGAGCAAGAGTATTCAGGATATTCCAATTGTTCGGGATTATCCAGAGGTGTTTCCTGATGAACTGCCTGGTTTGCCTCCAGTTCGTCAAGTCGAATTTCATATTGACCTTGTACCCAATGCCAACCCGATCGCGAAAGCACCTTATCGTCTTGCACCGTCAGAGATGCAAGAGTTATCGAAACAGCTTCAAGAGTTATTTGATAAAGGATTCATTCGTCCGAGTTATTCACCTTGGGGAGCTCCTGTCCTCTTCGTGAAAAAGAAAGATGGGTCTTTTCGAATGTGTATCGATTATCGTGAGCTTAATAAGCTTACCATCAAGAATCGATATCCCCTACCTCGAATTGATGATCTCTTTGACCAGCTGCAAGGTGCTTCGTGTTTTTCTAAGATCGATCTGCGTTCTGGGTATCATCAACTTCGTGTTCTCGAAGAAGATATTCCCAAAACTGCTTTCCGCACGAGATATGGGCATTACGAGTTCACTGTCATGCCTTTTGGTTTGACGAATGCCCCAGCTATCTTTATGGACTTAATGAATAGGGTCTGTAAACCTTATTTAGACAAGTTCATTATTGTGTTCATCGACGATATTCTCATTTATTCTAAGACTCGAGCCGATCACGAGCAACACCTTCGCTTAACGTTGGAACTCCTTAAGAAGGATCAACTTTTCGCTAAATTCTCCAAGTGTGAATTCTGGCTTAAAGAAGTTCAGTTTCTAGGTCATATAGTCAACGAGCAGGGTATTCATGTGGATCCATCCAAGATTGTTGCTATTAAGGATTGGAGTACGCCGACGACACCTACAGAGATTCGATCTTTTCTTGGTCTTGCTGGTTATTATCGTCGATTCATTTCTAATTTCTCAAAGATTGCGGTTCCACTCACTGCTTTGACTCAGAAGAATAAGCCTTTTGAGTAGGGACCCAAGCAAGAAGAAGCGTTCCAAACGCTGAAGCAGAAGTTATGTAATGCTCCTGTTCTATCTCTGCCTGAGGGTAGCGATGATTTCGTTGTCTATTGCGATGCGTCCAACTTAGGCCTTGGTTGCGTCCTCATGCAACGAGGTAAGGTTATAGCATATGCATCTAGACAATTGAAAGTTCACGAGAAGAACTATACGACTCATGATCTTGAGTTAGGAGCTGTGGTTTTCGCGCTTAAAATCTGGAGACACTACCTCTATGGAATGAAGTGTGTGGTTTTCACAGACCACAAAAGTCTCCAGCATATTCTTAATCAGAAAGAGCTGAACATGAGGCAACGACGTTGGGTTGAACTCTTGAACGATTACGATTGCGAGATTCGCTACCATCCTGGTAAGGCGAATGTCGTAGCCGTTGCGCTTAGTCGAAAGGAGCGAGTCAAGCTTCATTCTGTTCGAACTCTATCTGATCTCCAAACCCGTGTTCTTCAAACTCAGCAATTTTGTTTTTCACAAAATTTGATGGGTAAGGAATTACCACATCAGCTTGAGCTTAAACTCGAAGCGAAGGACGATGGTTTACTCTACTTCAAGGATCATTTGTGGGTTCCGAAACAAGACGATCTTCGCACCCTAGTGATGGACGAATCTCACAAGTCTCGATATTCTATCCATCCTGGTGCTGATAAAATGTACAAGGATCTTCGTACTCAGTACTGATGGCCTGGTATGAAGAAGGATGTTGCCTTGTATGTATCAAAATGCCTAACTTGTCTCAAAGTCAAGGCTGAACATCAACGACCTTCTGGTTTGCTTGTACAACCAGATATACCGGTTTGGAAGTGGGAGAACATTGCGATGGATCTCATCACTAAGTTACCGCGTACGTCTAAAGGTCACGATGCTATTTGGGTTGTTATCGATCGACTAACGAAATCAGCTCATTTTATTCCGATTCGCGAGGATCTATATGCTGATAAACTTGCAAAGATTTATGTTGATGAGATAGTATCTCGACATGGTGTTCCTTTGGATATCATTTCTGATCGTGATGCTCGATTTTCATCTCATTTCTGGAAGACCATGCAATCTGCTTTGGGAACCCAACTGAATCTAAGCACTGCTTATCATCCCCAAACAGATGGTCAATCTGAAAGGACGATTCAAACTTTGGAGGATATGCTTAAAGCATGCGTGATAGACTTTGGTGGTAATTGGGATTCTCATCTGCCATTGATCGAGTTCTCTTACAACAATAGTTATCATGCTAGCATTAAAATGGCACCATTCGAAGCTCTCTACGGTCGAAAATGTTGTTCACCTGTCTGTTGGAACGAGACCGGTGAAGCTCAGCTTACTGGACTTGAGCTCGTTCTGGAAACAACAGACAAAATCAAGAAAATTCGCGATAATCTTGTGACTGCTAGATGCCGTCAAAAGAGTTATGCGGATTTACGACACAAGCCCTTAGAATTTCAAGTCAGAGACCGTATCCTACTCAATGTGTCACCTTGGAAGGGAGTGGTGAGATTTGGAAGGAAAGGAAAACTTGCACCTCGATATGTGGGACCATTTAAGATTGTGGAAAGAATTGGGAAGGTTGCCTATCGACTAGAGCTACCTCCAGAGCTTGGAAATATTCACCCGACTTTTCACGTGTCCAATTTGTGAAAGTGTTTAGCTGACGCTGATCTTCACATTCCTCTCGACGAGATCCGAATCGATGAAACGATGCACTTTGTCGAGAAACCAGTGGAGATCGTGGACCGTACTTTCAAACAGTTGAAGAACAAACGGATTCATTTGGTTAAAGTTCGTTGGGAGTCCAAACGTGGCCCAGAGTTTACTTGGGAACGTGAGGACCAAATGAAGGCAAAATATCCGCATTTGTTTTCACAAGCTTCCTCTAAATAAAATTTCGGGACGAAATTTCCTGAAGTAGGGGAGACTGTGACAACTGTACTCTGTAATCGATGTACGATGTAAAACAATGATGATTATTAATAAAACAATGTGATTTGGTGTTACTATATGTGTTTTGATGTTATTATTTGTGTATTTGTGTTTGATGAATTTTCAATTAGATTCGACTCCAATTTCAAGCTTTAAATCGCTTTCTGGAAGGTTATACGCAAACTGGTGCGTAAACGCAGTCAGTATAATGCGACAAACACTCTGGAATAGTGACATAGGCATAACATACCTTAAATAACCTCCACATAACTTAGAAATAAGTTTTGAATGGTTTGGTGTGTTGAAATCAACTTTGTTCGATCGCAGGGACTATTTATGTCAAACTGCAAAACTATACTGATTTGTATAGTAACGAACACTCCGGAACTAGATCATAAGTTAAACATACCCTAAATATCCTTTACATAGCTTAGAAATAGGCTTTGAGGGGTTCGGTATGCTAAAACAAACTTTATTGGTCATTCAGGGACTAAAAGCGTCAAAAAGTGCACAAGTTTGCATTTTCGCGCATATCTTACGTTCTGAATACATCCGGACATCCAAAAACTTATGTAATCATTAAAATATTTTATTTTAGTGATTGGCATGATAAAATTCCATTCGTCGCTTAATATGGATCGTTTTTGCGTTCGTTACGACTTCCGTCGTAATTAACCGAACAACGCAACCGTACGACCAAACGAGCCGACATCCGAGATATTTTTGAGCATTTTTTAAGTTCCCTATACTTTAACTTCATTTTAGAGCCTTGAAATGAGGTTAACGGGGCTTAAACGTGTCAAAATGAGCCGAAATCCAAGTTTCTGAAGTGCAGGGACCTGTTTTGACAATCTGCCAAAGATGGCCCAGGCGGGGCGCGTAAGCCCAAGCCACATATTACACGGGCCGTGTGGCCTTGCCAGACAGAAAGTTCAGAAACAGCATTCTGGGCTAAATTCAGGGGTTTTAATGTAATATTTGCAATACCTGGAGCTGGTTTTCGACTCCCATGGTATTCTAATACCATCAACCCACATGTATGGCCAAGATTACTCCCTCAAACCACTTGGAATCATCCTATTGATCCTAACTTACTATAAATAGCAACCCCCATTTCACTCCATTCTCACACTTGATCTGAAATCAGCTCTAAGTTGGGGTGCTTGCACTTCATACCTTGGCTATTTTAGATCAAACATCCTTCTTGGACCCTTTGTAAGTCCTCTTCTTGCTTGTTCTTGTATTTCAAGCATGAAAGTCAACAAGTTTGACTTTTAGCTTTGACCAGCCAATGGTCAACACAAAGTTCCATTGAACTTTGCAACGTGAGCGTAATCACGATGGTTATAGTCCCTTGTGACTATACCTACTGATTACCACGTTGACTAGGTGTAGTGACGAGTCGTAGTTTCGGCCAAAATGCGTGTTTATGCGTATTTTGTAACCAAACTACTCTAGGGTATCAAAACCGTTTGTTTTGATATCAAAACCTGTTTTCTAACTTAACTAAACATGTTCTAGCATGTTTAGCTCGTCACTTTTAGTTTAGTGCTTGTGTAGAGTCGTAAGTCAAGCGGACTAAACATCCGCTTAGACTTTCGAACTCGAACCGTTTGGTCGATCTTTAGGATCCAGCCAAACATGTTTAGTGACCATAGTTGCATAGGGAATAACCTTCCGAG
Organism: Helianthus tuberosus; assembly: GCA_030545235.1. Taxonomy (NCBI): domain Eukaryota; kingdom Viridiplantae; phylum Streptophyta; class Magnoliopsida; order Asterales; family Asteraceae; genus Helianthus; species Helianthus tuberosus. Next base: position 33,653,866 of record CM060392.1, read on the forward strand.
GTTATACCTTATGGTCACTTAGGTTTAATTAGTTGTATGATAAGTAGTCTATATGCCTTAGGTAAATGACCAAAATGCCCTTTTCATGCATAATTGGTAATTAAGCATATGTAACATAAACTTTTGTCACGTAACTGATTATACAACATATTTAAACATGTTTAGGCATATAACACTTGTCATAGGACTAGTTAGACGTCTCGAATGCGCTTTTGCGCGCACGACGCGTTAAAGTAGCGTAAGCTACCTTAATGGGTCGCAACGGGTCGAAAGCACTTAGGTTAGGTTCCGATTTAGGATGTAGGCTTTGTTAAACCATATCACATGAGTTCCAACACTCATTTGGTTTACAAGACCTCATTCTGTCCGATCTTCCGATTTAGGCGTCTAATGTTTGACTATTGATTCGATTACTAGGTGCTGTTTGATTTCTCTGGTTTGCTCGAGTTTGTTGAAGTTCTATTGATTAAGGATACTTTGCACTCCAAGTGAGTACATAGTTCCCCTATTTTACTGTTTTCAATTGTTTTGGGGTGATTCATATGTGCTAAATGTTTTCAAGGTTTTAACGATGGTTTTCAAAACGATTTTCGATATTATAACAATGGTTTCAAAAATGATTAAAATGGTTTATATTAAATTAATAACGATTTCGATATAGTAAACAAACTTGTTGGTTGTATTTACATAACGAATAATATCCATTAGTTTTGGCCGAACCGACCAGTATTAGGTTATGGTACCATAGGATCTGACAAATCCCATTATCGTACTGCACCCATGGTTATGTGTGGGTTAGGTGGGTAATGACTGAATCTGAATGTTAATTTACCCTTTGGTGGTTTATTAATGCGAGAGCGAGATAGTCGAGTCACGAAGGTTTGAATGTTATTAGCGAGGCGACCACAAATAGTTTTCACACTTAAAACGAGGATGATTTAAACGATTTAAACGAATTAACGATTTGGGAACGATTCATACGAGATTAAACGAGTTGGATAAATGATTGGTTTTTGGTTAAGTGTTTAGATAACGGGACGGGTGTAATGTGGTGAAAACATGGTAGATACGCCGCTGGTACTTCTTATATATAAGTGTTTTCAACATATTACATACCGTGGCGTTATTTAGTTCACTTGGGTAAACGAATTTTGGAACGATGTCACATAAACGAGGTTTTCGAAATGATATAAACCTTACGAGTTTTATTAACGAGATTTATTAACGAGTTTTATTAACGATTTAATACGAGATGTTTTACAATTTGCTTTACTAAAACAAATGTTTTTGGGTTAAGAATCATGGCTACGAGGTTTTATAAACTATAACCCGCTTGATTTGAGTTGGTTAATTAAGTTGCAATATTATACTCTTTTCAAAACAAGGTTTTTAATAAAGTATTGCAACATTTAAACTAGCCATGAATCCGACACTCCTATAAAACCAATGTACTCGCCAGCATTTCTTTGCTGACTTTGTTTTCACATATGTTTCAGGTGTTGATGCTTGATGATGATTACTGGATGCATGAGTCACATAGGATCTGGACGAGGCCTTAGTGACATAATAACAATATTAGTCGATATGTAACTTGTTTGTTTGTGTTAAGACAATGTTAATGTTTAATATTATCAAAAAAACGAAACACTTTTTGAATCCATGGTTATGAAACGATAATTCTGCCACGACACTCCTCGACGTTTCCGCCGCGGTTTTGTTGTTTTAACGCGGTCGGGGTGTGACATTGGGATTAAAAGTAATTTGACTAGGAAACCCTATCGTATCGAACCGCTCGCAACCGAAATCGAAATATCAAAAATCGTCGCACCGAACACTCGAGACGTGCAGCTGATCGATCAGGCTACCAGCCGATCGAACAGCCAGTCGATCGGACTGCTGTCCGATCGGACAGGCTGTCAGATCGAGCTGCCTGGCCGATCGGCCAGCACTTTCCTCATATGGCATCCTATAAATACCCCTGTCATTATCATCCTTTCCACTTTTGGAAACCTCTGTCCGACCAGCACGCTTAGCTCATCCTTTTCTCAGATTTCTCTCGATTCCGGTAAGATTTCGTCCTAAATCTTGTACTTTCTTGATCTACACGCACTCCTACACCTTTCTATCTTTCAAATATTAACTTTTAACCGTGAAATCATCAAGATTCAAGTGTTCTAGGGTGATGTTATCATGGGTTCTTGAAGAACTTCATGTTTTCGCCTCAATCCACCAAGAATAACTTGGATCTAGCCGATTTCCACATAAACAAACAAAGATCTTTCATAGATCTAAACATATACATGGCGAAAAGGACTGAAAGATGGATTTTCCAACTTTCTTTCAACTCTTTTTCACTCAATGCCTTCAAACCGATAGAAACGGAGCCTGTGCCGGCTTACAAATCACTCCGGTGATTGCATGGCTCAAGACCCGGATTCTATCCATGAGGTTAACCGATTTCGGGTTAAACGTTAAATTCCGTTCCGAACAGTTCACCGGCCGGATTTGGGTGATTCCTGTCCGACCAGGGGAACCAAGTAAGAACGAGGGATCTATGGTTTGACTCGTTGTCAAAATACCTCAATAAAATGACAAACAATCAGAACAACCAAGTGTTAGACGAATAGGCTGATCAGGTCAGGGTGCTGACCGATCGGACTGCTGTCCGAACGGACAGCCAGCCGATCGGACAGTCAGCCGATCGACTGGCCAGCCGAACGGTTAACACATGGTCCCATACTTAATCAATTTATTTTGAAGACAGTATTGAACGAACTGTTGTTCGATCGGACTACTGACCGATCGGATTACTCTTAGGATCATGAGATACTATACTTCAACACTTAATCGCTTTTTCAACATGTTCGATGCACTAGGAGTGCCACCCGATCGGACAGCCGTCCGATCAGGTGACACCCTGCTGAGAACTTGTCTTGCTAAAAATGCCTAACCGATCGGGTTGCCGGCCGATCGAACAGCCGTTCGATCGACCGACCTGAAGGGTAAGGATACTTCAATGTTTTCAAAATACTACAACGAAAACTTCAAAAGACAAGCCATCATACACAAACACATCCTTCTCAAAGGAAGGAAGAAACAATCCACTCGAACAGCCATCCGATCGGCCTACCGACCGACCGGACAGCGGTCCGAACGGACTGTCAACCGAACGGTCAGCCGTCCGATCGAACTACCGTCTGATCGACCAGCTGTCCGACTCTCCAACACTTGTTTCTCCGTTTTACGCGTCACTTATTATTATGTTATCAAACTATTCAGGCTAACTTTACTCGCCAAGTGCTCCCTTCAATCCTGTCACACCCCGAAATTATCAAAGCTTGGCGTGACTGGACTGGTATCTTCATTGCACAGCGTAAGCAAATAAGCTAAGACTTTTAGAATGCGAACGCCCACTAAGTACTCGACTCCACATGGTTCTCCTATGCCAACCGTGCCATAATTTCTGAAATGCAACCTGAGAAAGAAACATGCGAAAAATCAACATAAAGTTGAGCGAGTTCATAGTTTGTTTGTAAAAGATTTGAAATAAATCTTTTTGAATGACCGGTTTTTGAAGTATTGTTGAGAAAACGACTTTAAAATCATTTTCTTGCCAACTTATGTGGAAACTTTGCATTTGTAATGCATTATGTTCGTAAAACCATGTATTTGTAAGCCCTCGTATTTGTAATGTTCGTATAACCGTCAATGCCCACCCTGACTTTGACTCCACGCCCGCATAAATCCTATGCTTTGAATTTGTATAAAACAGGGTATTTAATTTGTATAAATCAAGTATTTCTGTAAGTATGTAAGTCCCTGGTATGTAGCATTAAGGAAAAAAAAAGAGATCACCAATGGGTTGCAAAGCCAATGGTATGTGTGAAATGGTGCAGGAAGACTCAAACCTAGCAAATTTGTACCGGGCCTCGGCTGTAAGACAAAGTCACCTCATGGTCCAACCCGCGGGCTCATGGGTGGGGCTCGCTACACCCAAATAGATCTATCTCTCATGTCCCTCGGTCCTACGACGAGGATTAATGGCCTTAAGTATCCGCCTACCCACTCACATGATCTAAGTAGTATGCCCCCCTTAAGCTAACCATACCATGTATAAAGTGTCTATAATAATTGTAACATGTATTTTACCCCAGCCACTAAGGCTGAACCTCCCCAGCCACTAAGGCTGAACCTTCCCAGCCTCTAAGGCTAAACCTCCCCAGCCTCTAAGGCTAACTCCCCAGTCTCTCTATATTATCACCAGACGATCCATCCCTAGTCTTGAAAATCATTCACATTTCGATAATACGCATTTGTTTAGTAAAAACCGGTATATTTAGTATGATCCATTCGTAAACCATTTGAGTTCCTTGAAATCCATTCGTAATATGATTTAGAAATATGAGTTTTCGTTCATTCAAAAACTTGTATGTTTCTGCAAAACGTGCATGTCTTTCCACCCCGAAAATATTCGTAAAAAGTAAAACCATAAAAAGGTGGGGTTATGAACTCACCTGAATATTCATGTGCAAAGCTAGCGATATACGACTTCGTGATGTCGTGATGTCGTTTCCAAGACTTGACTTGCTAGCGTGCATTCTACAATATTCCTAACACGGAATATCTTATAAGTTTCTAAATAAACACAGTAACTACACTACGTGTCATCGAGCTCTACCGAATCGTTAACCGAACGATTTGACGGTAACTTGTTAACGAAAATGACTAAGTTAAACTTTGTCGCCCCAAGAAGTCGTTTGTGTATAAAAGAATATTTACACGAAAATAATATATAACAAACTCGTATTATATATTGCGTTTCGTATGATCTTTGTCAAAATATCCGTATATGCCTTTTAGGTGTATAAAATAAATATGAAAAGTTATATTTATTTTATAAAAGAATCGTCGTGATACAAATACATAAACTGTATTTATTTTTATAAAAGCATTCGTATTGTTTAATACTTGAGATAAATATACAAACTATATTTATTTTGTAAAAACGAATTCATGTTGTTCGACATTTGAAATAAATATATAAAACTATATATTTATTTTATAAAGCGAAGGCGTGTTCGGTGTTTGAACCAATATAAATAATTATATTGATTTTATAAAAGACTTGTCGGATTTTTGGAATTTAAAATGAATATAATAACTATATTCATTTGTCGTAAATAATTTTCGAATCGTTGTTTTCATGCGTTGTAAAGTGTCGTAGAAGTAACTATGTATTTTTAGGAAGATACGTAACATTCTGATTTGTTTTGTGTTGTAATAAAACGTAATTATTTTACGGATTTTCTCGAAAAACGGGCAGAGCTTCCTCTGTTTTTGGACGCCCCCGACAACCGCGTGTCGATATATTTTGTCAAAATCAACAATAATTCAATCAATGCAATCGAATATATAACTTTTGTCGCGTAATAAACTATCGACTAAATATAAAATCTTGTAACGAAATGTCGGTTCGAGCTCGGTTCGCGTATAATTATAAAGTTTATATAAAACAATCTAATATATAAATCGCGTCATTAAAATTTTACCAAGCCTCGGATTAGCCGTTGACCGGCAGTTGACTGATGTTGACTGGTTTGACCGCCGAGTTGACCAGGGTTGATCGAGTTGACTCGGTCCGACCGAGTCGACTCGAACCGCTTCGTATCTGACCCGAACCGACTGACTCGAACCATATTGTTGTCCTGAACCGCTGACCCGAGCTGAATCTGAAGCGAGTTGACTTGTTGACTCGAACAAAGCTGACCCGAGCACCCGAACCGAAACTCCTAAGAACTAAACTGCTGGATTTGACCCGAGACTCCCATGAAAACTAAAATCAAATCATCATCATCATCTTTCAACAGATCTTCGGATAAAGAAACAAGATGAAAGAAAATGGAGCGGGTTTACCGGTTAGACTCTTCGAAAGAAACAAAAACACCACCGCCGTTCTCGCCGTCGCCGTGAGCGGCGGCGCCGCTCTCCTTTATCCCGGTCTCACTCTCTCGATCTCTCTCTCAGTTCCTCGACTTCTTCGCTGCTGATTTGGACCTGTCGTGGTTGGTTGTGGCCGGTCGGTGACCTTCGGTTACCGGATTCGCGAAGATCGGGGGGTGTGGGTGAGGTATCAGAGGGGTGTCTCACCGGAAACCATCTGTCGGCATCACTCCGGTCACCGATCAGAGCGACGAGGGTTGAGGGGGGGGGTATGTTGGACGTTGTCACGCGCCGCCACCTCTATGGTGGTGGCTGGCCGATTATTTAGAGGGGGATGAGAGAGAGCTCAGAGGTGTTGATTGCAAGATTCTGTTTGAGGGGATGAAGATGTGGAGATGAAGGGTTCTCATATGTGAGTGTGTTTGTATGTTGTCTGATTGTATAACCGAGAGAGAAAGAGATGGACCTTTATAGAGATGGTATTGAGATCTAGTATAGATCTTGTGGAAATCTAATGTGAATCTTACAAGATATTGTAAATATTTTGTATAGATTTGAAAGGATTTGCAGAGATCTATTATAGATTTAGTGAGATATGTATAGATCTTTAAGGAATAGGTCTAGTATATTATGTGCAGGTTTAGGCTTGCGGGTTTTGGGCTTGGGCCCAGGGTCCACAAGCCCATCTCGTGTGTAAGTGGCCCGTAATTCCTACGAGACCCGTTGTCAAAACCCGAACATCCTGGAAATATCGTAGAACAAAATTTTAATACTAAAATACGTAAATTAAGGTCAGTAGTCGATGTTTGCGTGTTCGTTCGTCGGTTGCGTAGAAATCGCGTAAAATGCCTCGTTTGCCGTTTCTGATCCGTTTTTCGATCCGGTTTCAACTATAGTTACTAAAATTTTATTACGGAGCTACATATAGTGTAAAATTTTCGAAGGTGACAGGCGTCTCTGTCGCTTCTGTTTCGTTGCCGTTGCGTTTCCTACCATCGCGTTTTTAGTCCACGTTTGCATTTGTGTCGCACGGAAGCCCAATAAATTCACAAAGTTAAATTCATAAATATAAAATACTCGTAGAAAATCCGTATTTGTCGGCGTTGTCAGTATTTCATACGGTTTCGTTTCGTTATCGCTTATCGTTTAGCATGTTTCTCCGCAATTCACCGTTCGCGCACTGTAAAGTCGGCTAGACGTTCCTAGGCACTCCAAAGGCCTAATTAAGTTAATTTGCGCTGTGACACTATTTATTATCAAATTAATCACCTGTTAATCACGTAATTAAGGGCCGTAAATCTCCGGTTGTCACAAATCCATCAACCGCTGTGAGTATACTCGATCCCTTTTTGCTTTATGCACATTTGGGTGTTACATACGTTACAACTATTCCAATCACATCAAACACACTACTCAATACTATTTGAACGCTAACCGTTAATGCATGTATTACGTGGCTTATGAATGCTTGTTTGTTATGTTTACACATGGAATGCTGTCTACCTGCCTTAGCAACGATAGTATTATAGCTTGGACTCAGCACCCATTCGCGGGGGTTGTTAAGGACAATCACTTGCATGATTACGGTGGTGATCATGTATTGCGAACTGCATTTGGAAGTCAACCCGCAGTTATTGGTATCGATGGATCTATGTCGATAACTAACGTGCTTCATTTCACTATGTGTACGTGCTGGTTATGCGTAAACGAATTCGAACTTTATATGCTATTATCAAACTTGTATGCTCACCTTTACATTATATGTATTGACTTTATTTTAACGTATGTGACAGGCGCTTAGGATGCACATCTGGTAGGAAATTGAAGCTAGAATAAAGATTTAGAGCCCAACAAATAGTTGTCTGTAGTAATTGAATCAAGGGTCTCTAGAAGCAGATAAACAATTGCTCTATTTAAATCTGAGTTGTCGGAACAGAATGATTTGCCTAGACTTTATCTGTAATAATTTGTTTACTGTTTGAGACATGGTATGGGACATGTTATTTTAAATTGAATAGTAATGATAATTGTTATGGAAACTTCTGGACAATCCGTTTCGCTCAGTGCCATGCCCCGATGTTTCCGCCATCGGTTGGGGTGTGACAGTATTGCAACATGTAAACAAGCCATGAATTCGATACTCACACAAAACCTATGTACTCGCCGGCATTTTTATGCTGACGTATTTTCACATATGTTTCAGGTACCATAGTTGACGATTTTTTATGATGATTTTGATGCATGCTCACATAGGAATGGACGAGGCCTTAGTGACTTAATAACAATGAAAGACAATTGCTCATATTTTCTTTCTGATTTCAAGACAATGTAATAAACTTAATTCAATAAAACAGAACTTCAATCCATGTGTTGTGAAACAATGATTCTGTTACGACACTCCCCGACGTTTCCGCCGCAGTTTGTTGTTTTAACGGGGTCGGGGTGTGACGGAAAAGTTGGTATCAGAGCCCACGGTTATAGGGAATTAGGTTATTAGTAATGCTTTGACCTAGACTATAACCTTCCTAGGACCCTAACACAAGTTATCTTATGTTTAGTCTTAAAACAATACCGTCACCTATCTTTAGGTGACAACCACAACAAGAAAACGAATTACGAATCTGTTGGGATTGAACCATATCAGAGGAACAGATAATTAAAGCCAAAACTGGTTCACAATAGTGGATTCATCATAAGCAGTAGTTTACATCAGGCTTTCCCCTTGAAAGTGTTTATAACATCTGATGTCCTCTATCCACTGTCCGTATACAACAGCTGATGTCCTTCAAACTGCTGATGAAGCCCTAAAGACTGTTAAAGATTAAACACTGCTGGTTCAATCTGCTGATGCTATCTAAGTACTGTTGTTGATTAAAGAACCGCCCACTCAAGGACTGATCAACTTTGAGGAAAGCACTGATGTTCAAACATCTGTGCTTGGCATGCAATAATGGAAGGAGAAAGCAGTAGTTTAGTTTGTCACTTGTATTGTATAGAATCAGTGGTTAAGATAACAGTGTTTGTATAAAGAACAGTGGTTAAAGGTTGTTAGGTTGTTAGATGTCACTTTCATGGTGACGTCAGCTTAGATGCTTCAGTGGTTTGATTTGCCTATAAATGGAACAGTACCATGTACTGTTACATTTGATTGACTGAGTGAGTTTATCTCCTCCAATCCTTTCATCTTGTGCAATCAACCAGTGAGCATCATGCTGAGGGGGAGTTTTTAGTATGTAAGCATGTCTGTAATCATTTATGTATTGTAAGCATCCGACTCAATGATAAGCATGTGTTTACTAAAACTATTTTCTTTTTTATTGTGTTTACAAAGTTTGTCTCTATTTCCGCTGCATAAATCTTATCATATATTCAAGTTATAACAAACAAACACAATCATGAGGACCTCCGATCCTAACAATCCGACTTGAAAACTAATCATCTCCTCTTAGATGATTTATTATAAGGTTTTGAACCTTTAAAGTTTTCAAAATCTCGTTAGAGTTTGGGTCTTATTAATGTGAACACGTGCAATCTGGAAGGGTGGGTGCCTGTATCCCGAGTTTTCTGTCTAAGGCTAGAGTGTTCGTATAAATCCACATAATCAGACCAGTCACTCTTCCTGGGAACTCTTGGGATGAGTGTCCACTTATAGGCTAAAGCATGTCTTCGCGATACATTATAAGGACCTATTTACTTTGTTCAGCCATTTTACGTCGTTTGTTTTTTCGAAGTAACAAACAAATGATCGCCTTCCTTACGTTTCGTTGATATCTTCAATGCCTCTTTTGTCCATCCAATTGTTAATCTCACTCGTTTCTCATGTTTTCTTGTTCTTTTTAGAATATGCCTCCTAGACGTGATCCAGAACACGATGCTGCCCTCGCAGCCACAATCGTTCAGCAGATGGCTGCTGTGCTTCCGAACCTCATTACCCAGATAAACCAAGCGAATAACAATAACAACAATAACAATGCTCAATGTAACTTCAAAACATTCAATTCAGCAAAGCCATCGAAATTTTCTGGGTCTCAAGGAGCAACTGCGCTCCTACAATGGTTCGAGAGTCTGGAAAGCACATTCAGACATGTTCAGTGTCCAAACAAGCGAAAGGTTGAATTCGCATCTAGTGTCTTTGAGAAACGAGCATTAACATGGTGGAACGGTGTGATGAGAGATAGGGGTGCCGATGTGGCACTGGCAAAAACTTGGGAAGAGCTTCGAACTCTAATGATGAAGGAATTCTGTCCTCGTCATGAAATCAGGGCATTGGAAAGGGAATTCGATGATCTTAAGCAAGATAGCGGTGAACATCGAGCCTACACGGACCGTTATGAGGAGCTCAGTCTGTTGTGCCCGACCATGGTTACGCCTTTGGATAAGGCAATTGAAAAGTATATTGATGGCCTCCCTGGCTCAGTACAAGACATTGTTACTGGTAGCAACCCTACTATAGTTAGACAGACCATTGAGTTATCCGCTACCCTGACTGAATCTCAGATCATGAAGGGCAAACTTTTCCGAAAAGGTGACAAGAAACCCACCGATGAAGCGAAACCAAAGGATAAGCAGACTGAATCCTCTAAGAAGTCAAAGAAACGTAAGGTTTCTCAGAACTTCGCCGTAGTTGCTCAAAACGACCAAGTTGTCCCTAACCAACCAGCTCAACCCCCTGCTAAGAAGCCATACAACGGAACTGCACCTATGTGCAACCAATGTAACCTTCATCATCATGCTAGTGTGAAGTGCCGCAAATGCCTAAATTGTGGTCTTATTGGTCATACAGCTAGGGTTTGTCGAGTTGTAGCTGCACCAAATCAAGCTGATAACAACCCAGCACAAGCTCGTTTTCCACCAGGTTCTTGCTACAACTGTGGCGAGATGGGCCATTTTCGAAACAATTGCCCAAAGCTTGCTAATGCAAATCCAGCACGTGGATGAGCATTCGACCGACTGGAAGACGACGCTGTTTTGAATCAATCGAACTTTATGTATTAATTTCTTTTGTTATCCAAGTCTATGAAACAGTTATTTTGGTTTTTCAATAAATCTTTATTTGCATTACGATATACGAAAACAAGTGTGGTTACATGTATGAACGACATATCCCCTACAATACCGATGCCAAGGAACCGTATTCCTTGCAAGTTAAACTACTCTCGAAATTCTTCCATTTTGTGATCACTTGCGATCTCCACGAAAATCCTAAGTACCCATTTCTTCTAGGGAAACGAAGTACAAGGCGCAAGTTACAACTCTGGACGAATACCCAAAGTACCACTTTAAATCTTTAAAAAGGATACCCAAGGGTACTTCCGTAAGCCCTTGATTGGTCTTACATATCATATCTTCCCAACTTCACGATATTTTACACAGCATACGATTCCAAAAGATTATGCATGTTTTCAAAAACCTCATACATGTTTTCAAAATCATCTCCCATGGTTTTAAAACATTTCATAAAAAAATGTTTACCTAATATAATTAGTACATGATTTCAAAAACATTACAAAAGGTTTTCAAAAACATATTTTTTTAACGATTCCAAGCATAGCTCTCAAAAACAATTTTGCTCGTGTGTTGCCTTAACATACGTAGCGCGCGATTTTCAAGAGCACCCTGCTTCGTACGCCGACTTAGCACGCTTAGCACAATGATGTCAAGGATCTGTTTGCTTCATATGTTGTCTTAGCATATCTAGCACCTTGATTTCATAAACACTATGCTTCGTATGTTGTCATAGCATACCTAGTACAAGATTCCTAAACTCTTCCCACTATACGAATTCCAAATCCTTAGAGGATCTTCTTCATAATTAGATCCTCGTGGATGTTCAAAACGCAGAATCAAAAGTCCTTAATTGGATTCTTTGTGTGCCTCAATACGAATATTACGATTCCTTGTAAACGAAATCGAATTCTTATAAGATCATCCTATCTTTACAGATAGATTCTTGAGGATGTTGAAGTCCATTAACTGGGTTCCTGGTGTACCTTGAATACCCATGTACAAATCGACAACAAGTTAATAACAATTAATATCAAACTGATAACAATTTAATAAGTGAACAATTATGTGCTTATGTGTTTATGTGTTGACCTAATCAAAGTTATCTCAAGATTATTCAACAAATTTTATCCCCTACACATTATAAAACAAACTGTGCGAACTGTGCAAGGAATTACGTAATTATGGATGCATACATAATTATGGAATTTAGTGCACAGAAACCACAATAAGTTTTGTCATGTATCTAAAGTTAACTCTATTCATTTCCATTTCTGATGAAGTACCCGCTGAGGAAAAATGAACTAGCTATTCATTTTTCACTTCTGAAAGAAATACCCGCTGAGGGAAATGAATAATCTATTCATGAACCGTGTTCATTTTCATTTCGTATGAAGTACCCCCTGAGGAAAATGAATTATCCATTCATTTTCGCTTCTGAGAAATACCCACTGAGGAAAATGAACAAATTCATTTTCATTTCTGATAAAGTACCCACTGAGGAAAATAAACCATCTGTTCATTTTCACTTTTGAAGAAATTGTCACACCCCGAAATTTTCAGAGCTGGCGTGACTGGACTGGTATCTTCATTGCACAGCGGAAGCAAAATAAGTTAAGTCTTTTAGTAAATTGAACGCCCACTAAGTACTCGAATCCCCAATGGTTCTCCTATTCCAACCGTGCCTTGTCTTAGAACTGTAACCTGAGAAAGAAACATGTGAAAAAGTCAACATAAAGTTGAGCGAGTTCATAGTTTGTTTGTAAAAGATTTGAAATAAATCTTTTGAATAACCGGTTTGTAAATGTGAAAAAGTCAACATAAATGTCTGTAAATGTCTGTAAATGTCTGTAAATGTCTTTAAATGTCTGTAATAATTGTAACATGTATCTTACCCCAGCCTCTAAGGCTGAACCTCCCCAGCCTCTAAGGCTAACTTCCCCTAGTCATAAAAATCAATCACTTTTCGATAATACGCATTTGTTTTGTAAAAACCGGTATATTTAGTATAAAGTTCATTCGTAAACCGTTTGAGTTCCTTGAAATCCGTTCGTAACATGATTTAGAAATGTGAGTTTTCATTCATTCGAAAACTTTGTATGTTCTTGCAAAACGTGCTTTGTCTAAAATATGCAATCCTTGTTTGTCGATAACCTTGTATGTTTCTAAAAAGAAAAACATGCATGTCTTTCCACCCCGAAAACACTTACAAAAATATAAAACTGTAAAGGTGGGGTTATGAACTCACCTGAATATTCCTGTGTAAAGCTAGCTATATACGACTTTGCGATGTCGTTTCCAAGCCTTGACTTGCTAGCGTGCTTTCTACAATATTCCTAACACGGAATATCTAATAAGTTTCTAAGTAATCGAAGTAACTAAACTACGTGTCATCGAGCTCTACCGAATCGTTAACCGAACGATTCAACGGTAAATTGATAACTTAATAGTAACGATTAAGTTATACTTGTTAAGTCTCGCTTATTGTCGGTAAAACTAGTAAGTCTTGGGAAGTCTTATTCCTTGAGAGATTTAAAAATAAATAAATATTTATATAAAAATATATCGTTATCATTGCGTTAGACATCTTGGGTAGTCGTACGTGTATAAAAAGAATATTTATATGAAAATATCATATAACAAACTCACACCACATATTACGTCTCGTATGATATTTATCAAAGTATACGTATATGCCGTTTAGGCGTTTGAAGTGAATATAAAAAGTTATATTCATTTTATAAAAGAATTGTCGGGTTGTTGGATGTTTAAAAATAAATATATACTATATTTATTTTAAAACGAGTACAAGTCGTTTGATGTTTAAAATAAATATATAAACTATATTTATTTTATAAAAGAGTTGGTGTTGTTTGATATTTAAAATAAATATATAAACTATATTTATTTTAATAAAAGAATCGTTGAAATTTCGATGTTTAGAATAAATATAATAACCATATTTATTGTCGTAAATAATACCTGAATTCGTCGTTTTCTTATGTTGGTAACGTGTCGTTGAAAGTAATAATGTATTTGTATTTGTCTTTCTAAAAGTTTAGTTGAATGCGATAGTTAATAAAACGCGTATGTTTTACGGATTTTCTCGAAAAACGGGCAGAGTTTCCTCTGTTTTTGGACGCCCCGACAACTAAAGTGTCGTTATTTTTATCAAGATTCAACATTCCAACACATATTATATATAAAGTTTACGCGAAATATATCAAAATGCCAAATATGAAAACCAATTCACTAAATGTAAAACCGTTAGTCGGGTCGGGCTCGTTTGTCACGTTAGATAAAAATTATAAAGATAACATAACGAAATCACGACTTTAACTATTACCCAAAACTCTCGTGTCGTTTGCTGAAAGGGTTGACTGAGTTGACTCGGTCCGACCGAGTCGACCCGAACTGCTTCAAAATCTGACCCGATCCGTTGATCAGAACCCGAAACCACGTCTGACCTTGACTGCTTTGACCCGGACCCGTCTGAGTCGATCCGAGTGTTGACCGGGTCGAGTTGTATTTACCACGTTGACCTGCACAACTTAATCTTGACCTGGAACCCTTAAAACCCAAAACCGACACCGAATAATAACCACCGCCCCTATCACCGCCGTAAACGGCGTGGCTCCGTCCGCCGGCCAGTCATCGACCACCACCGCCTTCACCATCGGCACCACCTGAAACACACGAGCGGCCGAAAGAAAGAAGAACTAATCGGGGATCTAAAGGGTCCGAGTTGAAGTGGAACAAGGCGACAACAAGAGAACTTACCGGAGTCGTATGTCACCGTCGGATCATCAATAGAACCACCGCCGATCGGCCGGAATGTCGCCGGAGCCCCGATTTCAACGAAACTGTATAAGGAGATCCCCAAAGCTCCGATCTAGACATGCACGGAGTTAGAATTTCAAAAATTGTTCGTCGGAATTTTGACCGGAAGTTCACCGGACTTGCGCGTGAGCTCAAACGGCTAAGAATCGTTGGAAACGGACACCGCCATTGTACTCGGAAGGGTTAGTTTAGTGGGGGTAGGGGTGTTTGGTCGGAAAAAGGACACCGGAACCTCGCCGGAGCACCGCCGCCGGCGGTGGCGCCGCCGCGGCTCCGCCGTGGCTCCGACCGGCACCGCCTGAGTGTTCACCGGAAGAGAGAGAGAGACATCGGGTGTGTTTGGCTTTGTGCTTGCTGAATGTTTGCTCAAATGACACAAAACTAAGGGTGTGTCCCCTTTTATAAGCAGAATTTTGTTAATGGGCTTGGGCCCAAGGCCCACAAGCCCAATCTTGCGTTTAAAGTGGCCCGAAATCTCCTACAAGACCCGTTTTCCAAACCCGAGCTCCGCGAAACGTCGTAAAACATAATGTTAATATCAAAACACCTAAATTAGGGCCAGTTGCCGTTGTTCGTCGCGTTTATTCGTCGGTTGCGTTAAAAATTTGCGTAGAGTGCATCGATTGTCGTTTTAATGCGTTTTTCGATCCGGTTCTGACTACAGTAGTTAAAATTTAAGTACGGAACGAAATGTGTCGAAAAAATTTAAGTTTCGAAGGTAACCCGCGTGTCCGATTGCTTCCGTTTCGTTATTGGTGCGTTCCCTGCAATCCCGTTTCTCGTTCCTGTTTGCGTTTTGTGATGCACGGCAGCGAAATAAATTCACCCCATTATATTCATAGACATAGAATATTCGTGTAACATTCATACTTGTCGGCGTTGTCAGTATTTCGTACGGTTTCAGTTCGTTGTCGCTTGATATTCAGCAGATTTCCCGTAAATCCCACACGCGCACTGTAATGTCCAATAAACGTTCCTGGGCACTCCAAAGGCCTAATTAAGTTCATTTACGCTGTAAACACTATTTATTATCGCGTTAATCACCTGTTAATTACGTAATTAAGAGCCGTAAATCACGGGTTGTCACAGAAATACCCACAGAGGAAAATGAAAAAATTCATTCCATTTCCGACGAAGTACCCGCTGAGGAAAATGAATTGATCATTCATTTTCACTTCTAAAGAAATACCCACTGAGGGAATGAATAATCCTGTATCAATTCCTTCATTTCCACTTCTGACGAAGCACCCATTGAGGAAAATGAATCATCCATTCATTTTCGCTTCTGAAGAAATATCCATCGGGGAAATGAATATATTATTCAATAATCCTTCATTTCCACTTCTGACGAAGTACCCATTGAGGAAAATGAATCATCCATTCATTTTCACTTCTGAAGAAATATCCATCGGGGAAATGAATATCTTATTCAATAATCCTTCATTTCCACTTTTGACAAAGTACCCATTGAGGAAAATGAATCATTCATTCATTTTCGCTTCTTATCTTACGTTCTGAACATATCCGGACATCCAAAAATTTTTGTAATCATTAAAATATTTTATTTTAGTGATTGGAATGCAAAAATACCATTCTTCGGGCAATTTGGATCGTTTTCGCGTCCGTTCGAGTTTTCGTCGTAATTAACCGAACAACGCAACCGTACGACCAAACGAACCGACATCCGAGATGTTTTTGAGCATATTTCATGTTCCCTATACTTTACCTTCATCGTAGAGCCTTGAAATGGGGTTAACGGGGCTTAAACGTGTCAAAAATGCATCAAAAACCAAGTTTTGGACTTGCAGGGACTAAAACTGACAATCTATGAAACTAGTCGATGAGGGGCGCGTAAGAACTTGTCTGGGTCTACGCGGCCCGCGACAACATGCCAGACAGAAACATTGAACTTGGCCATTTGAGCTGGTTTTGATGGTTTTGATCACTGATTTGGAATACCATTTGATGGTTTTCAAGTTCCCCTAGTATTATAAACTATGGGTAACACTTGGATGGCTAGGATTAAAGAACGAATTATGAGAAACGATCCTAACGGTTCTTCAAAATCTATAAATACCCACTTGGTTTTCAAGCATTCCTCACATTTTTTCTCATTTCTGCTCTAAGTTGAAGCTCTCAAGCTTCATACCTGAGAATTTTGAGTTCAAATCTTCAAGGCTTGGACCTTTTGTAAGTTTCTTTCATACTTTTATGCATTTTAAGCATGAAAGTCAAACAGTGTTTGACTTTCTGCTTTGACCAGCCTTTGGTCAACATAAAGTTCGTTTGAACTTTGCAACGTGAGCGTAATCACGATGGTTATAGTCCCTTGTGACTAGTCGAAGTGACGAGTCAAAGTTTCGGTCAAATGTCGTTTATGCGCATTTTGAGATGAAACTATCCTTGGGTATCAAAACACTTTGTTTTGATATCAAAACCTATTTTCTAACTTAGTTAAACATGTTTTAACATGTTTAACTCGTCACTTTTAGTCTAGTGCTTGTTTAGGGTCGTAAGATAAGCGGTCTTAACAACCGCTTAGGCTTTTAAACCCGACCCGTTTGGTCGATCGTTAGGATCCGACCAAGCATATATGGTGACCATAGTTATATAGGGAATAACCTTCCAAGGTTATACCTTATGGTCACTTAGTTTAATTAGTTGTATGATAGGTAGTTTATATGCCTTAGGTAAATGACCAAAATGCCATTTTCATGCATAATTGGATTTTAAGCATATGTAACTTAACTTTTGTCACTTAAACTGATTATGCAACATATTTAAACATGTTTAGGCATATAATACTTGTCATAGGACTAGTTAGGCGTCTCGAACGCGCATTTGCGCGAACGACGCGTTAAAGTAGCATAAGCTACCTTAATGGGTCGCAACGGGTCGTAAGCACTTAGGATAGGTTCCGATTTAGAATGTAGGTTTTGTTAAACCATATCACATGAGTTCCAATACTCATTTGGTTTACAAGACCTCATTCTACCCGATCTTCCGATTTAGGTATCGATTTATTAACTTAGTGATCCGATACTAGGTGCCACTTGATTCCTTGATTGCCCGAGCTTGTTAGTTCACTTTAATCGAGGATACCTAGCAATTCAATGTGAGTACATAGTTCCCCTCTTTTACCGTTTTCGACTATTTTGGGGTGATTCATATGTGCTAAACGATTTCGAGCTTTCTAAACAAATGCTATGGTTTATACTAAACACAACAATTTCAATTATATGAACTATTGACAGGGGCGTACCCACCCTAAGCCAAGGGTGGGTGGGCGCACCCCATGAAAAAATATTTTTTAGTGTTATTTTTCGCCGGAAATCCCGATCGCACCCCTTGGAATTTTTCACCCGCACCCCTTGAAAATTTTTAACCGCCCCACTTAGAAAAAAAATAATTATTAACCACTTATTCACTTAATTATTTAACCCAATCAAAGGCCAAACTGCAATCAATTTTTATTAACACGAGCCCAAACTCAACCTAAAGAAATTTGAACTAAATAAAATAACCCAAACTCATCCACCCATTCCATTTCCAAATCCCGCCCCCAAAAAAACTTCCAGCGACTTGACTCCACTGCCCACGACCTGGTGACTTTTTTTACCGGAAAAACCAAAATTCCGGTTGGACCGACCCATATTACGTCATAATTCCAATATAGAACTAGTATGGTTTATTTATTTATTTTGTTTTATGTGATGATTAGGAGAAAATATAGATGTGCAAGGGTTTAATCTTTTTATATTTTTTTATTTTTTTGTTTTTCTAGACTTGTAGTTAGATGATTTTGTTGTTTTATTTATAGCTTTGTTTGTTTAAATGATTAGTTACAAGTAATCAACATTTAATATTAGGGCTTGAATGTTTAAAAATATAATTGAAAGTTATGGGCTATGGTTGAACATGATTGTTTATTTTGTTTAAGTGTTTAGTGGTGTTTTATGAACTTACAGAGCAAACTATATGTGTTAGGAACAATGAGTAAGAATGTAATGAACTTATGGCGTGTTTAGTATCTTTAGATGATATTTTGGATATATTTAAAAAAAACTTGTACGGCACAATTTTAAATACGTTTGTAATTTGTAATGACGTTTGACGTGTTTTTGATGATTTATAAATTTTAGTTTGATGTTCTTTTGTCTTACATGATCCGACCCGACCCGCTATGAACCAATATTTTTATACAGCTAGGGGCCTAAAATCTTTGAAAATATTCCGCACCCCCAGGAAAAAAAATTGGGTGCGCCACTGACTATTGAACCACTGGAACTACGTGAACTATTGAACCACTGGAACTATTGAACTATTGAACCACTGGAACTACTGATCTATGCGAATTATTTGAACTATTTGAACCATTGGAACTATTTGATCTATGTGAACTACTTGAGCTATTTGAACCATTGGAACTATTTGATTTATGTGAACTACTTGAACTATCAAACGATTGGGTTATGGTAAGTGATTAGGTAACGGGGCGGGTGTAATGTGATAAAAGCATGGTGGATAAGCCGCTGGTACTTCCTATATATAAGTGCTTTTAACACATTACATACCGTTGCGTTATCTAGATCACTTGGTCGAATGTTTTCAAAACGAAGTTACACTGCAAGGTTTTCTTAACGATATAAACCATACGAGTTTTATTACAAAAACGATTTATGATTTGGGTTACATAAACAAATGTTTTGGGTTAAGATTCATGGCTACGAGATTTTATAAAACTATAACCAACTTGTTTTGAGTTGGTTAATCATATTACAATACCAAATACTTTTCAAACAAGGTTTTCAACTATCAACTTTTGTAGTCTAACAAGGTATTGCAACATGTAAACAAGCCATGAATCCGATACTCACACAAAACCTATGTACTCGCCGGCATTTTTATGCTGACGTATTTTCACATATGTTTCAGGTACCATAGTTGACGATGTTTGATGATGATTTTGATGCATGGTCACATAGGAATGGATGAGGCCTTAGTGACTTAATAACAATGAAAGACAATTGCTCATATTTTCTTTCTGATTTCAAGATAATGTAATAAACTTAATTCAATAAAACAGAACTTCAATCCATGTGTTGTGAAACAATGATTCTGTTACGACACTCCCCGACGTTTCCGCCGCGGTTTGTTGTTTTAACGCGGTCGGGGTGTGACAGTCTAGGCTAGGGTGTAACTATTAGTTAGTTTATATGGTTGAAAATCAAGTGTTTAGTTAGGTTAATTAGTTACTAGATGTTATATAGTGTGTTATGATGTTCGGGGACCATAACTAGCTTGGTAATGTTAAAACAATGCTTCTAGTGAAAATTTGGTGTTTCGGTAGTGTCCGGTTGTTCGGTTGGTTACCGGTTCGTTAAGGTGCTAAACTATGCAGTTTAGTGAGCTTTATGTTACCTTTCGTGATAGTTTTGATTCCCAACACTTAAGAAAACATTCTGGACCATTTAACCATATTTCTGCATGATATTAAAGTGTTAAAATTCTGATTTATGCTGATTTTTGTTGAATTCAGCAATTTGTGTGAGTTTTAGGCACTTTCTGGCACTTAAACTATCACTAGGAAGGCAGTTTTGTGATCTTTACTTTCCTACACACTATACTAGTGTAACTCTTGGTTTCTGGCTCATTCTGGGTCTCAATACCATGTCTGTCTATGTACTGAACTCCGTCAGCATTTTTCTGATTTGTCTGATAATTGTGCTAATTGTGTTTCCTGCATCATTTGAATCAATAAAGTTTGCATGCAATAATGATATGTCATTTGTAATATAGGATGCACATGTATGTATGATAACAATAATCAGAATGTAATTCAAGTCATTAATTGTAATTCAGCACAGTCATTAAGCACTAATCATTGTTTAATAATTGTACGGATACCTGGAATTTTGACAGTTGTCACAGTAGATGATCATGTGTTTCGAATTTTGGGTTTTAACCAGGTTAGGGTTTTGGGGTTGTGTTGTGTATGAAGAAGAAGACTCTTGTACGTTTTCTTTATAAGGAGACTCAGGCCAGGTTTTTATATATACATATAATATAGTGCCATGTCATCAAGATTCGCCATGTCATCATGTCCACCTCATCAAGTCTGTGCCATGTCAGACAAAAAACAAACCCAGTTAGTAAAGATTTAACTACGTGGTGCCAGCACAAACTAAAAGTCAAGTTGGGGGTGCCGGGTGTCAAAGTGTTAGTTGGGGGTGGCAACGGCCAAAGGTCGATAGTTGAGGATGATAAAACCCAGTAACCCTTAAAAGAAATATTAGGGTGTTGGCGCACCCCAACCAAACCTTTAGGTCCGCCTATGACCTCGTGGTTGACTCATTTTCACTTGTTTGCTTGTTTTTAAACGACGATTTTTTTTTTGTATTAAGCTATCGCACTCCTAAAATTGAAGAGCCCAGTTGCCCCACTCCGGCCAGACTATGTTATCTTAACCGGGTCCATGCTGGCTTCAAAGTTTGGTTTAGGCGTTCCCCCAGGAAACCATACAGTCGGCTGCCACTTGACAGTCGTTGTGTCACCACAAGAGCAGAACTCTCTGGCGTAATACACGATGGGACGAAAACCCGGATGGGATCAAGATAGAGCCTAACACCTCTGCAAGGGGGCTAGACTCTATCATTGCCTTATCCACCAATGTGACACAAGTGGAGATTGAACTTGAGTCTCCATTGGAAAACCCAAGTCACCCTACCATTAGACTAGAGATGGTGGATTTTTTTCACTTGTTTGCTATTTAATAATTATATTATTTATATTTTTACAATTATTAATTTTATTTAAAACATATTATTTATTGTTTACGTTGTGAAACAAAGACCTAAAAACAACAATAATATGTATGTAATAGGTGGTGGTGGAGTGGTAAGAGAAAGACTTGTTGTTCTAATGAACTCAAGTTCGATTCCTGCTCTCCCTATTATTTTCTACGACACCTGGTGATGATGGGCGAGTAGGCGGAGATCGCTAGTTCAATCCTTGGGCTGAGCGGGTTTTACCTCACCACACCGTCGTGCCTTCGGGCGAGTGTATGTGAGACTAGGCGAGTAGGCGGAGATCGCTAGTTCGATCCTTGAACTGAGCGGGTTTTACCTCACCGCACCGTCGTGCCTTCGGGCGAGTGTTCACGTGTTTCGGCCCTAGGTGAGGGTTTTCCCCGATTCGGAGGCGAGTGTATCCCGATGTGGTGAATTTCGCCAGTAGCCCATTTTAAGGATTTGTTGTTGTTCAAAAAAAATATGTATGTAATAAATGAAGAGTTCTTATCATTCAATTGAGTGTATTTTGTTCATATCTATAATACTATATAAAGGAAAAGTGATGTACAAAAATGTAATTTTGCCATATGCACAAGTTATCAAGCATCATGTGATGTACAGGGATGAGTAAGCCATTTAACTCAAACTTTTTAAGACACTAGAAGGTTAATTAGGGGATTTCAGCCTACTTATTTAATGCTTCGGTTTCTAATGATTCATAATGCTCCACGGTGTCCTTAAATGGATTATTGAGACAGTCGTTACCTTTACCCTCCCCCAACAGGCTACCATCCTTCAACGGCCGGAGAAATCAAGAGCACATGTCCGTTTTCCGTTATACGAAGTGGGAGAGAGCCTACACCCCGCTCCGCCAGTCACCCCCCTTTCGATCTTCTATTTTCTCGTGATATTATTGTTTCTATATACGTTCAGATTCAAAATTAGGGTTTTTACTTTTGTAAACTATAGGAATTCCTGATGGCTTCAAAACGGATCTTGAAAGAACTCAAGGATCTCCAGAAGGATCCTCCTACCTCTTGCAGTGCAGGTATTGTTTTGATTTTGATCTGTTAGATCCTGATTTTTTTTTTAATTTTAGGGTTTTGTTTTTGATCTGTTATTTTCTAGGGTTATAAGTTGTTTTGTTTGTGAGTTTATGTTTTGTGGTTGAAAAGTCAGGGCTATTGAATTTAGGGTTAAGAGGTTTTGCAAATTACAACTTCTTGTAGAAATTTATAGTTTGTTGACTTTGGCAATCAGTCAAACTTACATACCAGTTACATACCTGATCAAGCCTTCTTCAGCTCGAGTCTGTCAAGCATAAACCCAATTCTCATATCTGGTATGCATTAGTTTGTTGTAACTTTCAACATATTATTTGAAATTAGTGTTTCTCAAGAAATTGCTACATTTGCTTTGTTGAAAAGATTCTAAAGTTAAAATCATATATCTGTTTGTCATCATTACAGGTACATAGATGGCTGAGTATAGCTAAAGGCTTGAACTGCATGGGAAATCAAAGGTTACTGTCTTTCTTAAACGATGTTTTTGTTGAAGTCGTTGTTGATTCTTTTTGTTTTTTTTTACAAATGTAAATAATGAAATTTGATTGTAGCTGCGTTGTTTTTGAGATAATTTTGTTCGGTTCGAAAAGATACTGGTCGAAATGGTACGGGTCGATACGGTTCAAGTCGAAATGGTACACGTCGAAACGGCTCGCGTCGAAACGGTAAATTGCTTATTCTATGTAACATATGATCTTGTGATGCCTTTAAAGAGCTGAACTGTTTTAAGTTATTATCAACCCATTAGTGAAAAGTAGCTAATGAAACAATGAAAGCTCAAAACAATAACAACTGAGAAATAACACCATATATAAGATAGAAAGATAAAGAACATTTGGAAGAAAAGAAAAGGAACCAAAATGGGTATGATAACTTGAAAATCCATCTAAATACTACTGATGCTTTGTTTATGAAAATGCAATATCATATAACATGGTCAAACTTATAGAACTATGTTAAATTGAGGATGCTGGTGTCTGCAAGAATCTTTGCTATATTATTCCACAAGTTTAGGTTGGTTGAAATAGAGTTTAATTTGTTATTGAAGAAGAGCGAATGTTTTAAAGAAGATAAGAAACTCGGTGACGGTACCAAGGATTGTCGGGGTTATTTTTTTATTTTAATTTTGCTTAGAAGGGTATAATAGTAAAATTGTTAGTTTCCTTTCTTTTCCTCTCCACTCGGGAACATACAAAATGTTTATTTTCCTCTCATTTTCTTTCCATTCCTTTTAAAATTGGGAACACGCTCCACATGCCATCAAAAAAGTTTTGATTGGGCAAGCGGGTCTTGAACATTGAGTATGTTTTTGACTTTATGTTCATATCCAGTTTAGGTTTTTTTTAATATTTATAATAACGGTATGCTAAAACATGTTGATCTTGTATAATTGTACCAGTACATAGGTTCTAAAAAGAGTGATGAGCAACCATATTAATGGATTTTTAATAGAAAATAAATATTATTAGTTAATTACCAACAAAAAAGATTCAGTTGTTGATTTGGAGAATCTTAAATCGCTTGAAATATTTAATAAACAAGAAACCAATAGCTGTTCAACTACCTGACACTCTCTAAGGCGACTGGTCTTAATATTTTCAAAGAACTTTGTGTTACTTACGTCAACCGCTTTTCTCTTACTGCTGTCATTTTCCAGTTTACAGATAAGTCATTTGATATTGTTCTTGATAAGGGAGGATTAGACGCTTTAATGGAGCCCGAGCTTGGCCCTACACTAGGGACTCAATATGTATCAGAGGTCTCTTCGAGTCAATTATGATTACAGTTTGCATATATTTTTTTCCATGTCCCTTCAAAAACCGGACGTCACTTATCTGATAATATTTGAATAAATATTTGCAGGTGAAGAGAGTTCTGGAAGACGGGGTGCGGTGTCATATCAGAGGCATTTATAAACTGCCCGCTTTTAACATCTCTCGATGCTTCCTTTTGCAGCTCATTAAAGTCGTCCTTCTTTCCTCATATCCATTTACTGAAATTA
This sequence comes from Helianthus tuberosus, assembly GCA_030545235.1. Lineage (NCBI taxonomy): Eukaryota > Viridiplantae > Streptophyta > Magnoliopsida > Asterales > Asteraceae > Helianthus > Helianthus tuberosus. The sequence goes on from CM060392.1 coordinate 33,678,507, forward strand.
GCGAATAATAAATTAATAAGATGCTAATGCATTATGATTTATACATGCAGCCAACTAAAGGACAACTGCTTATCTGCAACTACCGCCTCATGTCCTCTCATTGAAGCGAGCTGTGACAAACCGTCCAATCGGGTTATGAGTTAGAAATATGAATCCTTTGTATGTCCTTAATTATGAGGAAAGTTATAACTTTCATGATTTGGAATTGGAGGTTATTTTATCGGCCTGCTACTTTGGGACCTAGGGATGTTCATCAGTATGATATATCTGGGTTCCTCAGTTTGGGGATTTTTCAACCCAAAATGAAAAGAAAACGAATTTCTTTGTGATGCACATCCCATATCGCGTATAAAGAGTTACAAAAGGAGTCACTTATTAGTTCTTAATGATGACCTGCTAATAACTTTCTCCTGTCTTTAAGTTGATTAAGAGGTTATTAAGTTAGCCTATTACCGGCTCAGTACGTGTTGAAATGCTTTGTGCTTTTGTTATAATGTTCATAATCTTAAGTGATGGAAATCCAATGATTTATCATATATCGAATATTCCTGCTCATTTGGTGATTTAACCAGGAGCTAAAACATAGAATCGAGCGAGTGAAGGAGAAAAGCTGCAAAGATGGAGTCTTAACATCCGAAATTGAATTCAGTGATGAATTGATGGCGATACGGAAAGAATTTGTCACCATTCACGGCGAGATGGTGCTTCTTAAAAACTACAGCTCCTTAAATTTTGCAGGTACAAATGAGTCGGGTTAAAATGATAATTCTTTTATCCATTACATATCATTTGAATAAACCTTTCTATTTGTTTTGGGTTTATTACAGGTATTATCAAGATATTAAAAAAGTTTGACAAACGAACGGGTGGATTACTGCGTGTACATTTCACACAACTTGCTCTTCGTCAACCATTTTTCACAACGGAACCTCTTACAAGATTAGTCCATGAGTGTGAAGAGAATCTAGACCTCCTCTTCCCTTTAGAAGCGGAAGTAGTTGAATCTTTTTAAACATATGATTGTTTTTATACGACGGTTATGTGGATCTGATTTTTGAATTCTAATCCAAAACTCATCTTTTTATGGATGTGTAAAATTTTAATGTCAATTTAAGAAAGTCATACATCAGTTGCCTAAAGGTTGTTACACTTCTATTTTTGCCATTGTTTTCACTTTTCTCCTTATTGGTCATTTGTTCTGCTATCTTCTAACTTTAAACAACCCTTTAGTATCTAACCAGAAACAACATTTTGGCTTAGTCAAATGTGAAGTGGCCTTTGGGTTGGCAAACAGAAGGTTACCCTGGTCCACATGTATTATTCATCATCCTTTATTGTAAACCTATACACCTTTTGTTGCACTTAAATGTGATTACAATTGTAGGCAACCATTTTAAACCGCCCTGTACATAGCTATAAACTCACCAACGCGCTTGTATGGATGGATAGATGCAAGGCCGTCATAAGAATTCAGGAAATTAAGGGGCCCTATGTGACTAGAGAAAAGGACCTCTAAAATATAAACTTATAATTAGAAAACGGGCCCTGTCGAAAAGATTATGTTATTTGATTTGGGTTTAAAATTCAAAGTTTTCAATTGAGTTACTTAGGGTTAAATGAAAATTGGGTTTATATAGACTAAAATTAAATAGGTTAATGGGTATAAAAATCATATTGGGTTGTAAATATTAGTGGGTTTTTAATATTATAGGCTTTTGCTTACAATAATTATATACAAAAATAAAAAATTTGGGCTCGGAAAAGTGGGATTTGGGCCCACTCTCCCTTGCTAAGAGTCAACCCCAGTATCACACCCCCCCCCCCCCCCTACACCACTTACACACACACCACACTTCTTAGTGAACCTTTGGTCAAACTGAATGGCGTCATTGATAATTTAAATGTAAATATAGCCAATTAAAAACAAAATGCAATAACTGAGCGGGTCTAACTGTCAAAAGGGACCTAAAGTTTATTTAAATAAGAATAAACTGCAATTTTACCCCTGGGTTTAGGCCAATTGGCACTCTGACCCCCCTAACGAAATAATTGCAATTTTACCCCCCAACGTTGATGTTCTGTCGCAATTTTACCCCATGGCGTCAATTTTGCTTAACAGTCAACATAACAAGATGAGGGTCAAAGGGTAAATAGGTAATTTTGCCAAACCATTATTATTATTATTATTATTATTATTATTATTATTATTATTATTATTATATATACCTCTCTCTCCCTCTCTCTGCCACTCTCTCACACACACACACAGATCTCATCTCCATCTATCAACGCCATCAACCGACCATCACCACCATTAACCCACCTGCCACCGCCACCACCATCAACCCGCCACCACAAACACCCTACCTGCCATCAACACACCTACCACCATTACCATCTCAATCTCTGGGGGTTTATGAAGATGATGAGAACTCACCGGAGCCATTGAGGCTAACTCAAAACTCTCAATCGGAAACTCACACAAGAAGAAAGAAATGGCGTCGGCGATTGTGAGATCTACTCTTCGAACGGCACTCCGATTTGGGGGTTTTTGTTGAGGATTTCCCTCAACAATTGATGGTTTCATGAATGAAATTAGGAGGATATGGCTGAAAAGAAGAAACATGTCTGGAGGCCGATTTGGGGGTTATCATACAATAATCAGAACCTTAGTCAAAACCCATCAAGAACCTTTGATGGCACAACGGTGTTTCAACTGTTGGGGATGAATTAAAGAGTTTCAGTCAGTGAGTCAACCACATTACAGAAATGTGATTGGGTTGATGAGAACACTGGTCAACAACCATTACCAAAAACAGAGTTTTATAATTTAGCAGGTGAGTTTTATAAATTTCAACTGTTGATGCATGATTTGCAAGTCACTTTGCAGACAAGATTTTTAATCTTGAGGAGTATGTATTTATTTATTTATTTAGTATGTTTTTTACTTGACTCATTCTCTTAAGAAAGAAAAAAAAGTGTTCTTTTTTGGTATGCAAGAAAGACATATGCTTTGCTTCCGATCCCAAAATCGGTTATTTGAGAAATAAGTTTGGTTTTTGTTAGAAAAGAAAGGACTTTTATTTACAAGTGAAATTGGTAATGGTTGTTGTGGAATCAGATGGCACAAGGGAATGGGTAGTGATTGTGGAGTCGCCAAGTGACAGATCAGATGGCTGGAAATACAGGACAAGAACCTTTGGTGGGGGAGATGATGGTGGTGGTGGTGATAGGTGGTGGCAGTGGTGGTTCATGGTGGTGGTGGAGGGCTTATGAGAGAGAGGGTAATATTGCATAGTAGAACAAACCATAGGGGGTAATATCAAAGGGTAACATAGTCATTTCACATTCCATTTAACAGGTCTGTTAACTTATTTAACGGCAGGGGGTAAAATTGCGACAGAACATCAACGTTGGGGGGTAAAATTGCAATTATTTCGTTAGGGGAGTCAGAGTGCCAATTGGCCTAAACCCCAGGGGGTAAAATTGCAGTTTACTCTTTAAATAACTTCAACCTTAAATTTATATTATTCTATACAATATATCACAAGAAAATTTATATTGTACGTACGGGTAATCTTAATGTCTATCCTTTTTCCGTCACGTATCGTTGGCTCCGCCGCAACGCGCGGGTTTCCCACTAGTAACAAGATGTGTATATATACAGTGTTTAGTGGTCAGTACAATAAATACAAATTACGACAAAAAAAAAAACGATAACTGAACTTTTGATAACCCCATTAGATAATATTTATAACACCATCTGGTTATTAATTTAATATTTTTGAAGATGTTGCATCGTTCAATACCTTGATAGGAAAACCTAGTGTGTGAGGCCCCCAAACCACGCACCTCTCAATTGGACATCGTCACATGAATAGTTCAAAAGATTGTGCGAGTTCTCAAATAACGCAGTGGAAAAACTCAATTAAAAAAACGTCAAATTTTTAAACCAGTTATCAAATCATTTGATTTATTTCAAAATCATTAAACATAATACAAATGCCATTGAATTCACCACCCACGAGAACCTCCTTACGCTAGCCAAAATTCCCGCGTACTACACCCATGATACATGTAGTTAAACTAACATACATGCAAAAGTCAGCTTTGCCGAGTGAGTTCTAGCCAATTAATTAACCTCAAAGACACTTTATTAGAAAATATATAAATCTCAAGGTCAGTTAATCCGAGACATCATCGTCCACATTATACCCAATCCCATACGGTCTACAATCAAACCAACCTGTTACTAACCACCTTTCTCATTACACATGACCCATCCGCTCCTAGTACATGTCACACAACACCACATGCACCACACGATTAGAACCCACTTCACACGGTCCTAGACACCCAATATACCACAACGTAAAGAATATAAATTTACATCACAACCATATATAAGCACCTTGGTTTACCACCTACATCTATCGTAAAAACACATGCATTACCTCATGTAGGAAACTACCATACACTATGGTTACATCACAGAGACGTAACCTAGACGCACCGCTGTCAGAAGACAACGATTACCTACATCCTCAAGACGCCTTACCACCTGTAGGTAATGATCATCTACATCATCATGCATGCCCCCTCCCGCCCCCACTATGTTGGGCCCCTGAACATATGTACGACTCATTTACAACTTCTTTACGACGCATCTACTCATTTAGATAAATGAGTTACATTCATCATATACAAGTTACATCATGCCGTTAAGACAACGATATATTCCAACACACAAGTATAAACAACTGTTTGTTATAATTTACTCCAAACTATACGAAATATAAGTTACAGAAATTTTCAAATAAACAAGAGAACTTGAAATAAAACTGTTACGAAAATAATACTGTCCTGTTCAATCATATAAGGATATTACTAAACTTCTATTACAGGTACAGAAAAAAATCATATTTTATTTTATGAAAAAAGTTGACATTTTGGACAACTTCACTCAACTGTAACACTCAAAAAGAAAAGAAAAAAAATGTCAGTGCAAACATACCGAAAAGTGAAATAAACAAGCAGACAATTTGAAATTCAAATGAATTAAAAACTATATACAAATAAAGGCAGAGCCATGAATGAACATGATTTTGGATTTCCTTCCAGTGCTTTTATGCCATGGAAACATCTATACATACCCTTTTTTAGATCAGATCTTTAGTTCCATCTCACACTTCCATTTTTATTTGCTCCTGTAATAAAAACCGATAAATAAAGGTGAAACATTTAGGATTTCCGGTACCAGGATCTTATGGTTGCCAAAAAAAGAAAAGAAAATTACAAGAATGTCTTTCATTAATTAATATTTTAAACAGTTAAGTTTGCAAAACATTTTTAGAAAAATTTGCATTCATGCTAGTATCATTCTTGTGTTCTGCGCAGGGGCGGACTTAGTATACAAACTACGGGTTCCCGGGAACCCAGTCTTTTTTTAATTTTTAGTGTAAATATATATAAGAAGCTGAAAAGGAACCCATAAGTATATTATAAAAGGAACCCATAAACATAAAAGGCCAAGGCTCCACCGGTTATAATCCCGCTTTTCTTCCTAACCCACCCGGGTTCGAATCCCGTCGCCTCATTTTTTTTGTCCGTTTTTTTTTTAATTTATCTTTTAATTTTTTTTCTTTAAAGTTATAAAACATTAAAACCCATTTAGGGTTATATGATATATCAGCGCCGCACACAATTCAAACACAAACAACAAGCAGCGAACAGACACGACACAGAGTTCAAACAACATCCACCAGCTCCGCCAGTCCGCTCCGGCTGCTCCGCCTCCGCCTCCGGCTGCTCCATCTGTTAGTTTTATATCTGTTTGTTATACTGCTGTTTGTTTTAATTGATAATATCTGTTTGTATTGAATCTGTTTGGTATTGAATCTGTTTGTTTTTATGGAATCTGTTTGTTATACTTTGGTAGTTAAACTTGAATTTGGGTTTTTAAACTTGAATTTGGTAGTTAATTTTGATTACATCAGTGATTAACAGGTTTTGAAATTGGGTTTTAAACTTGAATTTGGTAGTTTAATTACTAATGTTTGTAGTTTCAATCATCTATTGAGAAATTGTTCATGACAATGACAACCGGCTAATCTTTGTAGACTTTCAATGATTATTAATGTTAAATTTGTTGAAACTTGAATTTGGTTTTTAGTTTATACTTTGTTAGTTGAATTTGGCTGAGATTTTTTTGTTGAGTACTTGAAAAATCATTTTAGTTTTCTTGATGATGTTGTAGTTGGAATCGGCTCAAATAAATGCTTATTAGTTCACCCTTTTATGCTTCCTTATCATGTATAGATTTTGCGTAACTCGAACTAAAATGACCATTTTTCGATGATTCGAATTCGTTCGGGAAAAGTTTATTACAAATGAATTTAGAGAAATGTGTCTTTTAGAGATGAAGATGATAGATAAAAGCATCATAAGAAAAAAAAAGGTGAGTTTAGTTTTAAAGCCCGACCCGACCCGAAAAAACTGACGTCGAATTGACCGAAATTTGAGCACCTGAAAAAGTGAACCCATTGAAAAAATATCCTGGATCCGCCACTGGTTCTGCGAAGTTTGTTTTTATATATGGAGCTAACAGGAATATTACATGAAACATCATGTGCACACATTCATCAACAAAACAGAGTCAATAAATGTCAACGGAGAATGCGTCATTTATGGAACAATATTATGGGTGTAAAGGAGCCGTGCAGCTCGTGAGCTACACCCTTAAACATGCTTGAGCCTAATTTACAGTTTACTTGTTAGATTAGACAAGCCTGGGCCTTCATATACTGAGCCTAAACGAGCCTATTATGATAATTATGATATGATATGATGTGAAAGTTTGATATGTTTTTTAATTGCAATTTAAGCATACTCTTAATCTACACCATTGTCCACTGTGGGACTCGAACCCTCGACCTCATGCCTCCATATTACACCACCACTAGGCTAAAGGCCCTTTGGTGAGAATTTGATGTGATTCAAAATCTTATTGGTGATGTATGGCCTATCTTTCCTCCTTATGTTATTATGTATCGATTTACTTGACGTCTTGACCCCAAACAGTATAATAACACGTAGAAACCATTATAACAATGGTTATGGGTAAAAACCAAACCGACATTTGCAGCACCGTGTTAGTATGTGTTTAATTGCATAAAGCCTTCAAAATTTTATTAAAAACTACCTAGTAGTAAAAATAAGACATTTTTTGTAGTCATATTTGACACGCAAACCGTTTATCAAAAAAAAAAAAAAAAACCTTTGGACTAAAAGTGTGCCTGGTCAACCCAAACCAACCCAGTGTGTTTTAACCTGTTACGAAACTCGTGGACCCACCCATTTTGTCACCTATAGTGAACCATCTCTTAGCACAAAACACAATAATTAGATACCAACACTAACCTGTCAGTCAACATCATTCACAAGCAATCTTGGTGTCAAAGCTGCTAAGACAGATGGCAAATGCTTGAAAAGCAGATATAGGGTAGCGATAATCCATCGTAAACACATCCTTCCCTACTTTCCCAAACTGGAGAATAACCTTTTCATATTGAGGGCCTGATTGTCCGATTGGCGGTGTAGCTACCAGCTGAAAGTTTTTCACTGAAGCAACCGTTACCCGTCCTTGGAAATTCAGACACCAGCACTGAAGCTGCTCATGCCACCTAGGCGATTTGTTTTTCAAGACTAAAGGCTCGTCTCTCTGATTACCGGGCCCACTTTTTTCCGTACAGCTTGATCTGGATCTGAAGAAAGGTATTGAAGGAAAAGATTCACCGCTGCTAAGAGGGAACTCGGTTTGTGTGGGAGCCACGCCTCCAGGTTCAATTGCGGAACTAGGGATGGGATCCATGATGCATTGCATTCTTCTTGGACCCCTGATAATACAGAGCAAATAATAATGATTTTCCTTGTGTCATATAATAAAAAGAAAAGATCAAGTTTGACACATGGATACTAAGATGTGACGAATAGGGGATGTTTGGATGCCCGTTTTGTAAAGTGGCAATTTTATATTCAATATTAACCATAATAAACAGTTCATAATAGATGGTGTTCGGGTGTGTTTATGCTTAAAGTTACTATAATCAAATAATTCAAAGATGTGATATTGACTAATCAGAAAAAGAAAAATTAGTTTGTCCAAACATTAAAAGTTGAATATCTGGACTAGTACACTACTCATGTAGTTTTAAGGATTTGATGTTTACCTGGACCCCAGCATGTTCAACTCGTATGAGATATGAGCTACAGGATAGCTTCCAGCAGGAACCCTAGGAGAGACTTGAGTGGAGCCCATAAACTTGGTGGAGCGACTCTTTGTCATTTTAGCTCCATCATGAGGTGGCAAACCGTCATATACAATGAACTTGGTTCCCAAAAAGTTTGATCTGTGCCAATTCATAAATAGATTATGTTAATAAGTGTATTACAAACCAGCTAGACGATTTAAGATGGTAACTAGACCTTAATTTTCCAATATATCTACTGCTCCCCTTTGACATGTCATCGGCATGTAAAGAGATGATGTAATCGGTACATGTGGGGCGTCTAAACTTGCGAGCAGCAAGAAGAAATTTTCCATCATCAGCAAGTGCTGTCACATTAATTGCATCAAGTAATAAATGTGAATCCCAGATGTGAAAATAATTACCAATACTAATGTAGTATGATATTTAATCTTTATCTATAGTTAAACATTGATAGTTATTCATACTTAATTAATGACAATCAGCCCATGCCTAACAATTAAAGGAGGCAACTTTAATCCTTTTACTGATGAATAGGTTCATTTGGGTTACGTATTATATCTAACGAGTCAAAACAAAAGCAAAATCAAGATGTTATTGTCAATATTAGATTGTTGTTGTCAATATTA